>CM044551.2:32046415-32366016 GCA_024416835.2 Perccottus glenii | reverse complement strand
GTCAATCTGGTTTTGCTCTGGTCTAACCCGGTTTGGTCCTGGTCTAACCCAGTCTGGTCTGCAGATGGTGGAGCCTGTGGAGCTGTATTATAAATGTGGCCTGGCCAACCCTCACACATCCCACTGTTTGGCCAGTGGTCAGATCATGATCAGCTGCATGGGAGATCCCTGTGGATCCGGCAAAGGTCAGCAGCTTAAATCTTGCTTTAGATCTGCTTTAGGCCTGGTTTAGTCCTGGTTAAGTCCTTTATTTAGTCCTGCTTTGACCTTGTCTCTGTGGTGCCTTAAGGGGGCTTTGTGCTGTTGGACGGTGAAACATTCGAGGTGGTGGGGAACTGGGAGCATCATGGTGAGGAGGCTCCGTTTGGGTACGACTTCTGGTACCAGCCGCGGCACAATGTGATGATGAGTACTGAGTGGGGGCCCTCGGGCTCTGATCCATGGCTTCAACCCCAAAGACGTCCTAGAAGGTACCTCACTTACTCCTAAGTAGCAGCTCAGTCTAAAGATTGGTGAGAGAAACTATTCAGTTTTCCTTCAAACACTGAAAAATATCACCTGAAACTGTCAACATTTGCTGAACAAAATCTGAAAGTAAGTTTGAAGGGTTCTTCTTCTGAAATAACAAAAATGGCGTAGTCGAAAATTATGTTTTGTGATTTATTGTGCTCAATGTTTCCAAGTGCAAAAATAGTAAACAGTAACAAAAATGGAGAAAATTATATTTACAGTATTTACAGTAGATTTTCCGCAGTAGCAACTCGGCTTCCAACACAGCTTCAAACACAGGCTCTTAGAATTATCTACTCTGTAACTCACCCTAGAAAAAAATACTTTCATCCATCAGTTCTCTATAAAAGGCAACTCCACAACATTAAACTGTGTCTGACTGTTCACAGAACATTTATTTTTCAATAGTGACACTTCAAAGGCTGGAAACAGAAATGACCATAAAAGCAATATTCATATTGTCATGAAAACCTTTCGTAGGTTTATTAAAAGAGAAAGTATAACAGAAAACCTTGATGTGTTACATGTATTTATTTGGTTTAATAGTGCAGATTGCATAACACCTGTACAAAGCATCCCAGATCAGTCTGTGTGGTACCAACAGCAGACATTAACATTTTATTTAGGTTCATGTGACTCGCACTCAGGATGTCTTATGAAGGGTTGCATCCAAACCTTCAGGACACTGTCAGGACAGTAAATATTTGAAGAACCAGAAGGCCTGCTGTAGCAGCAAGTAACTTTATCACACTTTAAACCACTTAAAGATGAGAGCAGTTATTTAAGAGATAGACATGGTGCTTTTTTGAAGACAAGTCTGCTTAGAAAACAGTGCAGTGACAAACAACCGAATGCAAAACTAATTTAGTAAAGTTAAGGTTTACAGAAACATGCAAAACTCCTTAACTCAGTCATATTCTTTTCTCTACAAGTTTTACTCAGTTTTACTGTGGAGCTTGTCACTGATGTGCTGCACAAGGTGGTTTAGTAACAGTGCTGCTGTTTAGTGTTCAAAACAACAGTAATAGTAACACGTACAGTATTCTGTCTGATATAAGTTCACTAACTTTAGCTGTTATCCTGCTCAGACTGCGGGCCTTGGTGAAAGCTGCTTGATGTAGCTGCTCAGCTAACGTTAGCTATTTTAGACAAACGTTACATGCAGTTGATTATATATATCATCAGAGGTGGACAGTAACGAAGTAATTGTAATTCGTTACTGTACTTAAGTAGTTTTTTCCAGTATCTGTACTTTACTAAGTATTTCCATTCGGGGATACTTTTTACTTTAACTTCACTACATTTCAAAGTCAAATATCTTACTTTTTACTCAATTACATTTTGCAAAATTAGTCGTTCCTTGTGTTGCCATTAAAAATTTTGTAGAAGAAGACCTCAAAGACGCGTCTCAGTGGGAGTGTCAGGACCGGCTCAATAGAAGCCTCATTCTCTACACGCGAGCTGATAAACATGAAAATAACAAATAAAAAATACACGTGTGATGAAGCTTTGGTATTAGTAATGGCTGACTCTGATTCTGAGGGAGAACATCTACCTTTAGAGTCTTTTCAGCCGAGTGAAAGTGAGAATGAGCGAGAGTGAGAGCGCGTGTAACTTGGACAGCGGCGCGCTGCTCGTGCCTTTCTCAGTGTCTCTCATAAAGCACACGCTGTTTTTCCCACATTTTGCCAAACATCAGTGAAAGAAACGCGGGAGGAAACTAGTCGCTCTGGCCGCGTAGTGAAGGGGATGTTGGGAAGGGAAGCCGTGAGCGCGTAGCACCTGCAGCTTTACCTTTAGCACCTGCAGCTATACCTTTAGCACCTGCAGCTTTACCTTTAGCACCTGCAGCTTTACCTTTAGCACCTGCAGCTACCTTTAGCACCTGCAGCTTTACCTTTAGCACCTGCAGCCTTACCTTTAGCACCTGCAGCCTTACCTTTAGCACCTGCAGCTATAACTTTAGCACCTGCAGCTATACCTTTAGCACCTGCAGCTTTACCTTTAGCACCTGCAGCTTTACCTTTAGCACAGGTGATAGAAGGCGGGGCGGTTGTACTGCCGTGGCCGCGGTAGTGACAGGGAGTTTGGGAATAATGCGGCTTCTATTGACAGCTGTTTGGGACAAATACGTGTTGGTCATCCTGACACTTTACCCAGTAGAGGAGGGAGAGGCAGGGGTAAACATAGTCAGTGAGAATGCGCTAATCAAAGCAGCGATCGTAATAAAAGTGATGGCTGTGTGCTGTGCTTTATGAGAGGTCCCACACACACACAGTTGTAGTTATTCTTTATTTTGGTAATGTTGCTTTTACAAATTACTGTTATAAAAATTTATTTCAGAAAAAGAAAAAACTATTATAATATGTTCATTAGTGTGTATGTACTGTAAATAACATAACGCCAATATATAATGTCATGGTATGCAAATTAGATACTTAAAATGTATTTACTTATATACTTTGGGTCATACCTGACATTTTTCTAGTTTAGAGTAGGACTCTATCTCTTATCATTTTCAAACCACAGCCTTTTGAAATTTGGATCTCAAAAATCTGTATTTTTAAAATAAACCCTGGCGCCTAAAGGGGGCAAGAGACTGACAAAAACTATATGGGCATTATAGCCATAATAAATGATAGTTATACTATAGTTACTTAAGTACATTTGAAGGCAAATATTTTTGTACTTTTACTCAAGTGAAGGTTAAAAGGGAGTACTTTGGATTTTACTGAAGTAATATTTTACCTAGTGTATCTGTACTTTAACTCAAGTACTTGGTTTGTGCACTTCCACCACTGTACATCATACATAGTTAGCGTCTAACTGCCATTGTCAAACATTAACGGAACAGTATCCTGAGTCGGACACTATTATCCTGGGTCGGACACGCCCCTTATAGTGCAGTTTCCGTTCATTTAACGGCTATTTGTTAAGCGATCACCGTCAAAGGGTAAGTCACGCTGTTCTACACATATTCTATCTGTATGTGGATTTTCAGGTATTTCAGGTGGTTTTTGTCAATATTTAGGTGTCTAATGTTTGTATGTATATTTATGGCACACACTCACCTTTTATAGTAATAACCATCTGTATATTTATATTCATTGTACATATTACCTGTAAATCCTGTACATCTCCATATCCTGCACGTATGCAACCATTGTATATATCCTGCACTTTGCTGCTATTGCACTTCTGGTTAGACCTAAACTGCATTTCGTTGCCTTGTACCTGTACTTGTGTAATGACAATAAAGTTGAATCTAATCTAATCTAATCTAATGAAAGTCATTTTCTTTGAGCGAAAGCGACAAGATTGCTCAAGTTGCTCTTGGACAACGCTCTGGCTAGCTGATAGCGTGAAGCGTATAGTGTGGTTATCTTATCAATAACTGAACGATTAGGGCTGAAAGTCCGGTTTCTAGCTAGTTTGACTCCCAACCAAAAGATCAGGCCAGTGTATCACACAAGCTTTATGATGTTTTTTATTCTTTGAAAAAGTAAAAAAAAAAAAAAATACTGCCATGAAAAGGCTTTGCCAACAGTCCCGTCTTTGCGAGTGTCTGAATCAGGGTGCGGGAACTTTCATAAAAGAAAAGAGGTGGTAAAATCTATTTGCGCAACAGATTGATAATTTTAAGTTAGCCAAAATATGTTCTGCTTGTAAAATAACTGTGGAGCTATTTTTACTACCAGACATGTTGTTGTGTGGACATGTCCCCACAAGTGTCAGGACATGTCCCAAACAGTATCAGGTCATTTATAGTCTGTCCTGAAAACGATCAGATGATAATTTGTCATTGTTGTCCAACTCTCAATTTTGAGTGTAATGGAAGATGCATTTGATTTTGATGTTGCAGATTTTCATATTAGAGCAGTGAGATGCTCAGTAAAAAATGCTGTCAAAAAATTTAAATTAAACAATGATATTAACTGACCACTTGTCCAATATTGTTACAGTTCTTTATAACAGTGTTAGGCCTTGCTTTAACCCTGTAATTGTATAACTAGGGCTTTTCTTGTTGGAGTCATGTCCCTACCTTCTTACAAGTACAGTACATGTGTCTATTGTTGTACTGTGTAAATGTTATATTGAAAATCTGTTTTTGTTTTGGATAGAAGAAAAGCTAAGCGGGACAGAAAAAAAAAAGAGTGCAAAAAAAAGTATAGGTTTGTGTGAGCAAAAGGTGTGATATCTATTTTGTTCTCAGGAGAAGAACAGTAAATGTTAATGTAACAATGTTTTATAACAATATACATACAGATTAATTAATTGTTGAAACATAACTTCTAAACTCTATTCTCGTCAATTAACAGATGCAAAACAAGAGGCAGCTCAGAAAGAGAGAAAGTCTGGCCAATAGAATCCAGAGTCCACGGCACAAACCCTAGAGGAGGCAGAGAGGGTCAGCATCAGTCCTGAAGTCCAGCCTAAATTCAGTTTAATTTTTTAATAGCCCAGTGTTACAACAACAATTGCCGCAAAGGGCTGAACAAAAAACAGAAGACCAGCAGGCTGAACTAGACAACATTCCCTGTCCTTAGACCCTCCATCAGGGTCAGAGGAAAAACTCAATAAAACCCAGCTCAGGAAAAAACACAGAAGAAGGATCCACTCCCAGAACAGACAGGCCGTGCAGTGGACACTGACAAATAGTCCATGCGTACAAAATGACAGTGAGTCAGGTTAAGGATGTCTTTAATTGTACCAGGCCAATGGAAAGTTTTCAACCCTGAACTTTAAGTTCCTCCTTCACTTCACCCCCAGGATGAGAACATGTACACAGACTATGATCCTGTGAGCTGCTCAGGAAGTAAATTGTATACAGCAGGTGCTCCTTAACATGCCACACACTATAGCAGTGACTGAGGAGCACAGGTCCTGAATGTTCAGATGTTATACACGTCCACAATACAGCTGGAACAGCAGCCAAGATGGATCAAGGTAGGAGACTAGTACAACACAATTTTTCCAGTCTTTTGTGTTCCATTCCACAGCTGCAAAGGAGGAGTGTCCCCCCAGGATTTATCTCCTGCTCTGGGAACCTCTTTAGCCTCTGATGGTTCCCAACTGCCTCCAGTGCCTAAATGACTAAAAAAGTTAAAATGTAAATTGTGTATGTAACACTGATGAATGGAAGCTACATGGAAATCGCTTTGGATAAAGCGTCTGCTAAATGACTAAATGTAAATGTAGTGCCATTAACACCAGCAGGGAGTCGAGCTGCTTCCACTCCCTTCCAGTGTAAGAATCCATTTAATTGGTAACAAGAACAAATGTTAAACATAACCTTAACTACAGTAAAAGTGGCAATAGTTAAACTAGATATACTTTAAATGACTGGCCAGCCATTTTAATTTTTACTCTTGCACAAAAAAGTTCCTCTTATTTGGAGTTTGATTTCCAGTTGGCATAACAAGTAGAGCAGATTAAAGTACCCTATCAGAAAACACAGCAGTACCTGCATACTCTGGAGTGAGCCAATCTAAAAAGAATACAATCAATGAAAAACCAAAGTCTTGCTCTATCTTTGTGAAGTGTAGGTTGCCAGGCTAAACACTTTTTTTCTCTGGGTGTCAATTCTTTAGAGCTACTCAACTTCAGGAAAACATAATATGTTGATCCATCCATCCATCCATCTTCTACCGCTTATCCGGGCCCGGGTCGCGGGGGCAGCAGTCTAAGCAGAGATGGCCAGACTTCCCCCTCCAGCTCTTCCGGGGGGATACCGAGGCGTTCCCAGGCCAGCCAAGAGACATAGTCCCTCCAGCGTGTCCTCCCGGTGAGACATGCCCGGAACACCTCCCTAGGGAGGCGTCCAGGAGGCATCCGAAACAGATGCTCGAGCCACCTCAGCTGGCTCCTCTCGATGGGGAGGAGCAGCGGCTCTACTTTGAGCTCCTCCCGGAGAAAGCTCATTTCGGCCGCTTGTATCTGGGATCTTGTTCTTTCGGTCATGACCCAAAGCTCATGACCATAGGTGAAGTAGAGGCGTAGATTGACCGGTAAATCGAGAGCTTTGCCTTACAGCTCAGCTCCTTCTTCACCACAACAGACCGGTACATCGACCGCATCACTGCAGAAGCTGCACCGATCCGTCACTCGTGAACAATACCCCAAGATACTTGAACTCCTCCACTTGAGGCAGGAGCTCACCAACAAACCTAAAGGGTCACCCTTTTCCGACTGAGAACCATGGTCTCAGACTTGGAGGTGCTGATCCTCATCCCAGCCGCTTCACACATAGAGCTGATCCAGTGTTCCACGACCAGGACGAAAACCGCATTGTTCCTCCTGATTCCGAGATTCAACTATCGGCTGCATTCTCCTCTCCAGTACCTTGGCATAGACTTTCCCGGGGAGGCTGAGGAGTGTGATCACCAACACACCCTGATCTCAACACCCCTTCTTGAAAAGAGGGACCACCACCCGGTCTGCCAGTTCCGAGTACTGTCCCCGACTGCCACGCGATGTTGCAGAGGCGTGTCAACCAAGACAGCCCTACAACATCAAGAGACTTGAGGTACTCAGGGCGTATCTCATCCACTCCCGGTGCCTTGCCACCGAGGAGCTTCCTCTACCTGAGTGACTTCGGCCTGGGTGATGGACGAGTCCACCTCCGAGCCCTCGGCCTCTGCTTCCAAAACAACCCTCCACCTCAAGCATTCAGTAAATCATTATACAGCTCCTCATGTCTCCGTCTCTAAAAACTACACTCTTCCCCTCCATCACGTCCCACAACATTTCTCCCTGTCGGAGTCTAAGCCCTTTTTTAACCATTAATAAATAATTCATTTGCATCATGCTTTTCTTTTGAGTCTTTCCAGGTTGAAATGGTTTCAGTAACCAGGAAGTACTTTGTTTGTTAATAACTGTGTATCAGACCAAATGGCATTGACATGTGGGGTTCCACGGGGGTCTATCTTGGGACCTCTATTATTCAATATCTACATGCTTCCTTTAGGCCAGTTAATACGCAGCTGTGACGTATCATACCATAATTATGCAGATGACACTCAGATTTACATTTCACTCACAGCAGGTGAAAATGGACCAATCCATTCACTGCGTCACTGCATCGAACAGATTGATGTGTGGATGCAAAATAATTTTCTCCAACTGAACAGAAACAAGACTGAACTAATCATCTTTGGGCTACAGAAACAAAGAGAAAGTGTCAGCAGTCACCTCGAGTCTCTTTCTCTAAAATGTAAAAATCAGGTTAGAAATCTAGGGGTCATCATGGACTCAGACTTGAATTTCCACAGTCACATTAAGTCAATTACATCATCTTAAAAACATTTCCAGAGTCAAAGGGATGATGTCTCAACCAGACTTAGAGAAACTTATCCATGCTTTTATCTCCAGCAGGTTAGATTACTGTAACGGCCTGCTCACTGGTCTCTCAAAGCGAGGGTTAAGACAGCTGCAGCTTATTCAAAAAGCGGCTGCTCGGGTTCTAACCAAAACCAGGAAGTACAACCACATCACGCCAGTTTTAAAATCTCTGCACTGGCTTCCAGTTGCTCAGAGAATAGACTTTAAAACAGCACTGCTGGTTTACAAGTCTCTTAATGGTTTAGCACCAGAATATATTTCTGACATGCTAGTTGCTTATGAACCTCCTCGGACTCTGAGAACATCTGGGACAGGCCTTCTGCTCGTGCCTAGAGTTAGAACTAAACATGGTGAAGCAGCGTTTAGGTTTCATGCAGCAAAAATCTGGAACAGCCTCCCAGATGAAGTAAAACAAGCCTCAACTTTAACAATGTTCAAGGGGAGGTTAAAAACCTTCCTCTTTCATTTAAATTTATTTTACACACTCAAAGCATTATCCCATGATTGTACATCGAACATTGCATCTTGCTAGTTATCGCATATCACATTTTTCTTCAATATCGAGCAGCCATAAAACAAATTATTCTAGTATTCACAAGTATTTAGTTTGATGCTTCCTGCTTCTGAAGAGTGCAGTCGCACCTCTGCTTGCTCATGCCTGCTTTACTTTTCTTTTTTAGTTATCTCTACATTTAGCCAATGATTTTATGATTAACTTTTTTACAGTACTTTTTACTTTCTTTTAACTGGATTTTGCTTTTATGTTTTTACTTGTTTTTTTACTTTTTAAACAACACGTTGGACTCGCTTGAGCGACTGGAGCCTTGGTATCTATTTTTCAACATGTCTGGGGTAAAAACAACAACTACAAACTCTTTCTGCCAAAATTGCTGGAAATATCAACAGGAAATCAGTGTTCTACAAACAAAGATTTTTGCTTTGGAATCTGAAAGAGGACTTCAGGAGACAATACCGATCACACAATGTGGTAAGACTGTTAATTTAAACTTGGATGATACAGTGTCATTCCCAAAACTGAGCAAAGCAAAGGGATTTAAACAAAATGATGCCACCTGGCATAAACTTGGTGCCCAGCCAAAGCAGCACTGGATTAGAAAAAAGAATGCTGGCATCACAAGAGCATATGTAGCATCACCAGACATCCAGCTAAAAAACAGATTCCAACCACTGACTGAGCTAAAGGTGAATGAACCAGAAAACTCTGCTGTAAATGAAAATCATGGAGTAAATCAAGCTTATTCTATGGAGAACAGGAGACATGAATCTGTGGAAAAGCACCAGGCAAACAGTGACAGAGAATCTATGCCAAAAGTGAATTTCCAGATCACCTGGAAATTTTAGTTAAATCTGGAATTAAGATGATACCCCTTACACCTAACTTGGCCAGGTCACGGGTTCTATCATCATCACTAAAAACATCACCCCAATAACACCCAGGAGTACCACTGCTTCACCTCGGCCACTACCTAGAGTCCAATGCACCCCTGTCAGACCCCCTCCACCTCCTCCCAGACCAGCTCCAAAAGCCTTGACTAGCATCAAGGCTACTATCAGTGATTAGGACACTGAGGGCCTCTGCTGTTCCAGACTCTCTGCCCCCAGCTCCATAGCTACAGTCAGAAGTCGCAGATTAAAGAAGAGAATAACAGTTAGATTGTCTAATCAGACAAATCTGATTCAAATCCCCTGCAAACAGATAAAGTCAGGTCCTGCTCAAAGCGGACTTGAAACTTGCAGTGTTCAATGTCAGGTCTTTGGGAAACAAATCTTTTTTAATTAATATTTTATAACTTCAAATAAGCTTGATTTTATGTTTTTAACAGAAACATGGTTAGACAGCAGGACTGGAAATGCGGTCCTTATTGAATCCACCCCATCAAATTTCACATTTTTATCCAAAATACGGGAAAACAAAAAGGGTGGTGGTGTATGTGACTTTCTTAGGGATAATATTCTTATCCAGAAGCTATCACTTGGAGAGTTTTCATCATTTGAGTATGTGTCATTCAAAATGGAGTTGAGGTTTTCTCCATCTATTTTATATGTAGTTCTTTACAAACCACCCCAACAGTGTCATGATTTTTTTAATGAGTTTACTGAAATGCTTTCAGTTATTTGCACAGAATTTGAACAAATAGTTATATCTGTTGATTTTAATGTGCATCTGGATAATGTTTGTGACAGAAATGCCAAAGAACGTTCTACTATTCTTGATACTTTTGGTCTTTGTCAGCATGTTAATGAGCCGACCCATAACAGAGGTCACACTCTGGACCTAGTCATTACTAAAGGTGTTCATATTTCAGATGTGACTGTGATTGATGTTGCTCTATCTGATCATTCATGTGTCTTTTTTCATCTGTCCATAATTCCAAAAGTTGCTGTTGGGCCTACTGTTGTAAAAAAGAGACACATTAACGATAACACCAGGACACAGTTTATGGAGGCAATCAGGTTTGAAAATGCCTCATCAGGTCAAGTTGATGATTTGTTGAATTGTTATACTTCAGGTGTTTTAAATGTTATGGACACCATTGCTCCTGTTAAGGTTAAAGGTATCAGGACGAGGCAGAAGGCTTCATGGAGCAATGCTCACTCTGTCAGGGCACAGAAAAGGGAATGCGAAAAGCCGAAAGAAAATGGCGTAAATCAAACTCTTAATTCATTATGAGGTATACAAAGAAAATTTGCATGTTTTCAATCAAACTTTGCAAAAGAAAGAGAAATATTCTTCTCAGAGATCATTAACAACAATAGTAACAACCTGTGTCCTGTTTGCTACAGTGAACAGATTAACAAACCCTCCAGCTCCATTTCCTCCAGAATTAGTTTCCACCACTAAATGCAATGAGTTTGCATTGTTTTTCAACGACAAGGTTCAAGGCATTAAACATGCGATACAGTCCAAAGGGCATAAAACAACACTGCAGCCACCTAGGAGACACTTGGTTGGGTTAATACATTTTACACCCATTAATGACAGAACAATTAAAAAAACTGTCTCCAGCCTGAGTTCATCCACCTGCTGCCTCGATTTTTTACCCACTAGATTTCTAAAATCAGTACTAAGCAGTTTGTTACCACAACTCACTGATATAGTCAATAATTACTTACAGTCTGGAACATTTCCAAGGGCCTTAAAAACTGCTGTCATTAATCCTCTCCTAAAGAAGAGCAGTCTTGATGCTACAGTGCTCAACACTGTAGCATCTGCTTTGATCCTTTTCAGTCAGGATTCAGGCCCCATCACAGACTGAGACTGCACTTATCAAAGTCACAAATGACATCCGTCTGAACACTGACGCAGGCAAAGTCTCTGTCTTAGTTCTGTTGGACTTGAGGTCTGCGTTTGATACAGTGGACAATGGAATCCTGACACAAAGATTAGAGGAATGGATAGGTATCAATGGAACTGCCCTTAAATGGTTTCAGTCCTATCTTGAAGACAGGAAGTACTTTGTTTCGGTTGGTAACTGTGTGTCAGACCAACAATGTTCAAGGGGAGGTTAAAAACCTTCCTCTTTAGCTCCGCCTACACTACAACCTAAAGTGTTTGTTTTTTCTTTTAGAAAATGCTTTATTTAAAACCCAAAATGAATGGCACCTAAATGCACTTTATTTTTATTGTTCACAGTACAAGTACAGACAGAGAAATAATGGGTAATAACTAAATGTTTTTTTGATGTATGCATTGCATTCTATGCATTTAAAAAAATAATTATTTTTTTCTTTAAAAAAAAGGAAACGTAGTTGTTCTTTTTAAGAGACCTAGAGTCTTTTCTCTTGCATATTTAATATTGCACTTTAATTAAGTAAGGGACGAAGACGTTCTGTCCGGCAACAAACTTGGTCTGTGATTGCTTCTGGATTCACCGGAAAGAGTCTTAAAAGCTGTTTTTTCTTTGGTTTAAAAACTTGCTTTGGCAAGCTTTTGTTCAGGCAAAATTGTCTATAGCAGGCGCAAACTCTTGATACAATAAACTACAAAAATTGTCTTCCGGCGCACAGAAGTGACTTAAAAATAAAGTTTATCAAAAATAATCAATATGCGTAGATTAGAGGTAGAAAAATTCATGTTTAACACAGGCTAGGAAAAGGAAAGGTTAAGCTAATACTAGGTTTAAAGAGGACGAATCAGTTGGATGTCCTGGAGGGAAAAAGGAAGGAGAGAACAACAGGGAACAAGAGAGGAATTTCTTGTCTGGCAGCCAATAATATCAACTTCGCTTGAGGACGTCTCCCAAAGCGCTCTTTGTTCAAAAAGGGGCTTGGTTTCGGGAATGCATGCACTTTCCTCTGGGTTCACAAATGTTATATTTCCTTTAGTTTTCACAACTCATAAGCATACAAAACATTTTTATACTTTGTAGAGTTGAAAAAGAAATGCATATTTAAAGAATAACATGACATCATACATTCATTCCATTTAATTGAAAATGTACACTGTAAGGAATGACAGAAGTCCTTTGGTCTTGGTCAGGAAGCAACATCCTGTAAGGAACAATATGTGCATTGACACGTTAATCTAATATAATTTTAAACATTTCCTTTTAATCAAAACTAGATGGCAGTATGTGACCATCACAGAAGTCTCAAGGCTGGCAGATGAAAGCATTCCAGGAAAAATCAGATGGTCAGAAGGGGTCTGAATACACAAGTCGTAATTAAAGTTTAATGACTGTAGGAGTAGTATATACGCTACTGTAGATGATTATAGAAATATTAATTTATTAATTTGGGTAAATTATCAACTAATATTTTTATTATCAAAATTGTCTCGTTAGGGCACCACCCAGATAAGTTCTGGGAAACTGATTATATTTACTAAGTCTCAATTAATCTGAAGGAATAGAATTCTACCTGTTTTCGGAATACGTCTGATATAACATAAAAACACCAAATCAAGATCTTTAACGTTTTATGTGGTTTTATTAAAGATTATACAAAGTTAACATTTTAATGGGGAATTATGGGATAGGACACAAAGGACAGATTATTGACGGATAATGAGAATGATTAACACAGAATAATAAACAACAAAATTAACTGACTAGAACTTTGTGGAGTGAAAGGGAAGTTTGAACCATTAAATTTGCCGTTTTTCCTAAGGGACGTTTACGGGATTTAGAGGGAGGTAGATGAAGGTGTAGTGATCTGAGCTTATAAAATACAGTTTAGAACGCCAAACTCCTGCTGTGTCACGTGCGGCTTACTTGGTTCGCTGGTACGGCCCAGTTCGATTTCCGTCACAGGTCCAAAGGTTTGCTTCGGAGCTCAGAAGCGGCGCGTCTGGGTCTTAGAAGAGACCGCTTTCACAAGGTGTCCGTCACGTGACAAGATGCCGCGGGCTGGTTCAGCGGTGCGGCCGGGAGCGGAGTTGATGAAAGGCGTCAACTGTATACAGCTCGATATCTCTGCCGTTGGCATGGGCAGGAACAGATTATAGTCTTTGAAAACTGTCGCTAGACCACTGGAAAAAGGGTCTCTCGGGAGTAGTTCCTCTGGCTTAAAGCGTCCGTTAGCTCAAGCGGAGTTCTTGGTCTTTCTCAAGAACTACAAAAATGTCTTCCTTCTCGTGCGAGTGACGTCACAAGAGTATCTTACCAAAAATAAACAATGTGTAGTTTTTAAAAGAAAAATCACGTTGTCTGGCTGGTACAACGGGTCTAGAAAAATTTAAAGACAAGAGGAGTTTATAGAGAAGAGTCCGCACGCAAACAAGATTGCTCGGGACAAAGAGAAATGTAAGAGAAGAGAGCTTAAGCGAAGACTAAGAGAAGGGTCTAAGAGCGGATTTTACGAGAGCTATTTCCGGCGCGCACAGGGTTTTTGTGCGGCTTGAAAAGAGGCGGGTTACGTTGCCTGGGCGTGTTTCTTTTGGGGAAAGGCCTGGTTTGGGGGAACTTATCCCACCTAAAATTTAATTCAAACAATCCCTTTATCTTCCACAAAATAACATTGTATATTTAGTTTTGCACAATCATAAGCATACACATACATTTGGCACTGCAGATTTGTACCGATAGAATGCATCTTTAAGCATGCTGTAACACACATAAATTCGTTCAACACTTTATTAACTGTAAACTTGTGAGACTGATGTAAAGAGTCAATTCTTCTTGTTGTGACTCTAAATCCTGTGGGGAAAACATTTCCATATACTTAGAGACACACTTTTAATGGCATAAACACAATAACACAATGTCCTTTGGTTTAGTGAAAGACTTAGCGGCGTTCCTCCATACTGTCGCTAGAGGGCAGTATGGTATCATCCAGAAAGCTCAGATTCCTTGACCTCAAAGGTCGTTAGTGTCTTTGTCTTGATGCCAATACACACAAATCGTATTTCAAAGAGCCGTAACTGTCACGTCCTGGGCCCAGCCAGTCTAAAGGCTCAGAGATAACACCTTTGATCTGCTCTGGAATGGAGAAGGGTAAAGTCGTTAATTGGTTATTCCTGAGTTTTCCTCTTGGAAAAACAACCGACCATCTGTTTTGCATTAACGGGGGTTGTTAAAAGTCCTTTTCTGTTGGTAAAGCAAACACTTTCTGAGTCTGAAGAAGGGGTTTTACAGCATAAATTGTCAGTGCGCGACATTTAGTGCTGCAACCTGAGTGTGACCTGAGTCTATGACCTGAATCTGGTGTTCTGGTCGCTACATGACTATTCTGACAACGGCGCCCATGGGTCTGTGCTCCTTCCACACATTTCTGTGTTTTTATGGCTTTTTAGGGCCTGTAAAAACAAAATGTCAATGATGTTTGTTGACGGTCCTGGTCAAACAAACACTGAATATCTGTAAATGATCAGAAGACAGGATGTTAATCAGATCTTCTTCAGGCTTCTTTGAGTGAAAAAACAACACTTTGAGGGTCTGTAAAGGAGTTCCAGCATAAATTGTTAATCTGTGAAATTCCGTGAGGGTAACTCACGGTGGCGGGACTTATGCCACTACAACTGATGTGTCCCAGACATAAAGCAAAAATCAAGCTAAAGCGAGTGTCCGACTGGGGATAATAGTAATGTCTGACTCAGGACTCTGACTATTTCTCAATAGTAGCTTGATTTACGCTTGTTCTACATCCAAAAACATAATTCAAACAATATATGGTGAGAAACGTAAGAAAATACACTTCATTTTAAGACCAGTTAGTTGTCTGAACACCAGAGACAAACGATTTGATCACCCGTTAAAGAAAAGAAAGTTATCAAATTTTAGCTGAAAGTGTCTGACTCAGGATACACTTGTTTAGTCGCTCTCTTCTCTCCCATGTCTCAGGAGTTCTCTTTTACTGCTGTGTCAGCACTTGAGAGTCAAATAGAGTTTACTCTCAATAAAGTCTGTCATACAATAAACTTGCAGAAGTGTAACTTTTCTTACCTTCTCTGTAAATGTTGATGTCCTGTGAACAGCTGTAGCTGGCAGTTTGTTGCTCCGATAGCCCAGTCGTTACGCGGCGCAGCGCGGCGAGAGGACACTGACTAGTTCTCCTAACGGTCACTGGTTTCAGTAACTGGTAGGTTTTTCTGAAAGTTACACAATGCCCCTTTAAAAACGTGAGTTTTTTTGTCCTCTTTCAAAAAAAGGAACTTTCAAAGCTCTATGATTTATTAAATTAGAATTAGAGCATCAACAGTCGCTAAATGTCACTCCTCTCTCCTATTAACTCCCATATTAAAGATGTCTAAACTGTTTTCTGTGAGGAGTCTGCATGTCCTCCACATGTTACCGTGGGTTCTCTCCGGGTACTCCGGCTTCCTCCCACCGTCCAAAGACATGCATGTATAGGCCAATTGGCAAATCTAAAGTGTCTCTAGTGAATGAATGTGAGAGTGAATGGTTGTCTGTCACTGTCTGTCTCTAAATGTCAGCCCTGCGACTAACTGGCCACTGTCCAGGGTGTACCCCGCCTCAGGCCCAAAGCTGCTGGGATAGGCTCCAGTCACCTCGACCCCTAACGGGACAAAGCGGTAGAAAATGAATGAATGAATAAACTGTTCTGAAAAACTCAGGGCAATACTTTTTGTATCGTCCGCTGACACTCAGTTATTATCAAAACGACATCTTATATCCACTTTCAGCAGTCTTGTGCCGCTCACGGTGTCAACGTTTTTTCCTTACTGTTTATCATTTTTGAATGTGATGCATTTGTTTGAAGGCATCGCTCCAAGGAAAACTGTCTTCAAGTGGCTGCCTCTGAGCAGGTGTGTCTCATTAGTAATCAGCCCTTTGGAGTGTGGCCTTAATGTTCATAAACATGTTCAGTGTTGAACTCTATAATAGAGTTAGTCCCATTGTCAGAAGGATGTGTTCCAATTCCTCTCTTTACATCAAGACATTTTGGTTTTACTTCGGCTAAGAGCCAGGACAAGACCAGATCCAGTCAAGACCACACCTAGACCAGTACAGGGCTGGACTGGGACAAAAAAAAAGGCCCTGGCATTTTTGCTCAGACCGGCCCACCACAATCGGTCAGACACAACCAACTAGTACACCATCCTTGCGGTCCCTGTAGATATGCATATCTACTGTTCCATTCCAAAAACCCCTATAAAGCTGAGAACTAAGTGCCATGGACCAGTGTACCAGTGCAAGTGGACCAGTGTACTCACTCTCTCTTGACAGACTCCCTGGTGATCAAAGGTTCCTCCCTGTCTCTCTCCTCCACTGCAAACTCAACCTGGCTTGACTATACATAAGGACAGAGAGAGAGAGGATTACAATTATTTGGAAGAGTTATTAAAAGTACACTTAGTAAGGATCCATTTTGGTTATATAGTCCTGTATTCTTGAAGAGCAGGATTTCTAGATGGACAAAGTGCTCCATGTTATAAAAGCTAGTTAACCCTTTAGAACCCAATATAATGTGGATGTAGAATACTGCTAATTCTAAAAGAAATGTTTTTTTTTCAATGAACCAGACAGCAGAAAAACTAGTTTACAATTGCAAGTATAGGCTACTTTGTTTTAAAGAGCACAAACCCCTCTTTAATATGACACCAAACAAGATTTCCCTCTCATTGTTGAGATACTCCCCTTAAAAAAAAAGAAAACCAACCTATACTACCAAATTACTCACACAAAGCGTCCTAAAAATATATGATATTCATATTATTCACTCACCGTAAATATTGCATATTAATGATGTTGGAAATTCATTAGAAACATGAGCAAATATCTACTTCGTTGAATATACAGCTAAACAAAAATATACAGCTTTCAAAATGCAAGGTGGGTTTTAATCCCCAAATAGCATGCGTTACTCGTCGTGGGCGCTTTGACGCAGCCATTCTGAGTAATAATTAAAATAATCAAATGGCATCATTTAAGTTTTTCTAGAGAAGGGCCGTACGGCCATTATGGG
This sequence comes from Perccottus glenii, assembly GCA_024416835.2. NCBI lineage: Eukaryota > Metazoa > Chordata > Actinopteri > Gobiiformes > Odontobutidae > Perccottus > Perccottus glenii. The sequence goes on along the minus strand of CM044551.2, from coordinate 32,348,778 downwards.
TATTAAAGGGTTAACATTAGAATAGTCAGCTAAAGTTGCAATTGAATAAGTTAACTCTGCTAACCTATCTACAAAAACAATGCAAAATAGCTTATGCTGTGTTATTTGACTTTAGCTGACTGAGTGGCTAGTGCAGTGGGTGACAATCTGACAGACTATATAATGGCAACAACGATTAAGTTGCCTTATTATAATTTCATTAATTTAGGTAAATCATCATCTTCGTCGTGGCCCAACCAGGCCCACACACACACACACACTTTCCTCCTGCACCCGCCCTGATTAACACTCCCTCCCTGTTAATCATGTAGCTAACATGCTTACCGTTTCAATTACACTCTCCATGTGTAACCTCTGTGTTGTCTTCTGCCTGATATACTCTCTCGGACACCGTCAGGTTTGTGGTAACAGCAGGTTTATTCACATCTGCATTTATGACAAAAAGGGAAAACAGTGTCGAGTAGTCATCTCATGTGGATAAACAGCGCATGCTCTGTCTCAAGGGAAATCCTCCGTTGCTTTTAGGATTACCCATATGTACTACTCTTAAAGCTCTACACAAAATTAAAATACAGTTTGACATATTGATCGTATAGTGGATTTAAACTCACATAAACAAAATAATTAAAACACAACAAAACACAAAACAAATTATCCCTCTTAATCTTGCAAGGAGGAAAACAACACAAAATGTAATTACACAGATTTCCTACAGTTACCTTTCCATTTTATGTTAACAGTCAGTTATGTGTAAACAATCATGTAACTTCGTTACAATTCAACATTTTGGAGGCAGACAAACAGCATAAAATACCTCAATCATATGTTCAAACATTACAACACTTTATATCAACTTATGGTAACATACCTGCATTTATGACAAAAAGGGAAAACAGTGTTGAGTAGTCATCTCATGTGGATAAACAGCGCATGCTCTGTCTGGAAAGACGGCATCATATTAGAGTTAGCTAGCAAGACTTTTATCGGCTATAAAACACATAACCAGATGGTTGACTTTATAAAAAAAACATGGCGAAATTAATCAACAACACCTTATGCAACCAAAAGAAATCTAGCTTAACTTTTACATGCTTTTCAAGTGAGTTAACACTGTTTAGTCCACGGACATTCATAGACACGTTACCTCAAGGGAAATCCTCCGTTGCTTTGAGGATTACCCATAATCCCTCGTCATTACTAGCATTTGCTGCAGGTACACTTTGTGACAGTAGGTGGCACCATACTCACATTTAGTAGGATTTAACCTGAACCTTTTTAACTATGTTACACATGTTTCTGCAAAATGTCGTCAGGTACTGTAGGCTTGGATACTGAAGCTACAGCACTAAACATGTCTGTTATTTTTGCACATGTTGAGGCATCAACCTCTAGCATTTTTATTTTTTTGGCCCGCAACTTCTCCCCACCCCCCTTGCACTTTTGTTTCTCCATCCTAAATCCACAGATTTCTGGCTCTGAGCCACTAACTGCATCTGACACAAGAAACAGAGGAGGAGGGGCGGAGCCTGTTAAGAGATGATTGGGCCAGACCAGTGTCAGTATAAAAAATGAACCAATGGGCCACTGTCCCTGCTTTATGGGCCGGTCATTGGCCAATTAAAAAAAAAAAAAAATCATATTATATGGACTGGCCCTCAAGTCGTCGGCCCACCGGGCATTTGCCCGGTATGCCAGATTACCAGTCCAGCCCTGGACCAGTATAACCAGGACCAAGACCACATCTAGACCAAGTTCAGACCAAGACCAGGACTGAACCAAAACCAGGACAAGACTAAGTCCAGGACAAGACTAGGACCACACTAAGACCAGAAGCTGACTAGACCAGACCTGGACCACTTCCAGACCAATAACAGAACTAGATCAGACCAGAACCAAGAGCCAGACCACAACCAGGCTAGGGCCAAGACCTGGACCAGACCCAGACTACATCCAGCCCAAGACCATGACTAGACCAGACCAAGGCCAGTACCAGACCCAAGAACAAACTAGTCCCAAAACAACATTTAGACCAGGACCACATGAAGACCATCCCAGGACCAGGACTATTTGTATCTGATTGATCCACCTTCTTCCAGTGTCATTTCTAATGGAGACTGTCTCAAATTTAATCTCCAACCCTTTCTGCTTTTTAGGCCCTTCATGCACTTTTTAGGCACATTCTACCCTCTTTCCAGCCATTTTTGCCCTTGTTCCTGCTCTTTCTGCCCCATTTTAGCTCTTTAAGCCCCTTTCCCAACCCTTTCTGCCCTCTTTCCAGCCCTTCCTGCCTTTTAGGTCCTTTTGGGCCTCTTTCCAGCACCTCCTGCCTTTTTAGATTCTTCATGCCCTTTTTCCAGCCCTTCCTGCCTTTTTCCACCCCTTTATGCATTTTTAGAAAGGCCCTTTTTCCACCCCTTTCTGCCCTCTTTCCAGCCCTTCCTGCCTTTTAGGTCCTTTCGGGCCTCTTTCCAGCACTTCCTGCCTTTTTAGATTCTTCATGCCCTTTTTCCAGCCCTTCCTGCCTTTTTCCACCCCTTTATGCATTTTTAGAAAGGCCCTTTTTCCACCCCTTTCTGCCCTCTTTCCAGCCCTTCCTGTCCTATTTCAGCCCTTTAATTGCTCTAATTTTTCAGCTCTCTTCTTCAATTTTTACACTATGCACCACCTTCAATGGCTTCTGCCGTTGCAAAGATTCTAGTTGGGGAATGCGTTTGTTAATTTTAAAACAAGTTTTTTTAATTAGTTATGTTTTTAATTTAGATTTAATTTAATTTTTAAATGCCCTCTGCATTTTTGGTGATGCTTATTTTTAAATTGAGAAATGGCTTGATATTTTTAGCAATCTTTTTTAAATTTGAGAGATGGGCTTCTGTTTTGAGAAAATGTCCCCTTTCTTTTTTCTGTAGTGGAGAAAAACGATTTTGATGATGCACCTCAGAGCCATAGAACTGGCAACATGTATTCATTACCTCAGTAAGGAAGGCCAAAGGTCAAACTTGGCTCTTACAAGTGCAGAGCCCATGGATCAAACACGACAGCTACGCCAACCTCTACTGAAAGCCTCCAACCTGAGGAGAAATACAGACAGCAAGTTGTATAAATTGTTGAAAGAGCAAAGCCACTCAGTAGGTCACTGAAGTCCTGCAAAGACTGCTATCTAATTGTGTTTCTATAAAAGCCGAATGTGATTACTAATTAAATTAGATCTGACGTGTTGAATCCAATGACTGTAAAAGGGCCCCTTTTACAGTCATTGGTTGAATCATGTCCCTTTAGCAGGATCAAGGAATTAGCATAGTAACTTCAGGTTAGGTTATAAATTTGAATACAAGAACACTTACACACAATTTGAGCTTAACATTAGAGTAACTGGCCCTGAATCTTTAGTAGAATGAATACTGTACTCTTCTCGTGATGTATGGTGAGTGACGATACCCTGCCCTAATATAATGCTTACAGGCTGTGTGATGCATTTAGGACAGTACGGACAACGGGTTCACATCTGGGACTGGACCACTCACCGGAGGCTGCAGACCCTGGATTTGGGAGAAGATGGCGCTATTCCTCTGGAGATCAGGTTCCTTCACAACCCCGACGCTGTTCAGGGATATGTGGGCTGCGCACTCAGATCCAACATCTTCAGGTTCTACAAGACTCAGGTGGGTTTACTCTAAAACCTGCTCAAATTCAGCAAATCCAATATGGCGTTAATCTAGAGTTAAATTGTAAACATAAACTTGGAACTGTAACCAAAGAAAAATTATGAAAATAAACTGTAACTCTATAAACGCAAACAAAGAAATTATTTTCATAAATGAAAATAAACATTAAACAGAAATATTAACTACCTTTTCGCTGTTTTTTTTCCAATTCAGTATGTTGCGCTTACAATAAATATTTTCATCATTGTTTCTGAGCCGTCCTGACCCTGTTTTACGGGGGGGGCAGGCTTAACCCTCAATGGCTAAATTGACAGGAAGTTGGGCCACAGCAGATCAGGCTGCAGGCATGCCCGCCCAGAGACCTACTGGGAGGATTAGTGCAGCTTTCCTCATCAAAGCATCAAGACTAGCGTCGCAGAGAGTTTTGTGCATCGGGAATTCTGAAGTCCTGTAGCACTTATAGCATGTTCACACTTCTGAAGCACGAGACTCCTCCACACCTGTCCACTGCTTTATATTTGCGGTTCAATTAATCTTTATATTGCGCAAATTTTAATTGCGAATAGAAAATAGAAATACCTAATGAATAAATGACTGAATGGCCAATTGCGAATAGAAATACACCTAATCCGCCTTTTGGAGTGGCCAAACCTCAACCTAATGGAAACACGAAAAAACTCCCATTTTCCAATCAAATGTTTTTCTGCTTATATGAGGTAGTATTTTATGCAAATTGAAAAAGATATAATTCGCAAAATAGCAATGGACACACTTTTTTTGCATTAAAAGAGTTACGTGATGATCAGAACTTAGTTCGTGAAAGAGGTGTTGCCAATATTCCAACATATATGACCCTAGATTGACAACATACTAAAAGCCATGAAAACCAATTAAAATCTGTTCCAACCAATATTTCTGTTTTTCTTTCTCTCTGTTCTCTCTGTCTTTGTGACAGAAAGGTGACTGGGTGGCAGAGAAAGTCATCAGTGTTCCCAGTAAAAAAGTAGAAGGATGGATGCTTCCAGAAATGCCAGGTGAGATACATGCATGTTGTGAGAGTCAATAAAAGCTCAGGTGAGTCGTTAGTGTCACTCTTCTGCTCAGGTGTTCTTCTAGAGTGAGAGTACGTCCACACGAAGCCAGTGCATCCCCTATCCGATCTTTTTTTTTCCCCGTTCTAAAAAAAAATTCCGTAAACACGGCGTCGTCTCAAGAAATATCTGCGTACACACAAAACCACTGAAACCGACTGAAAACAGTGTAGTATATATGCCAGACCAGTATGGTGCGCTGTAATTCTGCCACAGATATACACTATACACGGAGAAGAAGACTTTGAGCATACGCATAACCTTGCGCGCTGCAGAAGAAGACGAAGAAGAAGAAGACGAAAATGGCGAACGCAACTGCAAGAGCAAGAGTGGAGTCTTTCGTATGGACTGACGACGAAGGTTTGAATGGAACAGTGACACTAACGACTCGCCTGAGCTTTTAACAACTGTCACATCAGGAGTCACACTGTCCTTTACATTTACATACATTTACATTTAGTCATTTAGCAGACGTTTTTATCCAAAGCGACTTACAAGTGAGGAAAACAATGGAAGCAATCCTAACAACACAAGGTACAAAAAGCATAAGTGCACCAGAAACTAGTCAGGCAGAACACAGTATACAAAGCCATGGATAGGAAAGAATTTTTTATTTATTTATTATTTTTTTTAAATAGAGAAGGAATCAATAAAAAGGAAGAAGAATTCAGTGTTTGTCAGTCAGGTGTTGATGGAAGAGATGTGTTTTCAGGCATTTTTTAAAGATGGCTACAGAATCTGCTGATCTTGTAGCAGCAGGTAGATCATTCCACCAATGTGGAACAGAGCCAGAGAAGGTACGTGAGAGTGACTTTTTACCTTTTTGGGACGGTACCACCAGACGTTGTTCATTTGCAGAGCGCAGGGATCTGGTTGGAACGTAGTTCTTTATTAGTGAGTGGAGATATGAGGGTGCAGAGCCAGTAGTGGTCTTGTAGGCCAAGAGCATAGCTTTGAACTTGATGCAGGCGTCAACCGGGAGCCAGTGTAACCTAATGAATAGAGGAGTTACATGCGCTCTCTTTGGTTCATTAAAGACCACTCTTGCCGCTGCATTCTGGATCAGCTGCAGAGGTTTGGCTGTGCAGGCAGGGAGTCCAGCCAGTAGAGCATTGCAATAATCCAGTTTGGACAAGACAATTGCCTGGACTAGAATTTGCGTAGAGTGCTCTGATAGGAAGGATCTAATTTTGCTAACGTTGTAGAGAATGAATCTACAGGACCGGGTGGTGCTGGCGACATGACTTGTGAAGTTTAGCTGATCATCAATTACCACTCCCAGATTTCTGGCAGTGCTGGACGGTGTAATGGTTGATGGGCCTAGTTGAATGGAGAGGTTGTGGTGGGTCTTTGGGTTGGCCGGAATCACAAGCAGTTCTGTTTTTGCAAGGTTCAGCTGCAGATGATGGTCCTTCATCCAAAATGAGATGTCACTCAGGCATGCCGAGACGCGAGCAGAGACCGTCGGATCGTCAGGTTGAAATGACAGGTGGAGTTGAGTGTCATCTGCATAGCAGTGATAGGAAAAGCCATGCTTCTGGATGACAGAGCCAAGGGATGGCATGTATATGGAAAAGAGTAGCGGTCCAAGCACTGAGCCCTGTGGCACCCCTGTGTTGGGACTCAGAGACCTCGTTTCTCCAGGATACTCTGAATGACCTATCCGAGAGTTAAGACTTGAACCATTGCAACACCATTCCAGAGACACCCATCGCCCTGAGAGAAGACAGGAGGATTTGATGATTAACAGTGTCAAAAGCAGCAGACGGATCCAGTAAGATGAGTACAGATGACTTGGATGTTGCCTTTGCCAGTCTCAGAGCGATGACTAAGAGTAGTGCAGTTTCAGTGGAATGTCCGCTCTTGAACCCAGACTGGTTCTGGTCCAGGAGGTTGTTCAGGAGGTTTGGGTAGAACATCGGATAACCAGGGGGCAGACGAGGATGTACGGGCTGGTCTTGATGTAAGAGGGCATAAGTTGTCCGGGTGTCGGTGGCGTTGTTGGTGTTTAAAAGAGAGAGCTCCTCAGAGGGGAGTGCAGAAGAAGACAGCAGAGGAAAAGCGGGAGGGACTGGACTGAGTGTACGCAGGTTGCATCGGAAAATGTGACCAGCGGTAAAACAATTGCCGTGTCTGGAAAAGTTAGTTTGGGGTCGAGCGTTACGAAGAAATGATCAGAAGTGTGCAGTGGCGTGACCTGAGTGTGTAGAGTGGCAAACAATTCAAACGAAAACCAGCCCGCTAGCAAGTGAAAGTAGACGGTTCAGCATGTGACAGAGTTTCTTCAAGATGACCTGAATGACTGAAAACAAGACAAGACATTTATTTTTGTATAGCCCAATATCACAACAACAGTCGCCTCAAAGGGCTTAACAGACTGGAAACCTTCATAGACATGGATGTTGTCTATTTTTTTGGTTGTTTTTTCACGTTTTAATATTAATGTTCATAAATATATATTTTTTTTTTTATTTACCAGGCCTGATCACAGACATCCTAATTTCTCTGGATGACAGATTCCTATTTTTCAGCAACTGGCTCCATGGCGACATCAGACAGTATGACATCACCGACCGCTGTAAGCCACGATTGGTCGGACAGGTATGACATCACTGACCAATGGACTGCATTAGACGATTCTACACCGGCCCACTATTCAAACTAAAAAACCTTTATTACCTTGTGCAGCCAATGAATTCTCACAAGATTCTCACCAAAGACCATCTTGTCCTGCTCAAGGTGGTGACTTATTTCAGAACCCGCTGCTGGTTCAGACCAATGCTGTGGCAGCAAAGGCAGTTATGGGTGTGTTTGTTCTTGTTTAACCAAGGACAAGACAAGGTTTTGGTAACATTGGTAACATTTGGCGTTACCTTTTGCTTGTTCTTTTTCACCCTAGAAAGTACTCTCTGACTGAGCGTCAGCAAACTGCAGTGTTTGGCTTCACTTTTTAGTAACTATACTAAAAACACATGCGGACACATGAAAATGTGCCCCTGTAATTCATAGGCAGTAGCTGTAATCAGTGACTGACACCATAACTGGCTCCATGTTAAATACAAACCAAAATCATCAGATGGTTTTCTAATGTGTGAGAATACATTAAACTTTCTTTACTGTATCAAGTGAAGAGAAATGAAGGCAGAGCCGTCGCTTATGGAGCTCCTGTTTATCATGTTTTAGAGGTAAATGTCTTTATTAATCTTTTGCAGGTGTTTCTTGGAGGGAGCATTGTGAACGACGGTCCAGTTAAAGTACTGAATGACCCGGAGTACCAACCCCAGCCTGACCCTCGCATCATTAAAGTAAAGCCTGAACAAATCCAACTAGACCTCTCTTCAAACCTTGGTCAAAACCAGGTGAAACTTAAATCCATTCACACAAAAATGAACTGATGTCTTTCAGGGGAAGCGCATCCGTGGAGCTCCTCAGATGCTACAGCTCAGTTTGGATGGCCGGAGGCTCTATGTGACCACGTCTCTGTACAGCGGCTGGGACAGGCAGTTCTACCCCGACATGATCCGGTAACACCTTAGTCTGTTGTAGTTCATGTTTACCCCTGTTCCTGGACCTACTCTCTGAGCTCTCACTCTGTCTGTCTCAGGGAGGGCTCAGTCATGATGCAGATCCACGTCAACACGGAGTCGGGAGGTCTCACTCTCAATGAGGACTTCCTGGTGGACTTCGGGAAGGAACCAGATGGTCCGGCTTTAGCTCACGAGCTGCGCTACCCTGGCGGTGACTGTACCTCCGACATCTGGATCTGAGCTGACTGTCCTGCTTCTTGCTTTTATATTGATTTAATATTCAACCCCAGTTCCAACCATAACCTCTTTACATCCAACAATTTAAATCCATATAAAATCTTGTAAATCATTCCAAAAAACCTTTTATATCCAACTAACACCTGTTCAAATAATTTCAAAACTTGTTCACATCCAACCATAACCTTCTTAAATCCTTTAAAAACCTGGTAAAGTGTTTAAATCAACCAAGAGCGATCTAAATCATGTACAGAAATGTACAGTCTGTCCTTTTGTAAAAAAAATTGTACCTTTGGAAACATTCTTTGTCCACACTACATAAAGGCTAATAAAACTGTATTTCTTACATATGACTTGCACCACACAGGTTTCGTGCCCTTCTTTACTGTTAATAAAAAACAGAGGGACTTGCACATGGTTGTTGTTGTGTATCATCTTAGATGTTAGGGAAAAGGAAACAGCCATAGTCAGCCAAGGGGGACAGAGCCTTTGCAGTAGCAGCCCCCAGACTCTGGAACTGCCTCCCCCTTCACATCCGTGCAGACCAGTCTCTAAACATTTTTAAGTCTCTTTTGAAGACTCACCTTTTCTCTAGCCTTCGATTTGTGTCTCTTTAAGTGCCAGTATATAGTGACCCTGGCTATTATTCAAATGTTCTTTACATTTTAATTCCTGTAGTTATTCGTATTGTTGCCCTTTTTCATTTTACTTTAATCTGTTTATATATTATAATTATTATTTCTTCTTTGTCTTCCTTTGTTTATTGCACTTAGCATTTTAATGTGAAGCACTTTGGTGTGGCTCAGCCATCTGTAAATGTGCTATAGAAATAAATTTGACTTTGACTTTGATAGTTCTTCACACTGCACCTTTAATATGCATCACAATTGAGTTCTTGATTTGTACAACAAATTTAGAAAAGGAAGTCGGCCGTTGTAAACAGAGACCGCTTCCTTTCAACATAAAAACTGTGGGCTAAATGATTAGCGTTGCAGAATAACGCCATTTAAAAGGCAAATTATTGCATATGTGTACATTACACAGAATAGGCTATGGTGTGGCTCACGGGGGTACTCAATAGGCGGCATTGTGTAAAACATATTTTTGAACCGGCACTTCTAGGACAGCTACGTGTACACGCGCGGGTCCTCAGGTTACTATGGTTACGGACAGAGCAGCGGGAAATTTCCACATGTTTAGCGTAGCCTGATAATGCGTTAGAAATAACTAAAATCTAAAAGCTGAGCCTTGGCAAAAAATAACGAAGATTCACTGATGTTATGGACGGAGAGGGAACGTTTATTTTAGTTTATTCAGCTCCTCAGCTCCTTGTCAGTGTCAAAGCTGAACAACAGCCCTTTATCCTCTAGTCCCGGCTGCTTTGATAATCAGAGAATGAATCCAGAACTGAACCAGGACTGGACAGTTTTCATGTCAGGATTAAAAAGACTCAGCTCAGAGGGAAGTGATGACGTCTAATAATGTGGTGAGTTGTACATTTGTCTGTCAACTTCTTTATTCTGTTGTAAATTAGGTAACGTAAGTGTATCCTGAGTCGGACGGTTTGAGCTAAAATTCGCTAACTTTTTTATCTTTAAAAACGGTGATCACGTCGTTTGTCTCTGGAGTTCAGACAACTAACTGATCTTAAAATGAAGTGTAATTTCTTACGTTTCTAACCATATATTTTTTTTATTATCATTTTTTGAATTGTTTTTACTGTGGCCGTAAAATGAGCGCTATCGCCCAAGCTTTTAGCGCTAAGCTACTATTATCCTGAGTCAGACACTACTATTATCCTGAGTCGGACACTCACCTTCTTGATTTGTGGGATTTTTTTTTAGCTTGCATTAGCTTTAGTTAGGTCTGGGATATTGCCGTTGGTGTTTATACACATCCGGTGCCCTAATTTCCGTCCTTCAGAATAAGATCTCATGCCAAAAACAAAACACTAGAATGTTTATGTTAACTTGTTTACAGCCCCCTCTTCAGGATGTTTTTTGATCTGCTCCTTTCAGTAATGTTGATGTTGAACAAATTTCTGTCTTATCTTAGAGTTTAACTTGTATACACTGTATTAGATCATGTATTATTTTATAATCCTGGATTCACTCAAAGTGAAACAAAATATTAGGAAAATTCAGTTTTCTAAGATAATGGGAAACAAGGAGCCACAACAATTACACCAAAATTACTGATTTTAATAATTACAAATTGATTAAAATAAATAAAATTAGATACTTTTGTTTTTACAAAAAAATTTACAATAGATTTTACTAACTTATATGCACAAGCAAATATTTACAAATCATTCATCATTGCACCAAAAACAAATAAATTCTTCCTCCAGCTCCTCCTCCCAAGCCACACAGGTACAGTGAAACCATTTTTCACAAGCGTCACACTGGACCCACGACACCAGTCCTCGTCTGACTCTGGAGGGTCAGGCTGCCAGCACCGCCACACCGCCACACATCATACTCCAGTTGTCTTTCTTTGGCGGTGTGACCTACACAAAAAGGACAATAGAAAGGTGTTATAAGAATTCTATATGTCCAAAAGAATTCTATATCCTTATATTATCCAGAGAGACACGGAGACAGATTATATTATAAAAGCGAAAGGCCAGGTTTATTCCTTGCAAGGAGAAGCAAAGTACACAGATATATCAAAGGTACATAGTGCGTTTTGCTTACAGATGTAAGCAAAACATTACATTTTATATTACTCCAGTGGGGGCTGTCAGTGGGAGGCGTATCTTGCATACACACTCCCCTCAAGGCCCCAGCTCCAGGCTCCAGGTGCAGAAGTCCTCCGGCAAGCCATGTCTTTAGTTATGTCTACACCATGCTTGGAATAACATGGAGGACATAACATGATTTGACATGACCTGTAGAGAACTATGAGCACCAACTAACTATAAACAATATACACAATTATAAGAATAAAATTCTTATAACATTCCCCCCTCTTTATGCTGATAACAATTAGCATAAACAACCTACTAGCTTGATTTTGAGTTTTAAACTATGACAGAAGCGAGAACCCAGCAGGGCGTTGACCTAGCCAGAAGAACATTTTGACCCATTGGTAAAATGACCTAAAGCTGGGAAAAAACTCTTCTATCCACCCCTCGCCCCAAAGGCGGTGACAAAACACAAACATCAAGCATTAAACGTATGTAATCACTTCAAATAATTAACTTACAAAACATGTCAAAACAAACATAACAAATGATTATAATGGGATATGTTTCAAATCAAATGGGAACCCATAAAGTAATGCACTGATTCTTCAAAGTCAAATTCTTTAAAGTCCATAAATCATAAATGTCCATAAATCATAAATCAAAACATAGTGTCACTCCAAAATAAAGTAGAAAATTTTGCCAGAGGTTGAGCTGGTCGACCCATTGGACTCAAGATCTCTGGCCTGTCCCTGCCTGTCCATTTCTGTCCCTGTAACGAAAAGAAAAACACATGGAGTGAGACTTATGCACATTCATAATGATTAAAATCAATTCTCTTCAGCATAATCAATAAAATGAACCATACGGCCCTTAGGTCTGTAGTATGATCCGTCCTGGAGCTGTTGTCCCGTTGGTGTTCATGCAAACAATAACGTCCCTCAGATATCAAAGTGTTCATCTGAGGTCAAAGCCTTGACCTTAGTCGTTTGGCAGGTGCATGTCCAGGAATGTTGACCCAGCAATGGCCACATTCATCAATCTCACCAACAAGCTCCGGTACATGTAAAGCAACATAAACAAACGTTATTAGACATGGAAGTGCAACAACAAGTACATGTACTGTATCTCAATACAGATTCTAAAATCCCAGTAAATCTTCCAAATATGTTTTAAAACCAGGTCAAAATGAATTTCTCTATTCGCGAATACTCTAATTCCTCGGTTAGAGTTTGAAGTCCTTTCTTGAAGACTTTAGTTCTGCTGTAACTAGTCCTGTGTTACTTTGGAGGAAATCCTTGTGTAGATCCCCCCTCTTCAGCTCAAAGCATGCTCAGTGCTATTTAGTTCTGTCCAGTCCTTGGACCAGTTTTCTCTCATTTACAGTTTTAATTAACAGTTACAGCATCTCTCGTACAATTCATAAACCTTTGTTGTTTATAAATATACTTAATTTAATCCACATTTTCATAAATTGTCTCAAATGTAAAAATTCAAATCCTAATGCTAATTTAATTTTAGCCTTATATTCATTAAGGACACCTTCGAAGTACGCCTCTGTCGTCGATGTAAATTGGGCTCTCAAATGAACCTGAGGGAGCTGCTGTTTGGCTCCTAAAGTGTGAGTTTTGACTCACGATGTTCTCCGTCACATTCTATGTGAACACAAATAAAACGAGGATCCTTTAAGGACGCATGTTTCCGGTCAGCAGGCAACGCTGGTCTAATGGTCTTACTTTCACAAAACCTCCAGACTTCTGCTTTGCACTGCACCTGTCCCTGATCTCTACGTTTGTCAAGTTCAGAGTGATGTCACAGGAAGTCATGTCATGTGACCCCCGTCACTAGCCCTGCTCACAGGTGTGCTTCCCTTCACAGGTGTAAACCAAGATGATATAAGTTCAAAGAACTATGTTAATATTAACTCTTACTGGTGGTGGCTATATTAATTGTCAAAACTCCTTTTCTGAACTGGTATACTTTTTGTAGTTGGCTTCCATCCCAATAAAGAACAAACAAACAAATCAGAACGTTATCTGACATTATAGACCCATAGAAAGTGCCTCCTAGGTTTTTGTCAAACGAAACCATAAAAGCCCTTAAAATGATCAAACCATAAAATTGAAACAGCAGATAAACCCTGTTTCCACAGATATGGTCTGCTGGAAATCTACTTTAATCTGAAAAGGTTTAATCAGACTAAACAGTGCTTCTCCAGAAAAGTCCTGTCAACTTTCTTTATTTCATTATTTGATTTAAACTTTTAACTGTATTAAACACTGTTGTTTCAGCCTCATGCTAACCATTAGGTTAACCAAGCATCCCTTCAGCATTTTAACACAGTTTTGTTTAAACCTTCATCTCCCCCATCTCATGTTTTTTTCCAATTACCACCTTAAATTGTTATTTCATTACTTAGCATTCCTAATTATTCATCTTCTTTATGTTTCCCAAATAGCATCACTTTTGTTGATGTTATATTTAAAACTTAACTTTGTTTAGTTCAGTTTTAATTTTAGTTACCATTAGTTGTAGGTCTTTACCTGTAACTGTAATTGGTATCATCCACAATTTGATAAATTTTAACTCAGTTGATGCAAACATAAATAATTTATATAGATCAGAACTGGTTTCTCATGATCTATTTTCACAAACCTTTAAACATTCACCTTTAATTCACAATTTATTTCACATGTTCTTTTAAATTAGAATATTCTCAAAATATTGTTTAATTTACCTCAAATTACTTTCTTTAGAAAGAAAACACATTTTTCTCTTACTTCAAAACAAAATTTCTTAATCACCCTTGGGTTCAGACCCCCCTCTCTGGGGTTAAACCAGTAACAGCAGCATGTCCCAGCTGCTTGAACACACCACAAAGCCTCTGCTCTGTTCACTCTGCTTTCCTCTAAAACACCATCACCTTTGTGACTGTCGTTTAAAAGGAAAGACTAAACATAAAATCAACAAATTTCCTCTTAAATTCTGCTTTATTTTTAAATAAAATTTCTTCAAGATTTTGTTCAGTATAGATTTGTTCTATACTGTCTCTGTAAAACTCAGTTTTACCACCAGGTGCTAAATACAATAAACCAGTTTGTTTTTGTATTTTTCCCATATTAATTTAAACGTAACATAAAAACGTTTTATCAATTACTATTTTCATGTTTCCACTAATTTGGCATTCAGATGCCACATAAAGAATTCACCTCACTCAATGTTAAACAGAACCTTTAAACATCAAGTGTAAAATTAAAATAACGTGTCTCTCTTTCTTTATTCAAATTCACCAAAATTGTAATCAGTAATTATCATTACTGTTCATTTAATAAAATGTAACATCTCAACCTCTTTTTATTCTCTTTTTCTTTAGGTTACAACGACCTAAAGTTTGATCAAAACCAAAACCAAAACAACATTCAAATCTATTCAAAAGGACCTTGTGTTAGTCCCAGTACTCAAAAAAAAATAAAAATTTTAATCACTTCGAACAGTGATTAAAACCCAGCGAGCCATTGGCATATGCTCTTAAACTTTAACAATTCACCTTGTTAGTTTAACAATTATCTTTTTTATTTATTTATTTTTCATTAACTTTAATTTTTTCAAATAAAACCTTTAAGATCGTTTTAACAGTTTGAACTGTTTTAACATAGATATGTTTTTAATCATCAAAAACAGATTACCAATTTACATTACAGTTTAAATCTTTATTTCATAGATGACACCATACATTAATTATAAAGTACCAAAATAAATAATGATTATTATTTATTTTGAACTATCTTCATTTCAATTTTCCAATTACTTAAACTTAAAGTTTTTCTTCTCAAAAACCATATTCAATCTCATTCATTCAATCGTTTAGTTTACCAAATCATGTTTCATAGATTCAATAAAACTCAAATGTGGACTTTATTCATATCAACAGACCTGTCAGAAGGTCAAACAGTTTTCATAATTAAGTATCATAAACTTTATTTAACACATCAGTTCAGTGCAGACTGTTTCTGTCACTGACATTTATAACTCAGCATTTTTTCTCAACATTAAAAGTTTGTTTAATGTAAAGGCTCCCACCATGTCTGTGGAGCTAAAAAAAAAAACCCAAAACAAAACATTTCTCTCTCTTGGGAGCAAAAAGGAGGGTGCTGTGAAGCCCCTGTTACATTGACTTACATAGAATGTTATCTTGTGTTTAAACATTCCTGTGAATCCAAACAGTGGTTGTTTTGAATCCACTTTCTCCATTTTCACACTTTGTTAGAACCAAACCAGAGAAATACATTAATGTTTCTTTTCTTTATTTAGATTCTGGCAACCTTGTTTTCTTTTAAATATGAGCTTATGGCCCAACTATAAATTTATATTATCTTTATAAACTTACTCTGCGCAATTCAACCTTAAAACATATATTTAAATTCTTCCAATTCCAAAGTATTCATTTTCATTCTTTTATTGGCGTTATACCGTGTGTTTGAACCACACTGATATTAAGGACCTCTATTAGTTCTCGTACTAATAGATACACAAAATTGTTTAGCTAAACATCAATCACTAATTTTATTTTAAGTGTTGGATCTTTAACTTCTTCAAACCTTTAATGTTCACACGAACGTGTCACATAAAATACAAAACCAACTCTGTTCTTTAACAGAATACTCATTATTTTCTCTCATAAACCAAAATCACATCCTTCTCTGTAGATGTGTGCCTCATGTGTCCCATGTTTGTGTTTGTGTCTTTATGTGTCTGTAGTTACATGTGTTTATGTGTGTGTATTTACATGTCTTTGTGTGTTTATGTACCTGACCTGTTAGTTGAATCGGTCAGTCCTGAGGTCATTCCCTCGTCTCTCGTCTGGACCCAGTTTCGACCTCCTCCTCCTCCTCTCAGTGCCCTCTCGTCTGTCACGCCCACCTCCACCTCGCTCTCAATTGTGCATTTTTCCTCAGAGAAATACATTACATTCATATTAATTTCAAGTTTCATCCAATTTGCAAACACACTTTACAAATACCTTTTTGGTCAATCTCAATAGATCAAAATTTAAAACAAATAAACGATTGTCTGAATTCGTTTATCTTACCGCTTCCGTGTTTGCTGCTGCAGTTTTTTTTCTTTTTTCTCAGCCGAAAATCCGCAGGTGGGAGGTGGGGTGCAGATGAAGCTTTGGAGAGAGCACTGTTTTTCGGAGGGAGGGAGGCCGAGACCTAGATGCTCCAGAAACATTTAAACAAAATACAAATGATTAGTGTTTTGAAGTACATGTGTGTACTTCTTTTAAAATTTAAAATCTCTTCTCTACTTCTCTGTTTTTTTCTAAACTAGAAAAATAGCTTATGAAAGCTACCTTTCTCTCTCATGTTGTTCAAACTTTCTCTAAACAAAAACATTACTTTTGTTCCGATTCACAACATTAGACTCATTCTTCATCCAACAATGGCCCATTCATAACACATTTATTCTCTCACACACTCCTTTATCTTTAACCTTTAGGTCAACAATTCTCAGTATTGCCAACAATTCTCAGTATAAGCCCCGTCACTTTCAGTGGGCTTTTTTTCTTTTCACTCACCGCGTCACCAGCAGTGAACATTTTTCAGCAAAAGCTCTCGTGGGCTTTAAAAAAATCACCGCTTCACATGCAGTGAACACTATACGTAGGCCTACTTCTTCCTATACGTCACGTCCAACGCGACTGGACTCCAATCTCACCATTAACCATAGGTTTCGGCAGGGTCTCGATTAAAGAGTCAGCTCGAGCTTTCCTGTGCATATCCCACACTTCCCGTGTGAGTGTCGCACCATAAACCAACAATACTAGCTATGCAAGGCAGTTCGATTGTGGCGTATTACGATACGTGATTATTAATCTAAGATAAATTCCTGTGCTCTCTAGACAAGCTCTTTAGACCTTATACCTCTTATTGTAATCAGCTGCTCTATCTATCTCATAGATTCCGCACTTGTCATGGCCAATGAACTCCCGCTGGTTCCATTTCAAGAAACACCTAAAAACTTACAAAGCATAAGGTATCTATCAAACTAAAATCTAGCAAGACAACAAGCTTTAACACAGATTAACATCAGAATATCCCGTTTACAATCTCACCATAAACCACGCAGGCAGGGTCTCGACTGAAACACATACTTTTTCCCAGCTTTCAATCTCACCATAAACCATATAGGCAGGGTCTCGACAAAGCGTTATCAGCGTTTAAGGATCTCCTATGCTGGCCAGCCTCATGGAAAAACATCAACTATTGGTGATGTAACTTACATGCAGCCCGCTCAGCACACGCCAGATTTCCAAAACTAGCTACTTCCGGAAGCTTTGGTATTAAATCACACACACACACCAAAAATAAATTAAACAGCTGTTTACCTGAATTTTCAGTCCAATAGTCCAGTTGTTCCGCAGCCAGACTGTCTTTTCTGTCCTCTCGTCTCTCTGCTCTTCTCTTTTTCTCAGTCCAGATCTCGTCATCGTGTTCACACACACACAGAGGGGATATCTGGCCATTACTGCTAAATAGCACAGCTTGGGACTTACAAGAAATGCTTTGTTTTTGCATTTCTCCGTGCACGTCAGTTCACCTCTTTGTATGAGAAACAACGAATATTGAGATCCGGGTCACGGCACCAAATGTTATAAGAATTCTATATGTCCAAAAGAATTCTATATCCTTATATTATCCAGAGAGACACGGAGACAGATTATATTATAAAAGCGAAAGGCCAGGTTTTATTCCTTGCAAGGAGAAGCAAAGTACACAGATATATCAAAGGTACATAGTGCGTTTTGCTTACAGATGTAAGCAAAACATTACATTTTATATTACTCCAGTGGGGGCTGTCAGTGGGAGGCGTATCTTGCATACACACTCCCCTCAAGGCCCCAGCTCCAGGCTCCAGGTGCAGAAGTCCTCCGGCAAGCCATGTCTTTAGTTATGTCTACACCATGCTTGGAATAACATGGAGGACATAACATGATTTGACATGACCTGTAGAGAACTATGAGCACCAACTAACTATAAACAATATACACAATTATAAGAATAAAATTCTTATAACAAAAGGTCAATATTTTATTGGGTTACAATATAAGGGAGCCATGTATAGCATTGCATATTAAATGTCTCAATTACTTATCCTATATGAACTTGTTTAAGACAAAAGAACCACAATAATTAATTAATCACATAAACAGATTTTGTGTACACTATATATTACTTTATACAGCCTATATTTGTTGTTAGTATATGTTGTACTACCGGCGGATGTCGAGGGTCCAGTGGACAAGGAGAAGAAGCTGGAGGAAGATGATTGGATGGCTGTAAAAGAAGTGACAAAGAGCTTAGTAGACAAATTGTCTACACCTATAACTAGTACAGCAGGTATTATCAAAGTTCATAGTGTATTGTCTTGGCTTTTTAATCATATTACTTACATTGCAAGGGAGAGGAAGCTCTTGTGGTTCCCCGAAGGCCACCTGCTCCTGACGTTGATGGTTCTAATGAAAAAAATAAAATAAAATACACTACTGTTATTAACAGTTAAATATGGCTTAATGATTTAAAGTGAATAATAGAGAAATTTACCCTCATCCTCTCTGATCGAAGCCACAGGCAGGCTCACAGGGACTGACAACGATGGTAATCTGCTGGAGGCAGCTGAAGGGGGGTTGAGGGACCGGTAATGGGATGGCCGGACGGCCCAGGGGACATTCCTCTTCTGCGGCTGGGATGGGAGCCGCTAGGCAGGGCAAATGAAGGGTTCGTCAGGCCGATGTCTTCAGCCAACTGCTGCTCCTGGTCTTTTCTGGCCAGAGCTTGTGCCTCGCTGCTCGGTCCTCCGCCTCCTCGATGGCCTCGGTCATCTCCTGAGCCGTCAGGACCCGAGCCTTGGAGATGTTCCTCCTAACCCTTCCGGTGGTTCGGGCAAAGTTTACCTCGGCCAGGAGGTGGGCCAGGTCCGCCGATATTTGGCCTGATGCTACCAGGGGATGAGTGTGTATGGGTTGGGGGAATGACAGGGGGCAGGGGAGGTGGGGATAGAGGGATAGCATCAGGCCTGGACTGAGAAGATCCCGGTGGGGCGGAGAGCGTCGGTTCCTCGATGAGGCCCGGACGGCATGACCCGAGACCAGTCCAGAGGGTAAAGGCCACACCTCCTGAACCCAGCCACCACAACCCCCCGATCCTTTACCCTCTGGTATGAGTTTCTAAGGACCCTTGAAAACTCTTTTTTGGAAACCAAAAAGAGTGGCTTACAACCGACAGATCCCCTGCTACACCAGAGAAATCTGCCTTCAAGGGTCCAAAGAAACTCACATCCAGAGGCTGCAGGATGTGAGAGGTGTGCGGTAAGCACAGAAGAATGACCCCTTCCCTCTGTGCCGCCCGGACCAGCTCTGGCCCTAGGTGGGATTGGTGGCCGTCCATCACTAGCAGTGATGGACGCTCCTTGGTGGCGTATAGGAGGAAATGCCTGACGAACCACTTCAGGAACATGTCACCGTCTATGTACCCTGCCTGTGACTTCCCATAGAGGGCGTTGGGGACCCCATCCTTGTTGTAGGGCCCCCCAGGATATCCCCCCTTGTAGATAATAAATGGGGGGACATCCTCCCCAGCCGCGTTGAAGCAGGCCAGGACTGTGACCTGGTCCCTGGTGCCCTGGGCCTGCTTGTAGTCATGTTTTGTCCCACACGAACCTTTCTTTCGTGGAGTCCAGCTGAAACCCCGTCTCGTCACAGTTGTAAATCTGATGGGGCTTCTCCCTCAACCCATGCTCCTCTAGGGTGGTTTTGAGGAGCTTAAAATATTCTTCAATTGGCCCCCTCTTGGCACACAAAGCCCTCCCGCGGTCAATAATGTCTGGGGTCCGGATGGTGAGCTCATGGTGGTGGCGCTCCCTAAAGTTAATCCACCACGTCTGGCTCAGCGCCACCCTTGGTGTTTCTGGGTGGCGCAGGTTGTACAGAGCCAGAGCGTGGGCCAGAACCTGAGGCTTTGTCAGAGGAAACCCGTAACACACAGTACGCTGCCAGGGAATTCTCATCTTCAGGGGTGAGAAGTGGCCTCTGACCATGAACACAGTCAGAGGCCACCCTTCCTCTGACTCGGTCATTCAGGCTGGACCTAGGGACCCCAAACTGAGCAGCTGCCTGCCTGATGGTGAGCCTGCCTGCTCCCACCTCCTCCTTGGCTTGTGCCATGGCCTCCGGGGTCCATTTTCTTGTCTTCCTCTCCCTTTTCTTTAGCTGCCTAATATTTGGCATCTGTTAATTTACAAAAAAAGGAGAATATAAACACAGCTAAAGAGAGATGTTTTAAAATAAATTTTAAAACTATATTGCAAATTATTTTAGCACAAGCAAAAATTAAACAGGTTACCTTTTTAACAAAGTTTTCTCCATTTGTAATCTTGAAAGTCCTGTGAAGAAAATCACTCACACATCTCAAACCTACCTTCTGTCTCTGTTTGTTCTTTCCTTTTCTTATAATTCCTTTCTTCTTTCTCCTTCCTTTCTCTTTGCTTCCTTTCTCTTTGTTTCTTTTCACCTTTCCTTCTCTTTCCTTTCTTTATTTCTCCTTCCTTGTTTTATTATTTGCTTTCCTTTTCTATCTTTCTCCTCTTTCTTCCTTGAAAAATAGCAAATAGATACATTTAATAAGCTACATTTTGGATCATGTTCTGAAAATGAAACCCATCCTCTCAAGATTCACTCACACAGACACACACAAAAAGAATTTCAATTAAAAACTTTTTCAATTGTAATATTGTAATAAGTAAAATGACATTATGATAGATATCCAGACAATGATCAGTTAACGTAAGTTAACTGATCATTGTCTATTAAAGTAATTTTAGTTTACAAATCATTTGGGAGTGTCCCAACTGTACAGATGTATTTTTACATGTTTTATTTTCTCTTTAAAATAAACCTGGCATTGATTGATTTTATTGTAATTAACACTGATAGTTATTTTAACAATTCAGTTTTAAAAATAATCAAATGTCAACAGATTTTTATTACAAACAACCAATTTCTATCTTCTGTCCACATCAGAACACAGGCTAAAAAAAATAATTTGTAAAAGAAAAGTTATGTTATTAAAAAAATTAATATCATTGCGACATATGATTGTTATACACTGTCTTGGGTGTCAAGCTAGCAACAAAACTAACCAAATTATTAACAAACACATCAATCTGTCTTGTATGAATGTGTAAGAATGTTGAAGGTGTTGGTCGGAGAGTCCGTAGGCGCGGAATGGCTGCCACGTCTCTGTCAGTCTGCCCCAGGGCAGCTGTGGCTACAGATGTAGCTTACTACCACCAGTGTGTGACTGTGGAGTGACTGAATAATTGATATGTAAAGCGTCCTTGAGCTCTGGAAAGGCGCTATATAAATATAACAATAATTATTATTATTATTTTATATTATTAATCTGTTGCTCAAATTGATTTTATCACTTCTTTTCTTTTAAGAAAGTTTTTAAGACACTCCCAAAGCCGAGACTGTTGCCAAAGCCTTTTCGCGGCAGTATTTTTTTAACTTTTCACAGAATAAAAACATCATAAAGCTTCATACACACTGTAAAAAAGCGGTCAAATGACTGGCAGCTGGCTGCCAAACAAAAACCGTGAAATTAAAGTAAAATATCTTAAATCCAATAAAGTGCAAATACTTTAATTTTACGGTTTTTGTTTGGCAGCCGTAGCTGCCAGTCATTTGACCGTTTTTTTACGAGGTTTTTTTTTACAGTGTAAAACTGTTATTTTATGGATTTTTCCTAGATTGTAATGACCAAACACATTCAATAAAAGTGATGCACTAATAGTTTTATGGGAAAACACTGTTATTTTACAGGTATTTCCTAAATTATTACAGTCAAACACCTTCAATAAAGTGATGCACTAATAGTTTTATGGAAAAACGCTGTTATTTTACAGGTATTTCCTAAATTATTACAGTCAAACACCTTCAATAAAGTGATGCACTAATAGTTTTATGGGAAAACACTGTTATTTTACAGGTATTTCCTAAATTATTACAGTCAAACACCTTCAATAAAGTGATGCACTAATAGTTTTATGGAAAAACACTGTTATTTTACAGGTATTTCCTAAATTATTACAATCAAACACCTTCAATAAAGTGACAGCACTAAAGGTTCTAATGACAAACACTGTTATTTAACAGACCTTTGCTAAATTATAACGATCAAACACATTCAATAACTTGTCAAGACGTGCTCAAGGTTGTACATTAACAGTTTTATTTTTGGAAGACAAAATAAGTCTGTAAAAAAAAAAAAAAAAAACTGTATAAAACGGATTTAAATCATTTCCGTAAACATATAATCTAAATTAAATGGAATGATTCAGTTGATAAATTACAGTATATATCTTAAATTAAATACAACGTTTTAACTAGTAGTTATAGAACAGTTATCAAATTCTCAAACGTTAGGATTAAAGTGAAATTTTCTAAACATACTCTACACAAAACTGATACATACAAGATTTCACACCACTATTGATTCTAAACATTAAAGGGTAAGTTCACCCAAAAATGAAAATTATGTCATTAATGACTCACCCTCATGTCGTTCCAAGCCCGTAAGACCTCCGTTCATCTTTGGAACACAGTTTAAGATATTTTAGATTTAGTCCGAGAGTTTTCTGTCCCTCCATTGAAAATGTATGTACGGTATACTGTCCATGTCCAGAAAGGTAATAAAGACATCATCAAAGTAGTCCATGTGACATCAGTGGGTTAGTTAGAATTTTTTGAAGCATCGAAAATAAAGTTTTGTCCAAAATAAAAGTTATTCAGCATTGTATTCTCTTCCGGGTCTGTTGTCAATCCGCGTTCAAGACTCAGCAGCGTCACAGCAATCCTGCAAACGGCCAGTAATCAACTGGATCCTTGGTGCATCTGGGAGGAAAAAAAACACACACACTATGATTCCCTTAAAAAGGATGATTTAAATTATTTTTGTTTCCTTTTAAACAAGCTTAATAAATTGTATTTGAATTGTCTGTTTGTCTTCTGTTTTGTCTGGTATCTAAAACTTGTGTCTGATGTGACAAAAAATGTGCATCACCAAAAGAAGGAACATGTAGATTCACAACAACAATGGATTATTTCTCTCAATTTTTCTCAATAAAGGATTGATGATGATTATGCGTTAAAAAAAAAGAAGGTCTAATCTCCTTGAGTGCAATTATTAAAGTACTGGAGATAGTTCACCCAAAAATGTATATTCTGTCATCATTTACTCACCATCATGTCTTTTCAAACCTGAAATTTCTATTTTGTCAAGCATTAAAAGTAGATATTTTTGAAGAATGTTGGCAATCAAAATGCATAAATGTTTGGAATAACATGAGGGTGAGTAAATTATTTGGGAGAATGTGCCAAACTCCTGGAGGGCCAGTGTAACCTTGCATCACATTGTAATAGTTAGACTTTGTTCCCTGTATTTATTAGCACAGTCTACAGCAGCGGAGGAGTGATATTAAGTTACCTAGAAAACCTACCGTCCCGACTGTAGTGCGCTTCTGTTCTGTTTACTTTCCGGCGCAGTACTAACCGGAGCAAAGTATAATTCCGCCGCTGCTGAGAAACTAGTTCCAGTAAATGTAATGCAAACATTGAGATGCAAGTGTAGTTCGAGTTCTAACATTATTCTCTCAACAGACAT
Source organism: Perccottus glenii (assembly GCA_024416835.2). Taxonomy (NCBI): domain Eukaryota; kingdom Metazoa; phylum Chordata; class Actinopteri; order Gobiiformes; family Odontobutidae; genus Perccottus; species Perccottus glenii. Next base: position 32,324,853 of record CM044551.2, on the reverse strand, counting down.
TTACATCGGTAGTCTGGCGTTATAATCGATTTGCTTTTGGTGTACTGTGGAGTGGGTAAAACTGTTAATGGCAGGCTACAGGGATCTATTGATTCACACATGCAACTATATGGGCCTATATCCCGCCATCAACAGTAGATTCAAAAACCTAGTTTGCAGATTCTTCTAGAGTCAAGGAGTAACGTTATGGTTCGAGTTCCTCTCTGTCTAAAAGACAATGTTCTCATTTCACTCATTGTAAAGCTCCTTTGCTAATCTAAATAACTGTTAGCTGACAATATTTACACATGCAAACAACACATAATATTAGCATACTACATTAAAATATGTAATCGCGTTTAGATTATCAACTTAACACACTATATTTTGATGTAACGCTAGCAGATTTTTTTTATAAAATAAAAAGTTATTTAACGTTACCTTCCACAGATTGCATTATGTCCTTTAGGCGTTGTTAAAAAAAATTGTTTTCCATCTTCCGTGTTTGTTCTTCATTTACATCCTGCAACTCGCTCAAAATAAAAATGTAGCAGTCCGATGTAAACCAATCCATGTTTAAACAATATAAAAGCCACAGAACAGAAGTAAGTTAATACTGAATATCCCGAGCAGCAGCAGCGCCAAACTCACTCACTCACTCACTCACTCCAACTGACGATTCAAATTTGAACTGTAAAGGCGCGCATAGTTGTTATTGGCCAGATTCCTGGATCACACTCAGAATAACCAATCATTAAGCCTGTAGTCTCAGACTAAAATGCATGTTTGAGCTGTTTTACCTGAAAGCAACTTGCACTGACATGTCTTAAAATATGTCAGTGCCATTGTTTTGTCTCAAGATGCACACATAATGTATTTTTTTATCTAAGGCACATTTTTAAAAGCTAATCGCATGCCCTAATTAAACTAAGGTCTAATCCTGTCTTAATCTAAACTGGATATAAACCTTTAATATAATGAGCTACACATTTTTATTCTAATTTTACACAACTTTGTATGTAATTTAAGAAAACAGAAAAATACTGTATAAATAATATGGTAATTGTACTGTATAAAAAAATATTTACTTTAAAATAACAAGGAAATATGTAAGATTATTAGTATGGATATATTATTGTAATTTTACACAACTTAATATGTAATTTAAGAAAACAGAAAAACACTGTATAAATAATACAGTAATTGTACTGTATAAAAAAATTTTTACTTTAAAATAACAAGGAAATATGTTAGATTATTAGTATGGATATAAACCTTTAATATAATGAGCTACACATTTAATTACACTTTATTATTGTAATTTTACACTACTTTATACGTAATTTAAGAAAACAGAAAAATACTGTATAAATAATACAGTAATTGTACTGTATAAAAAATAAACATTACTGTAATTTGACATTACTGATATAATCCTTAAATTAACATACAATTCATTAATTTACAGATATTGTTTGTAATTTTACAGTGTTTTGAATGTAATTAAAAATAACAGAAAAATACTCTTTACAGTTATTTTCTGTAAAATTAGGATTTTTTTTTACAGTGCACTGTCCTGATCTTTTATCAGGTGGGAGTCAAACTAGCTAGAAACTGGACTTCTTTCAGCCCTAATTGTCCAGTTATTGGTAAGATACCACACTGTACGCTATAGGCTATCAGCTAGCCAGAGCGTCGCCCGAGCGCAACTTGAGCATTCTTACGCTTTTGCTCAAAGAAAATGACTTTAATACAAACATTAGACACCTAAATATTGACAAAAATACCTGAAAATCGACATACAAATAGGTTAATATGTGTAGAACAGCGTGGCTTACCCTTTGACGGTGATCGCTTAAGAAATTGCCCGGTAAATGAACGGAAACTGCACTATAAGGGGCGTGTCCGAATCAAGATAATAGTGACCGACTCAGGATACACTTCCGTTACTTGACTCGTTTGTTGCATATTTGACCTAATTTACAAACAACGTGAGTAATTAGCATTCACGTTCATTTGAACCTAACGTGTTTATTTGGGTGATTAAAAACAGAAAAGGTGTGAAAGGAGGGTTTGGAGATGAGTGACACATGTTAAGTCTTCCTTAAGTTGTGTCAGTTTCTGTGTGAATCCTAAATCCTGTTACAGAACTAATCATAAGCATTTTAATTAAAATGTTACCCCACACAGGGAAAATACAGGAAATAAATATTTCTATTCTAAATTTTAAAAATCTTTAAAGATGGACCTGCAAATTAAACAATAACAGTTAATTATTGGCAACAGCTAATGCTAAAGAAATGCTCAGTGCATTTTTCCCTTGTTCCTGTTGTTTTCAGAGGAATGACAATAGGAAGAGATCAATTATGACAGGCATCTTTGTCATATTTGTTTAACAAATATGTTTTGGCTTGATTTGATGATTTTGTATTTATAAATGTTCTCATACGTGTTTTAAAGGAGTATTAGGCATTATATGCAGGATTCCAGGCTGTTGTCAATAAACATCCAGGTCTTGAGCTTTAGCCTATTTTGATTTTGTAGTATTTTCCTTTTGTCTGTGAGCTGTGTTTGGTGAAAGCTAAACACTCAAACATCCTCCTCATGGAAACAAAGGATAAAATACAGAAAACAGTGGATTATCAACATTCATCTCCATTTTGTTTAAAAGGCTGTAGGTGTAGAATAAATGAGACTTTACTTTAAAGAATTATATTCAAACACATATCCTTTTATGTTTTAGACGGATCAGTGCAGCTTCTGCAGTAATGCAGTCGATGTACCGGTCGGTCATGGTGAAGAAGGAGCTGAGCTGTAAGGCAAAGCTCTCGATTTACCGGTCAATCTACGTTCCTACTCTCACCTATGGTCATGAGCTTTGGGTCATGACCGAAAGAACAAGATCCCGGATACGCGTCCGAAATGAGCTTTCTCCGGGAGGAGCTCAAAGTAGAGCCGCTGCTCCTCCACATCGAGAGGAGCCAGCTGAGGTGGCTCGGGCATCTGTTTCAGATGCCTCCTGGACGCCTCCCTAGGGAGGTGTTCCGGGCATTTCCACCGGGAGGAGACCCCGGGGAAGACCTAGGAGGGACTGCTGGAGGGACTATGTCTCTCGGCTGGCCTGGGAACGCCTCGGTATCCCCCCGGAAAAGCTGGAGCGGGAAGTCTGGGGAGAGGGAAGTCTGGGCGTCTCTGCTTAGACTGCTGCCCCCGCGACCCGACCCCGGATAAGCGGTAGAAGATGGATGGATGGATGGATGGATGTTGGTGAACATGTGTGACAGGTTGGTGAGTGGTCTGAATAACAGCCCATCCAGGCTTTGAGGCAGTAGCACTAAACCCCTGTTACAGGCTCTAACACTTGTATTGTAGTGTTACACTTATCTTCAGCTTTTTTGTGAGATTTTAAAACAGGTTAGTTCCGGGAAAAATAGATCAATGTTTTTATAAGTTTGTAATTTTTATGTTTTACCCTCCACTTACATGTACTGTACATGTGCACCAGCTCTTTCAGTGGTTATAGACACTTGTCTGCAGCAGTGTGGTCAGGTGGTGCTGGGGAGACCTGCACCACCTGGGCCAGCAGGTACAGGTCATACCTCCTTGTGCTGTCCTCATAGAGGATTTCACCACTGGATTTTTGAATATAGTTGGTTTAAAAAAAATTAAATAAAACACTAAAATATAAAGAAGCATTTATACCTGAGTAAAACACAAAACAATTGTTTAAAAACATTTAAAAAAAAATTTGCATTATAAAATTAGCTATAAACCTCAAAATGAACATGTATCAACATAAACATTTACAAATGAATGTCTAAATGACACTCTTTTCTCAAACTGCCTTTTCATAATTATTTTATTCTTTAGAGATTGTTCTAACAATAAGCATTTACTTACTTACTTTATACTTTATTTGTCCCCATAGGGCAATTGGTTTTGGTTTTGCAGCAAGATAAACACAGAACAATCACAGATGCACAAACACAAGACAAAAAACACACAAGAAACACCTAATATAACAGGCCCTTGTTAAAGTAAAGTAAATCTGACAATTTCTATAATATAGTAAAGTAACGCTTCCATAATCCACCCCATTCAGCAACAACATCATCAAAAACACTATACATATTATAATAATAACAATAATAACCCCACCATTATTCAAAGTCTATCTACTCCTTCGGGCTGAATTTATGAACAAGATGGCTCGGACGAATGAATGCTTATATCTGTTATTCTTAACTGGAGGTAAACTGTACCGAGACCCAGAAGGCAACATCTTGAACTCAGAATGAAGGGGGTGGGAGCTATCAGAGATAACTGCGTTAGCCTTCCTAACTACCTGTCTATCATACAGGACAGAAAGGCTACTCTGCTGGACACCTATAATTTTACTACTGACCTTCACTATATTAGAAAGGGCAGATTTGGCCTTGACAGTAAGACTCCCATACCAGCAAATTAATGAGAATGTTAAAACAGACTCAATGTATGATTTATAAAAAAGGGTCATAAGAGTCTTGTCAACACGAAATTTTGACAGTTTGCGAAGACAAAACAGTCTTTGTTGGCTTCTTTTGCAAAGCATTTCAGTGTTGGAGATAAAAGTTAACTTATTGTCAATCAAACTGCCTAGATACTTATATGTTTCTACAAATTCCACCGTCTTCCCATTTATAATAGTGGTCTGTGGAGTTGATGACTTTCGCCTAAAATCAAACTGCATATCCTTTGTCTTATCAACATTCAGTTGAAGGAATGCCCTATCACACCAAAGTACAAAATCATCCACAACAGGACCATGGTCACTTTCCTCATTAGAGAGGAGACTGACAATAGCAGAATCATCGGCAAATTTTAAAATATGTCTATTTTCATGCTGACTGCAATCGTCAGAATAAAGAATATAAAGGAGAGGTGAGAGGACACACCCTGAGGAGACCCAGTGGATGATGACATCTCCTCAGACAAGCAACCGTTTACCCTCACTCTCTGAGTTCTATTGGTTAAAAAATCAAGAATCCATCCCACAATATTAAAATCAAGATCAAAATCCTTTAAGAGCTTATCAACTAAAATATGTGGTTGTATTGTATTAAAAGCCGATGAAAAATCAACAAATAAGATCCTTGCGTGTGTTTTACTCCCTTCAAGATGTTTGAATAGTAAGTTTAACAAGGTAGTGGTGGCATCATCTACCCTCGCTAGCCCTATAAGCTAACTGTAGTGGATCTAAGAGATTCTCTGTTTTTGTAAGTATGACTTTTTTAACCAGTTTTTCGAGACACTTCATGACTAAGGAGGTCAGAGCTACTGGCCTAAAGTCATTTAATAATTTTGGATGTTTTAGTTTGGCCACTGGAATAACTGTTGACTGTTTCCATATGTTCGGCACTCTCTGTTGCTCTAGGGACATCTGGAAAATATAATGAAAATTGGACCTAACTGCTCTGCACAAGAGATGAGCAGGCGACTACTTATATTGTCAGGCCCAGGGCTTTTTCCTGATCTGGAGTGCTTAAACATATTGACCACAGCTTGTTCATCAAAAAAGGGGACAACACCATTTCCAGATAAATGTGATTTCTGTTCTAAAATAACATCACTAAAATTAGTGGTATCAAACCTCAAATAAAATTTGTTTAGCTCTGTTGCAAGCAAACTGTCACAACTGAACCCCTCTAACTCAACCTTGACATTCTTTTCTCTCCTGGTACCGATAACAGTTCTCATACCATCCCAAGCTGAACGTAAATTCCTACCACCTAGGTCTTTCTCTATTTTTTCTTTGTAACCCTGCTTTGCCCTCCTTATTTCACTTCTTATTTCCTTTTTCAATTTATTTAATTCTAAAAGTTTCCTTCCTGAATGCTTGCCTCTTTTGTTTAGTAACAGCTTTAGTGATTTCCTTACCCATGGCTTATTGTTTGGATATACCTGTACAATTTTATCAGGGATTACATTATCAACACAAAAGGAAGCATAACAACTAACAACATCTGTAAGATCATTTATGTTGGTACAGGAGTCCTTAAACATGTCCCAGTCGGTGCAATAAAAACAACCCTGTAAACTCGAGATTGCTTCCTCAGTCCAGTTCTTAACATGTTTGATGAGGGTTTTTCCCCTCCTTAGGGCCGTGCGATATGACGGGATAAGCTGGACACAGTTATGGTCGGCCCCGCCCAGCGGGGGGAGCGGGAGAGCTTTATATGCGTCCTTGATAGAACCATAACATAAGTCCAGTGTCTTCTTGTCTGGTCGGGCACGTAACATATTGATGAAAGTCTCTCAGACATTTCTTCAGTGAACAATGGTTAAAATCACCAAGAACGAAGACAGGTGCTTCGGGTGATATTCCTTGCAGTTTTTGTACTACTTGCAATATCGACTCCGCGGCTTTATCCGCATTTGCTTTTGGATGAATATACACAACTGTCACAAATATTTGGGGAAACTCCCGGGGCAAGTATGGGGGGCGCAGGGACACTGACAGAAGTTCAACGTCCTTAGTGCATAAACTTTCTCTAACTAGGACATTTTTACAATATCTTTGATTCACGTATAGGCAAACCCCCCCACCTCGCGACCTTCCAGTAACACTCGCATCTCGGTCCACTCGCATCTCGGTCCAGGCGGATTTCCATTTTTTATAATGATATTTTACATATGCACACTTAATATAAATAAAAAATGTCATAGTAAGTTCTCATACATCATTTAAAGGCAGGTCCAAAACTTTGTAAAATATCAAATTAAACAAATAAAAAAAAAAAAAACTTTAAAACTGACACACTGACACACACAAGTTTTTAGATCAAATTGAAAGTAGTAGCTAATAACCCCCCACATCCTTGGGCACTGCCTCCTCATCAGAAGCAGGTGGTGCTGGTGAAACCATCCTGCACAGTCAGGAAGGAGGGGAGTAAATGACAGACAGCAATGGCCAGGCTGGTAGACTAGGCATAACATCCCTTCCAGGCTTTTTACTTTGTGTTTGAAAGTCACTGTCAGTTGCACTTATTGGAGCAAAAATGGTGAAATGCAAGAGCCAGACTTAAACAGACTGATCATAACTTCATGAGCTGTTCCAAAATGTTTAAGAATCTTGAGTGTGTTCAACAGTGTATTAGTGTTTACATTAGTCTAAATGTAGTCAGCAAAGTAAATCTAAGTCTCAGAAACTATAGAGCTAACTGCAGTTTTCAGAGTCTGAATCCAAGATGATAGACACAGCAAACTTGAAGGATGAAGTATCTTCAACAGTGAAGTGACGCAGGAACAGTCACCAGGGGCCTGTTGCACAAAAGTAGGATAAGGGATTAAGCCAGGATATCTTGGTGATCCTGGCTCAATTGATCCCTAATCCGGTTGCACTAAAGCTGGATAGGGGGCAGGAGGATATGTTATGGTATAAATTACCATGGAGATTTATTCTGTGGAGCTAGCCTGCTCCAGACCAGGCTAAATTCCAGGATCTATTTAATCTCATCCCTAATGTCAGTCAGCAGTCACCACAAATGGAAACCAATAGTTATTTCACTGCTCACTATACATTGTTATCACATATAACTAGACCCACTGTCATTATTTAAACGTTTGTGATCATTAATTTCAATCAGTTTGGATAAATAATGATTTTTAGATGATGTTGCTATCATTAGATAATTTACAGTTTCCATAGACTATAAGGCTATATATAAAATGATAGAATATTAGGGCCACAGAGGGAAAAAAGACAAGTCATAATATTGTAACCAGTTGTTTTAAAGGAGGACAGTTGTTAAAATGACAGATGTGGGGCATTTCGTGAAATTGTACTTCAGTATGGTTTCATAAACAAAGACATGCTGATGTGCCAGAATATGAAGTATCACATTGTCAGAACTATCAAAACTGTAAAAAGAATATGTTGCTTTTCTGCAGAAAGAACCAGCCTCATAAATTTATGACTTTATCCTTTTTCCTCAGTGGGGCCCTAGTACTCTGTCATATAAAGAAATACACATTCCATATGAATATAAAAACACAATGTGTAACATTATGTTCCTTTATTGAATAAGGACAAAACAAAGCAGGTAAACTATCAGCTCCTTTCGAAACTGAAGTCACAGTGACTCTACAAATGGAAAGCAGAGAATCAAAGCATATTATACAAAATGATACATACACATTCAAAGGTCTGTATATAACACACCCTGCATGTCTGCACACTAAAATAAATGCAGGACAAATCCATACACATCAACTGAACAGACAAATGAATGGATGCAGTAGCCTCCCTGCAGCCTTGTATTACACACAGTATACCGCACAATCACCACAAGAGGCTAAATTCTTAAAAAAACCAACCCAAAAAAACCCCTATTTCCTCTGCCACAGCAGGACATTTTTGCCTAAATTGAAAGCACTCATACTAACTAAAATAATTCAACAGATATTGGTCCTCAGCAGCCGACCACTGTCGTCATCAGGAAGATTGCCGGATTGTCCCAGTCCATGGCTGGTGGCACTCTGGGGCCCTCTCCTTCCTCAGGCAGGCCACATTGTGGAGGACAGCACAAGCCACAGTAATATCACATGCCCTAACAGGGTTGACCCTTAATTTGTGAAGGCAGTGAAAGCGTGCCTTCAGGAGGCCAAAGGTCATTTGCAGACCATCTGAAATCATAAGATGAGGAATATTACACCAATCAATGCACATCATTGGCAATGCAGAGTGTTCGTCAATGGACAATATTAAAAGTTATGTTCACCTGAACATTAATGCTGTGAAAGGATTTCCTATTCACAAAATCGGCCTCATGGGCACCTGAGGGGCTTTTATCCTTATGTGTGTGCAGTCCACTGCACCAATGACATTGGGGAAACCTGTCACACAAAGTAATGAGTATCCTACTATGTGTTAACAGTTGTCCTGTAATTTGTAGATCCTCTTACCTGCAATCCTATAGAACTCCTCTTTCATGTCACAGAGTCTTCTGTGGCCAGGAAGGAGATGAAGACATCTGCTAATGCTTTGATAGCCAGACACACACTCCTTATTGTGCGGCAAATTGTGGCCTTGTTCAGCTGTTCTGCATCCCCACTGAGTACAGGAAGGCTCCACTAGCAAAAAAGCGCAAGGCCACACAAACCATTTGCTCCACACTCAGTGCATGGCTCCGTGCAGTGCGGTGCTTAATCCTGGGACCCAGTAGTCTGCATAGATACCTGATGCCATCTGCAGAAAACCTGTATCTTTCATATAGATGGTCATCAGGGAAGGCCAGTGGGTCCAACCGGTCCCTGAAGACCCTTTCTCGCCTGAAGGCTCTCCTCAGCACAAGTGCTTCTTCATCCACCACATCTCGCAAGAATGGCCATGCCATTGTCAGAGCAGAAAGGAACACACAATTGGGCCTTCATATAGGCTAGTGGCCACACCTGGTGCTGGGGTGGGCAAAAGAGGCCGGTGCCTTATAACGATGACTTGGTTGTACCGATTGCTGTGAAAATAAAAAATACCTTAGAAAGATGCCACCGTCCTGTGTGCTCACAATAAGAGCTCATATGTCATGGCTCACTTGACTTTACGAGAATATACCTAATTTTTATTTTCAGCTGTGTCATCTTCTTGGAGCTGGGGGAGGAAAGAAAAATAATGATTAATACATTTGTGTTACAGTTAGCATACAGTGTACATTGAAGGCATATCTCACCTCCTCTCTCAAGTTTTTTATTTCAAGGTCCAGTTTCCTAATTGTCCTCTTTTTATTTCGACTCCAGTGCAAGATTTTCTATCTTTTTCTTCTTGTACTGAATGTCTATGTCTGCCAGTTCTATTTGGCGCCGGAGGTGGTTGCCATACAACTTTCTGATAGCTTGTGAGCTCTGTGAACACAATACAATTAGCGCAGCTGGAATTTGGCAGGATGTGGTGTCCTTTTATTAATACGCACTATGTTGCCAGGCTGGTTTTCCCACTGTATAGCATCTGGGTCCTGTAAAAGAAATTAGATTTTTTGATTTTGATGAGGACTCCTCACCATTGTAGAGTAAATAGTACTTTCACAGTCTTCACATGATACCTCATGCCTTCTGGAATCCAGAGAGATGGTCTCCTCCTCATCATCGTCTCCATCATGTGCTGTTGCTGCTGCACTGGGGCTTTCACCCTATCACATTTAATCGGATTCATATTGAAGCTAGTAGACAAGACATGCCAGGCCTACAGTATGCCTTTGATGGAGTACTCACTGGATCAGCATCGTCTGGTGCTTGTGCTGGTGGCTCTAACAGGAACACAGTGCTGCCAGACACTGCAAGGCAATAGGTAAACCAAAGTCAGACAGTCCAAATTGATTCAATATGAATGTGGTTGTATTCCATGTAGAGATGGAAGGACATACCTTGAATGAAGCGGGTGGCATCTTGGGAGGAACCTATGCTCGTCTCTTTCACCCCAGGGATCCCCTCTAAGACGGGCCTGCCTTTATTTAGCTCCAAGGCCATGTCCTCTGCTGGGGTAAGGTCAGCCTTTGGTGACCCACCACCCGTGCCTTGTCTGTGGGTATTCTTTTTCACTGCTAAAACAGTACAGACAATGTGTGAGCAGGCACCTTCTGGGTACAATATATGCTTGTGCTTTGTTAAATATTAGTCAGGGACCATACCATTCTGCAGAATGTTCTTGTATTTGATTTTGACCTGCTGCCATGTCCGTTTTGGCCCGTTCATGTTTAATCTAGATCACACGCACACACACACACACACACACACACACACACACACACATTCTTTATCACAAGAACATTTAATGGAGTCACACTGACAAAAATGACTTGGTATTTTTGTATTGTTTTCAGTAAAAATATAAAAAAAAACAATAAAGATGTATTTTCTTGATTTTCTAAATGACCTAGCAAAATAAGTATAGGTTTAGACCAAAAATATAAACTTAAAGTAACTGTGTGCTTAAAACAAGCAAAAATTTAAATATCTGTCAATATAATAAGAAAAATTCTTTTGAAATAAGTTTACTTTTTCCATAAACACTTACTTTTAGAAAAGTTCTCTTGTTTCACTGGCAGAGTTTTTGCTTATTTTCCTAGGTTATTTTGCTCAAGAAAATATTTAAGATTTTTAGATATTTTTTTACTGAAAACAAGACAAAAATACTAAGTAAGAAAGACATTTTGCAGTGCAGTGAGCAACCGACCTTGGGTCCTTTGAAAGGCGCTATATAAATTAAAGTGATTATTATTATAGCTCATCTATGTATTTAAGAAAATTTTATTTATATAGCACTTTTCACAATTGTTTCATTCTGTCAAAGCTGCTTTACATTAATAAAAGCAGGAAAACACAAAAAAACCGTGGACAACATAATAAGCAGAGTACAACGGCTAAGATTAAACTGTACTGAGCGTAGTAACGTAAAATAATAATGTAAGGCTTTAATAATAATATATCATAGCTTTATACAGTGTGATGGAGTTACGTTACACAATTTCACTCATATATGCAGTGCATTTCAATAAAAATGTAACCGTTTCATAATTACAGTACAACTGCGTTTTGGAGATGTGAATTAACTTAAATATTTGAGTTGTAATTGTGATGTTTCAGCGGAGCGTGAGTGTGTAATTGTGCACTACTTACGCATTCAGGCGGTCTGCAATACTTTGCCACGCTTTTTCTCTTTGCTTTATCACTGTGGCGCTGTTGCCTTTCTTCTTAATTATATCTTTTACCTCCTCGTATGCCTCCATGAGGATTTGTGCTTCCGACGGGAAAAGTACGCGCTCTAGTTGCCATGGTAAATCAGTTAATCTGTGATCTGTGGCGGTCTATTTGAGTGAGCCGTGAGCGCACCTATCCAGGATTGGTTTCACCTGGCTTAATGAATCCGTGTCTGCTCATCCTGGCTTGGTCTTTGTGCAACCAATTAAGCCTGACGCACATGTTTTGGCTTTATTGAGCTCAGCTGAGTCATTTATCCCGGATGTCTTAATTCTACTTTTGTGCAACAGGCCCCAGGTCCTGAAAATAAAATAAACATATAAACATGATTTTATTTCTTAAATTAGACCAGTTTAATGACAATAAAATGATAGATTATCACACACCTCATGTGTTCTTGTTAGAGTATTTAAAACAAGTAATTGCACTATAAACAGTAAAAATATATTAAAAAAAATATATTGTACAGTTCATGGTGCTCTCACTTCCATCTGGATGGTAGCTGAGTCAGCAGTGGACACCTCACACCGTTTCCTCTTTATTGGTGCAGAGCTAGTCCTGGGACACTCTGGCAGCTCCATCAGTGTCTGTGTCACATGACACACTCCTATTAGGAGTTCTGGCCTGGGTGGCTGCAAAAAAGAGTTTAACAAATGATTTGTTATCTTGATTATATGATGAGCCCCAAACATCTGGGTCCACAACTCACAAAAACTGCACAATCCCTAAAAGATGCTCTGCCTTTGCGCAATCAGCCTTTTCATTTCAAACCATCAAACAATGGAATCAGATCCTAGACAGTCTGAAATTCTAAATCTGGTACAAAGCATATCTTTTCTTGTGAGATTATTGTATTTGAACATGGTGTTTGAGAAATAAACAATAAAACTAAACTAAACATACAAAAGCTTCACAGTAGGCAAGGCAATTTTATTTATATAGCACAATTCATACACTGGGTAACTCAAAGTGCTTTACAGAAATAAAAGACAATTTACAAAATGTATATTAAGAAACATAAGAAACATAAGAAAAATTAAAAACATTTTAAAAGGAGAGTGCAGATAAAAAAAACACTTTAAGTTGTAATGTAGGCGGAGCTAAAGAGGAAGGTTTTAACCTCCCTTGAACATTGTTAAAGTTGAGGCTGTTCCAGATTTTTGCTGCATGAAACTTAAACGCTGCTTCACCCTGTTTAGTTCTAACTCTGGGCACGAGCAGAAGGCCTGTCCCAGATGTTCTCAGAGTCCGAGGAGGTTCATAAGCAACTAGCATGTCAGAGATATTGTCAAGGAATCAATACACAAAACAGTGTAGAGACAATCAGATTTCTGAGACTCAATTGGTCAGACTCAACTTAAGTTTTTACATCGTTGGGGAGAATCAGCATGCTGCTCAGTCTACAGAATCTCCAACTGGCCACCTGAATTCTCCCTGGTTTTATTGAAACATAAACACAGTCTGCCTCCCCCAACCACGCAGGGCAGAGTTTGGCAGTTAGTTACAAAAACCAGTACATTTAACTGTTATCTTGCTGCACCTAACCTAAACACAGGAACTGTGAGTTAAGATAAACACTTGGGCTTGACATGTCTGGCTGAGTGCAGCTACATGACAGTTAATTACACACATACAATATTAATGACCCTTTCTTAGCAAAGGCTTGTTGGCCTTTTTTGGTCATATACAATTTGACAACTTTTACTTACTGCAAAGTTCTAACATACTGCAAAGTTCTAACATTTCCTCCTGTTTGTCAAATTTCACAGTAAAACATCCATTATTTACCCCTCTGTTTGTGCAGTTTTAGGCAAATACTTCATAAAGCAGAGTTTTGGCAAACATAGAGAAATGAGATACTAAACTTCGTGAAACAGAAGAAATAGTCAGAAAAATACTTATCCTTGGCCCAGATTGCCGTCAGGCAGGTCATCGTCCTGGTCTAGAATAAGAAGTTGAATTTGCTCTGCATGAAGGACTGAAGTGACAGAGCCCTGTATCATCTTAGCCATCTGGGCACGGAAACATGGGACCACACATGAGGTGAATAGGCAGAACAGAAACATAACTATAAGAACTGGGGTCAAGATTTTAAGAAGAATCTTGAACCATGTTCCGGAAGTAAACCAACTGGATAAGTCAAAATTAAACCAAGTGGAGTCGTGACTAGAAGTGAGGAAATCCTTAAGGTCAGCCACACGGTCATGGATAAGAGTCCAGTTAGCAGTAGAGTCAGGAATTAGGGATGCACCGAATGTTCGGCAGCCGAAAATAGCCAAAAAAGCACTTTCGGTGTTTGGCCGAATAAGTAAAAAGGCCGAATAAATTTTGCCGAACAATGACGTTTTTAATGACGCAATCAAATAACCCGCGTAGAGTGAGAGGTGCTGGCTTTATGCAGCAAACATGTCAGCAGTGTGGAAGCACTTTAAAGTGCCAGAGAAAGAGGCAAAAACGGCCGTTTGCAGACATTGTTCTGCTGAATTGTCCAGACGGGGTGCATCTGCAAAAACGTACTTCAAGTGAAACAGACCACGGAGTGAAAGTGAAATTAAAAGTGCGCTCTTAGAAGCTGTCAGCACACGATTTAGTCAGGTGGACTCAGAACCCCTGTACTGCATTGCGACTGTGCTTGATACACGATATAAAGATCATTACTTGGATGTGGGAAAAAAGATGCGCACACGAGAAATGATTCAGGCCGAGTTGGATTTGGGAAAGCCGCTAGGTGATGGAGACGGTCAGGTGATGCACAGCGCAGGAGATGAAAACAGCGCAGAGAGTAAACGGGCTCGTACTACAGATGAGCCGCGCACAGTCTCGCTGTCTGACTCTGGCTTTCCCGACCTGGCGCAGATGGCACGCAGGTAGGCTACTTGTATGGGAAATTAATTTAAGATTTTATTTATATTTTGGATTATGGTAACACTTTATAAGTAGTAGGGATGGGCGTTTTCCGCAAATATCACATTCGAATATTTGAGTTTCACAAAAACGAATATTCGAATATTCGCTTATTTAAATTAAGTTTAATGAGACAGATGTTATTTTTCAGTAACATTTATTGTTTCCTATTTTTGAACAAGCTTATACACAATAAGCTTAAACATTACGCTACATCGTGTTTTGCAGCTGAAAACCTTTAACAATGTGTGCAAACAAACAAAAAGTACAGAGCAAAGCAAAAAAAAAGTGAACAAAAAAACGTAAATAAAGCCGCCTGCAGCAATTAGGCTATTGTACAGAACGCAGCCTAGGCTACATTTAACTTTGAACCTTTTAAACTGTCAGCAAATCTTTTTTGCTTTCTTTCTATTGTTTTACATGTTCTTGTTAAGGAACACAAGCATGTCAACATGATCGGGGGAAAGTCGGCTCCTTAGTCTGTTAACAATGAGGCCGGCTGCGGAGAAAACACGCTCTGACGGCACAGAAGTTGCCGGGACACACAAGTAACGGTGTGCTAAGCGACTAAGTTTTGTGAAGCGCTTCGTGTTTTCGTTCCACCACTGAATGGGATCCTCATCTGGTGGAATACATGGCTCCAGCAAGAACTGTTCCCACTCGTCTCGGCTGGATTCTCTGTAATCATCGCCGAAGAACTGGCTCAGCCTTTTCCGACGAGCGGGCATTGCCGCATCCTCTTCATCGTTGGTGGCGGCGGCTGCATCCGCGCCACTCGCATCAAGGAAAATGCTCTGATAATGTTCAAAAAGTTTTTTTCTTACTACTTCTCTCATGTTTTCGCCGAGGAACCTGAGATGTTTGTGTCGAGGGTCTAGGCGGACGCGAGAAGAGGAGTTTTCCCTGCATTCTCCAAGTTAGCGGGTTTATTCGTTTGCTTGAGAGATGCAGCAACAATGTTCTTGAAGGTCACTTTCTGTGATTCTCCATGGCATATTTGAAGATGTCTGTAGACAAAAATGAATGAATGAATGAATATGAACTGCGGTCTTCTTCCTATATAATTTATTTTGTAAGTGATTTTTAAATAAATCCTGACTAGAGTCACGTATCAAATTAGTGTAGCTACATGTTATTCGTTTGAATTTATTTGCTTATATAAAAAAAGAAAGAGAAAAAAGATAAAATATTTTAGAAAAAAAAAACAGTAATCAACATCAAAGGAATCTGAACAAATTATTAACTTATATTCATTCATTCGATAGAACTAGACGAACCTGCATAGAAGGCTTTGCACAAGTAGATACACCATGGAGACAGACACGTAGTTTTCGCCACCCAGTGCTTCACTTGCCGTTTTGAGAGACTGGAGGACAGGTAACATCTCCTCAATTGTCTGCCAGTGATCATCGATTAACTCCAGGGTTTTAGCATCCGCCAGTTTGGTTACAGTCCTGTCAGAGAGCACGGCGGTGATGGCCCAGCGCTGTTCATGTAAACGCGCGAGCATATCAGCAGCCAAATTCCAGCGTGTTTAGCAGTATTGCACAAGTTTGTGCAAAGGCAGTTCTGTCTTTGTTTTTGCTTGAGTGCATTTGAGGCGATCGTGCTGTGATGGAAATGTCCTACAAGTCTGCTACATGCACCAATTAGTCTATTTATGCTTGCAGCTTTAAATCCATCATTGATGGCCAATTGTGTGCGAAACAAGGTACAGACTCCCAGTTCACGTCTCTGTTTGCGGCTATCATATTACTTGCGTTATCGTGCACGCGCGCGACCACTTTGCCGTCCCAGGCCCCATTGCTCTACAGATGTCTTCAAATAGTCTGCCAGGTTGGCAGCCGAGTGTCGCTCTTCCATTGCTCGGGTTTGCAGGAAACTGTTCACCTTAGTGTCAGCAATAAAATGGCACGTTATAGTGACATAGGACTCTGTGGTTAATGCTGTCCAACTGTCAGATGTAATGGCCACAAGTCTACTGTCGCCAAAGTAGATTTGAGTTTGGAAACCGAACTCTCATGTTGAAGCTCTATTCTCGCTGTTATGGTTCTCCGTGAAGGAATGTCATAATCTGGTTCAAGAAACTGCAAGACTTCCTTAAAACCTTCCTCGACAAAACTTAAAGGAAGCATATCTCTTGCGATCATTTTTGCTATGAGCTGAGTAGTCTTCTGCTCGCTCGGGGTACATCTCCGCCTACTTGAAGTCGCGAACGTGGTGATGGGCAGCTGTGTGTCTTCATTACTAGGTTCACAATTATTATATTTCGGTGTTTGCACTTAAGATGATTCCGCATTGTAGAGGTGCTGTTGTGGTAACTCAGTTTCGCTTGACAGATTTTGCACACTACGTGATGATCATTTTGATCAAAGTATTTCCAAACTACGCTTAGATGCAGAGGACGCCATTTTGTCATCAAACACAATCAACTGGTTTCCACTGCACGCTCCACAGCGCCACCCAATGCATATAGGCTTAAGGGTTATTGTTAGTTGTAGTTTGCGTGCTCAGGTTTTATTGTGGATTTTTATTTTTATTTTATTTTTATTTTTTTACGGCAAGCAAAAATATAGCGAAATTCGAATAGCATTTTTATTTATCGAATAATTACAGCAGACCGAATATTCGAATGTTCGACTATCCGTGCACACCCCTAATAAGTAGTTTCTATTTTTAACATTAACTAACAATGAAAAACCCTTATTAAAAGCATTTATCTTAATCATCTTAATGTTAAAATTTACTAATACAGTATTAAAGTAAGTATCACATTTGTAATTTTTGAATTAAAAAGTATCAGAAGTGGTAGGCCAATTTGTTAAAATTGTGAATGCACTCATACTAACATGAACTAAATATTTTTTTTATTATCTTACATTAAGGAAGATTAATAAATACCATAACAAATGTATTGCTCATTGTTAGTTAAATAAATATTTTGAAATTGTATTTTTGTTATTTGATTTTTTATCTGAAAAGCAACACAAAATAGTAAAAAGCAAATTTTTACTATTTAATTATTGTAATGGTGAAAAATTGGCAAAATAAATGGAAAATGTGAAACACTGTGCTCGTATTCGGCCTTCGCCAAGCATTTCATTATTATTCGGCTTCGGCCAAGAATTTCATTTCGGTGCATCCCTATCAGGAATGTAAGTGCAACAGTGGTCAGGACCAAACTTGGCACAGAGGCCTCCCTCTGAAGCAAAGAGGTAGTCTAAGGCCATCTGATGAGAGACAAGCATGGCTCGCATGGCTCGGAGCTCAGGGTTATCTCTTAGCTGTGTTGTAATATCAGACAGAGCGTCAGTAAGGTCCTCAAGGGTCCACCAGACCTCATTGAGTCTGTGGCTCAGGTAAGCAATACCATACCAGGAGAAGAGTCATAGTAATACCTCTCCCATCACTAATAAGGGGGTCATGTTTCTGTTTAAAAGCCCTGGACTTGGCTGGTGGAGTGAAGCTGCGCTTGTTTACAGTGGAAGTACTTTTAACCTGGAAGTTGACAATCTTAATCGCGGGAGCTAACTTGGCAAGGTGACAAGTTCCACACCATTCCTTGGGGAGGTAGAGAAACACTCGTTTTCCACAAACCCAAACGTACTTCTGGGGAGCAGGGAAACCCTGGTTCCCAGGCATGAAGAGATTTATCATATTCTGATTAGTTTTGGGGGTAACAGTGTAGTTCAGTTCTGACAGGAAATCGGACACATTAAGTGTGAATATATTTATCATGAACCCCGCTATCTCGTGTTTAACACCCCAACGGTGGCCTAGGTATTTATCTGTCACATTCCACGAGGGGATGGGAATTATCTCCTGGGCTTGGGAGTGGCCTAGAAAGTGGGCACCGGACTGGCACTCGCGGGAAAAAGCGAGGTGAGCTTTCTGAGGCTTTCGCCCCACGTGTATTCCTCCTACATTAGTCTGATTGGTTGTATTAGAGAAATAGATGGGTGCTCGCCAATTGAGAGGTTGGAGAAGGTATGAGTCATTACACCAGGTACTAGGAGAACTGCTAAAAGTCAAATACTGCCAAGATAGTAGAGCACACATTGTTTTGTTTGCGGCAACCGGAATTGGCTCCATTAGAACGGTTTCATCATGAGTGTGTGCTATTAATGAACACACATAACAATCACCTGTAATGTTGAGGGTGTTTTTAGAGAAATTCATAAATTTCCACCAAACATTATCTGTAGGTTTGTGATTAGAGTGATCATCTCGTGTGTGTCTAGTCACATTAATGGATGTGGGTGTGGTGTGTATAGGCCAAATGATGAAAAACAGTGCTACCACAAGTAGAAGTGTAAACAAGAAGCACATAATAGAAGATACATTACAACATTGGCATCTTTTTCTCAGTCTCTGTCTTTCAGCCGGTGACATCTTGCCTCGATGTCAACGATGGGTGCCCAGTAAAACTGTAAAAACACCTGTTTTCAGCGTAGCGGTGCCCAGCAGTTTACCCACTGTAAGAACACCATTGTTGTCACTGCTTTCAACAGAAGTCCTGCGTCTAGGACAGGGGTTCTCAACCTTTTGCAAGCTGGGCCCCCCCAAAGCTGGTTCATTGCAGTTGGGGCCCCAGTGCCCCGCCCCCATCCCCCCACCTTGCATAGATAGATAGATAGATAGATAGATAGATAGCCAGCCCTAGGCTATTATTTTTAGGCCCACATTATTAGGCCCGAGCCGGTGATGACCGGGAGGGCCTATTGTTTTTGCTCGGATTTTTTTTATTTATTAGGCCCGAGCCGGTGACCGGGAGGGCCTATTGTTTTTGCTCTGATTTTTTTTTTTTTTTTTTTTTTTTTTTTTATTGTGACCAAATGATCCTAAATTTGACCCAGTGAACATGCACGAAAAGTCATTTTTATTGGTCCCAGACTTCAAGCTCGAAAAATGGTATGTTTTTGAAGTCAAAAAAAATACGAAAAATGACTCAGTGGCGACCCCTAGAAAAGTCAAAATACATCGGGCCTATGGAAAGTGAAAGTAACTTTATTCCAATGTAGAAAAATGAAACTTGGTACATCTATAGCACACCTCAGGGCAAACAGAAAAGTCAATGACAGCCACACTCTAAACTCAACAGGAAGTCCGACATGTGGGTGAAACGCATGGCCACTAAAATCGCACTCTTGCGCAAAAAGATGCAAATCATTGTGTTTTAATCTAAATAGCCCCAAATTTGGTGAGTATCATCTAGACACGTGTGCCAATCAAAGTTGTGACTTTGTTTATGATATCTTATCGGGTATGGGTGTGGCAAGCCTGTAACAAGGTGGCCATTTTTATGAAAATAAAACGCCTCTTAACTCTCAAACGCCTTCTCGGATCGAGTTGGACCCAAAAGACGTTTGTGCACATTCATGACCTGAACACAAAGATATGTAAATAAAAGGGTTATCTTTAGAAATGGCTCTCCAGCGCCCCCTACAAACTTATAATGGGACCCAAGAATTTAGTTTGTCATAAAGACATAAAATTTGGTACACACATCTCTTATGTCATGACGAGCATAAAAGCCAATGACAACCACCCCTATCTATAAATGTGTTGCCATAGCAACGTCCCCAAAAATGTGGAAAAAGTCAATGGAAAGTGAAATTTTTAGTTTGTTGTAGGCAAATGAAACTTGGTACACACATCCGGTATGGGCTTATGAACAAAAAGCCAATGGGGACCACACCCTATCACAGGAAGGCAGCCATTTTGAATTGAAAATGTGAACCGACTTAAAATACACCTCTTTTTAAAAGAACACAGAAAATAGCTGCTTCATTCCACAGACACCAAACTTGGGCAAAATGAGCTAAACACATGTATGTAAAATAGACAAGCGTTTTTCTAGACTTTTTTGCTCGAGTTATTTTTTTTTTATTATAATTTGGTATATATTTTTTATAAAAATTTTTTTGCAAAATGATCCTAAATTTGACCCAGTAAACGTGCAACTAAAAGTCATTTTTATTGGTCCCAGACTTTAAGCCCAGCAAAAAAATTTATGTATTTGAAGTCCAAAAAAATATGAAAATGACTCAGTGGCGACCCTAGAAAAGTCAAAATACATTGGTTCTATGGAAAATGAAAGTAAATTTTTCCAATGTAGAAATACAAAACTTGGTACATCCATAGGACACCTCAGGGCAAACAGAAAAGTTTATTACAGCCATACCGTAAACTCAACAGAAAATCTACTATGTTGGGTGGAATGCGTGACCACCTAAATCGCACCCTTCTGTCTAAAGGCTTTTCATCTAAACAGCTCCAAATTTGGTGAGTATCATCTAGACACGTGTGCAAAAAAAGTTATCAATTTGTTTTTGATACATTTGTGGCTGTGGTCGTAATGAGTCTGTGAAGAGGCAACCTTTGGGAAATAAATGCCATTTCCCAATTGCCAGGATCCTTCCTTTAGAGGAGGCCCTCCAGAGCCAAGGCTAGAGTCTTAGAAAACTCCTCAGAATCCTTTTACCGTGAAGTTTACGCTTTAGCACTAAATGCACTCCTCCGAGTGCATGTGTCCCCGCTGGTCTCAAGGGAGGCGAGGGCCTTTATCGCCGCTATGCTTTAATTTTTTTTTCTTTCTTCCGACCCAATGATCCTAAATTTGACCCAGTGAACATGCACTAAAAGTCATTTTATTGGTCCCAGACTTCAAGCTCGAAAAATTTATGTATTTGAAGTCAAAAAAATACTAAAAATGACTCAGTGGCGACCCCTACAAAATCAAAATACATTGGGCCTATGGAAAGTGAAAGTAACTTTTTCCAACGTAGAAAAATGAAACTTGGTATATCCATAGGACACCTCAGGGCAAACAGAAAAGTCAATGACAGTCACACCCTAAACTTAACAGGAAGTCCGCCATGTGGGGTGAAACGCGCCACTAAAATCGCACTTGCGCAGAAAGATGCAAATCATTGTGTTTTAATCTAAATGGCCCCAAATTTGGTGAGTATCATCTAGACACGTGTGCCAACCAAAGTTGTGACTTTGTTTTGATATCTTATCGGGTATGGGTGTGGCAAGCCTGTAACGAGGTGGCCATTTTTGTGAAAATAAACGTCTCTTAACTCTCAAACGCCTTCTCGGATCGAGTTGGACCCAAAAGGCGTTTGTGCACATTCATGACCTGAACACAAAAATATGTAAATAAAAGGGTTATCTTTAGAAATGGCTCTCCAGCGCCCCTACAAACTTATAATGGGACCCAAGAATTTAGTTTGTCATAGAGACATGAAATTTGGTACACACATCTCTTATGTCATGACATAAAAGCCAATGACAACCACCCCTATCTATAAATGTGTTGCCATAGCAACGTCCCAAATATTTGGAAAAAGTCAATGGGAAGTGAAATTTTTAGTTTGTTGTAGGCAAATGAAACTTGGTACACACATCCAGCATGGGCTTATGAACAAAAAAGCCAATGGGGACCACACCCTATCACACACGGAAGGCGGCCATTTTGAATTGAAAATGTGAACCGACTTAAAATACACCTCTTTTTAAAAGTACACAGACAATAGCTGCTTCATTCCACAGACACCAAACTTGGGCAAAATGAGCTAAACACATGTATGTAAAATAGACAAGCATTTTTCTAAACTTTTATTATATTTTATTTTATTATTATATTTTATTTTATTATAATTCGGTATATATTTTTTTATCATATTTTTTCTGCAAAATGATCCTCAATTTGACCCTGTAAACCAGGGGTCCCCAAACTGCGGCCCGCGGGACAAATGCGGCCCGCCGCCACATTTGACCCGGCCCTTGAGCAATACCAGAGACGGAAAAATGCTACTGACCTCACTTTGCCCCAGCACGTTTTGACCTTTATGGCGACCCATACCACAGTCATAGAACGTGAACGTGACCCCCCAGAACGGAATAATGGCAAAAAGGTTGGGTAAGAGAAAAATTGATTCAGAATGCAGGGTATTTAACTCGCAGTGGACACACGATTATTTTTTTGTTCAAGTCAAAGAAAAGGCTGTTTGTCTCGTCTGTCAAGAGACAGTGGCAGTATTCAAAGAATACAACCTGCGCCGACATTATGAATCCCGGCCACACAAAGACAAGTATGCTAGCTTGCAAGGCCAAATGCGAGCAGAAAAAATCTCAAAGCTAAAAACTGGACTGTTAGCTCAACAGACTACATTTGTACGGCAAACTCAGCTGAACCAAGCATCAGTTCGGGCCAGCTTCCGTGTTGCTCAGCTGATAGCAAGCTGCGGGAAACCTTTCACCGAAGGAGAGTTTGTTAAGAAATGTTTGAATGTTGTCGTGGAGGAGGTCTGTCCCGAGAAAAAAGATGTCTTTAATGCCGTGAGTCTGTCGGCAAGTACAATTACCAGACGCGTTGAAGAAATTGGAGGTAATGTGTATGCCCAGCTGCAGCAGAAGACTAAAGATTTTGACTTTTTTTCATTAGCACTGGATGAGAGCACGGACGTGCAGGACACCGCGGAGCTTCTTATTTTTATTCGTGGAGTTACCGCAAACTTTGAGATGTGCGAGGAGCTGGCAGCACTACAAAGCCTGAAAGGCACTACGACTGGGAAGGATATTTTCGACAAAGTATGTCTAACCATGCAACAGTTGGATCTGGACTGGGCAAAGCTTGCCAGCATCACGACTGACGGGGCCCCTAGTATGGTGGGCGCGTCGGGGTTTAATAGGACGCATGAACCGAGATGGAAGAACGGGGTTTCACTGCCCCGCTACAAATACACTGCCTAATTCACCAGCAAGCGCTGTGCTGCAAAGTGTTGAAGTGGGATTCTGTCATGAAGGTTGTGGTATCGTGCATAAACTTCATCAGAGCAAATGGACTTAAACACAGGCAGTTCCAACAATTCCTGTCTGAACTGAAGTCTGCGTACGGAGATGTGCTGTACTACACAGAGATCCGATGGCTGAGCCGCTGCAAAGTTTTGAGGCGTTTACGAGCTGCTACCTGAAATTAACGCATTTCTTCAGTCAAAGGCAAACGGCCCCAGAGCTGATCGACCCAGCATGGAAATGGCACCTCGCATTTTTAACAGACGTGACAGAAATGCTGAACGGCCTTAACTTGCAGCTACAAGGGAAGGGGAAACTCATTTGCGACATGTATTCCCACATAAAAGCATTTGAGGTGAAACTAGCGCTGGTTTTGGAACAAGTGAAAAGCACAACTTCACCCATCTCCCTGCTACCCAAAGCTTTTCTACAGAGAAGCCAGCTGTCGCGTTTCCAGGTGAAAAGTGTGTGGAAGCACTGGAAATACTGAAGGCGGAGTTTGGTGTACGATTCCGTGAACTACATGTTCATGCAAAAGAAATCCGTCTTTTTCAGAACCCTTTTGTTGCCGACATCGATGAAGCCCAGCCTTCTTATCAGTTTGAGCTGGCCGAGTTACAGAACTGTGATGTTCTGAAAGACGCATTCAAGCCCAACAGTCTCATTGACTTCTATGCCGCCCTCCCAAATGACACCTACCCTAACATAAAAAAACACGCAATGAAGATGTCCACACTTTTTGGCAGCACGTATATCTGCGAGCAAACCTTTTCACGCATGAAACTCCTGAAAACTCCAACGAGATCAAGATTGACAGATGAACATTTGCATCAGTGTTTGAGACTGGCTGTGACTAGAATGGAACCGGACATTCAACTTCTCTCCAGCCAGATGCAGGCTCACAATTCACACTGATGAACATACAGTACATAGGTAAGCTCACTTTTCTGACTTAAATTAGTCATTCTGAGTATGAACAAATATAATCACATAATAAAATCTATTGGGATAAAATCCATCTCCACAACCATACTGGTATTGAAATGTATTGTGCTGTGTAGGTGCTGTATCACTGAGTTCGGTTTCTTAGCCTGCTTGCTCTGTGGTTTTCAGAGGGAAGTTGATGAGAGAGAGCCTACAGTGGTGTCTACTGGGCTAGCCTATGGAACCTACAAAATTGGATTATAAGGAAAGAACACAAGAACTTTGAGAGACATTTGAGATTCTGCTCTGACATGGTGCACAGCATAACTTTCTTTCTGTGAAGAACCCAGAGAGGTTTATTTGATTTTTATTGATTTCATAAATAGTGTTATTAGCCTAAATATTTTCTGCGTTATTTTATTCTGTGAAGAACCCAGAGAGGGTTATTTGATTTTTATTGATTTCATAAATAGTGTTATTAGCCTATATATTTTCTGCGTTATTTTATTCTGTGAAGAACCCAGAGAGGTTATTTGATTTTATTGATTTCATAAATAGTGTTATTAGCCTAAATATTTTCTCGTTATTTTATTCTGTGAAGAACCCAGAGAGGGTTATTTGATCTCAGAAAGGGTTATTAATATTTGGATATGTATGGTTTTCTGGAAAACAATAAATGATTACATTTAGAGACCTCCGCGATTATCACACTTTTTCTGTTAGAAACTGACCCTGGCCCCTATCAGAGAAGGGAAAAGTTATGTGGCCCTCACTGGAAAAAGTTTGGGGACCCCTGCTGTAAACGAACAACTAAAAGTCATTTTTATTGGTCCCAGACTTCAAGCCCGGCAAAAAATTTATGTATTTGAAGTCCCCGAAAAAAAAAATACGAAAAATGACTCAGTGGCGGCCCCTAGAAAAGTCAAAATACATTGGGCCTATGGAAAGTGAAAGTAACTTTTTTCCAACGTAGAAAAATGAAACTTGGTACATCCATAGGACACCTCAGGGCAAACAGAAAAATGTATTACAGCCATATCGTAAACTCAACAGGAAATCTACTATGTTGGGTGTATGCGTGACCACCTAAATTGCACCCCTTGTGTCTAAAGGCTTTTCATCTAAACAGCTCCAAATTTGGTGAGTATCATCTAGACACGTGTGCAAAAAAAAGTTATCAATTTGTTTTTTGATAGATTTGTGGCTGTGGTCGTAATGAGTCTGTGAAGAGGCAACTATTGGGAAATAAATGCCATTTCCCAATTGGGATCCTTCTCAACAGAAAATGTTGGGTGGAATACATGACCACCTAAATCGTACACTTTGTGCTAAAGGGTTTTCATCTAAACAGCTCCAAATTTGCTTTAAAGCACGACATGCAATCCTCCGAATATATGTGTCCCCGCGGTCTCAAGGGAGGCGAGGGCCTTTATCGCCGCTTGCGGCTTTAATTATTAGGCCCGAGCCGGTGATGACCGGGAGGGCCTATTGTTTTTGCTCGGATTTTTTTTTTTTTTTTTTTTTTTTTAAATTTTATTATTTTTTATTTTTCTTTTCCACCTATGATCCTAAATTTGACCCAGTGAACATGAACGAAAAGTCATTTTTATTGGTCCCAGCCTTCAAGCCCGGCGAAAAATTGATGTATTTGAAGTCGCCGAAAAAAAAATACGAAAAATGACTCAGTGGCGAATTCTACAAAATCAAAATACATTGGGCCTATGGAAAGTGAAAGTAACTTTTTTCCAACGTAGAAAAATGAAACTTGGTACATCCATAGGACACCTCAGGGCAAACAGAAAAGTCAATGACAGTCACACCCTAAACTTAACAGGAAGTCCGCCATGGGGTGAAACGCAGCTGCCACTAAAATCGCACTTTGCGCAGAAAGATGCAAATCATTGTGTTTTAATCTAAATGGCCCCAAATTTGGTGAGTATCATCTAGACACGTGTGCCAACCAAAGTTGTGACTTTGTTTTTGATATCTTATCGGGTATGGGTGTGGCAAGCCTGTAACGAGGTGGCCATTTTTGTGAAAATAAAACGTCTCTTAACTCTCAAACGCCTTCTCGGATCGAGTTGGACCCAAAAAGGCGTTTGTGCACATTCATGACCTGAACACAAAAATATGTAAATAAAAGGGTTATCTTTAGAAATGGCTCTCCAGCGCCCCTACAAACTTATAATGGACCCAAGAATTTAGTTTGTCATAGAGACATAAAATTTTGTACACACATCTCTTATGTCATGACGAGCATAAAAGCCAATGACAACCACCCCCTATCTATAAATGTGTTGCCATAGCAACGCCCAAAAATGTGAAAAAAGTCAATGGGAAGTGGAAATTTTTAGTTTGTTGTAGGCAAATAAAACTTGGTACACACATCCACCATGGGCTTATGAACAAAAAAGCCAAAGGGGACCACACCCTATCACACACAGGAAGGCGGTTATTTTGAATTGAAAATGTGAACCGACTTAAAATACACCTCTTTTTTAAAAGTACACAGAAAAAAGCTGCTTCATTCCACAGACACCAAACTTGGGCAAAATGAGCTAAACACATGTATGTAAATGAGACAAGTGTTTTTCTAGACTTTTTTGCTCGAGTTATATTTTTTTTAATTATAATTTGGTATATATTTAGGCCCGAGCCGGTGATGGCCGGGAGGGCCTATTGTTTTTGCTCGGATTTTTTTTTTTTTTATCTTTATTGTGACCAAATGATCCTAAATTTGACCCAGTGAACATGCAACTAAAAAGTCATTATATTGGTCCCAGACTTCAAGCTCGCAAAAATGGTATGTATTTGAAGACGCTAAAAAAAAATACGAAAAATGACTCAGTGGCGACCCTACAAAATCAAAATACATTGGGCCTATGGAAAGTGAAAGTAACTTTTTCCAACGTAGAAAAATGAAACTTGGTATATCCATAGGACACCTCAGGGCAAACAGAAAAGTCAATGACAGTCACACCCTAAACTTAACAGGAAGTCCGCCATGTGGGGTGAAACGCACGGCCACTAAAATCGCACCCCTTGCGCAGAAAGATGCAAATCATTGTGTTTTAATCTAAATGGCCCCAAATTTGGTGAGTATCATCTAGACACGTGCCAACCAAAGTTGTGACTTTGTTGTTGATATCTTATCGGGTATGGGTGTGGCAAGCCTGTAACGAGGTGGCCATTTTTGTGAAAATAAACGTCTCTTAACTCTCAAACGCCTTCTCGGATCGAGTTGGACCTAAAAAGGCGTTTGTGCACATTCATGACCTGAACACAAAAATATGTAAATAAAAGGGTTATCTTTAGAAATGGCTCTCCAGCGCCCCCTACAAACTTATAATGGACCCAAGAATTTAGTTTGTCATAGAGACATAAAATTTTGTACACACATCTCTTATGTCATGACGAGCATAAAAGCCAATGACAACCACCCCTATCTATAAATGTGTTGCCATAGCAACCCAAAAATGTGAAAAAAGTCAATGGGAAGTGAAATTTTTAGTTTGTTGTAGGCAAATAAAACTTGGTACACACATCCACCATGGGCTTATGAACAAAAAAGCCAATGGGGACCACACCCTATCACACACAGGAAGGCGGCCATTTTGAATTGAAAATGTGAACCGACTTAAAATACACCTCTTTTTTAAAAGTACACAGAAAAAAGCTGCTTCATTCCACAGACACCAAACTTGGGCAAAATGAGCTAAACACATGTATGTAAATGAGACAAGTGTTTTTCTAGACTTTTTTGCTCGAGTTATATTTTTTTTTTATTATAATTCGGTATATATTTTTTATTATAATTTTTCTGTAAAATGATCCTCAATTTTACCCAGTAAACGAACAACTAAAAGTCATTTTTATTGGTCCCAGACTTCAAGCCTGGCAAAAAATGTATGTATTTGAAGTCCCCGAAAAAAAAAATACGAAAAATGACTCAGTGGCCCCCCTAGAAAAGTCAAAATACATTGGGCCTATGGAAAGTGAAAGTAACTTTTTTCCAACGTAGAAAAATGAAACTTGGTATATCCATAGGACACCTCAGGGCAAACAGAAAAGTCAATGACAGTCACACCCTAAACTTAACAGGAAGTCCGCCATGTGGGGTGAAACGCGCCACTAAATTCGCACTTTGCGCAGAAAGATGCAAATCATTGTGTTTTAATCTAAATGGCCCCAAATTTGGTGAGTATCATCTAGACACATGTGCCAACCAAAGTTGAGACTTTGTTGTTGATATCTTATCGGGTATGGGTGTGGCAAGCCTGTAACGAGGTGGCCATTTTTGTGAAAATAAAACGTCTCTTAACTCTCAAACGGCTTCTCGGATCGAGTTGGACCCAAAAAGGCGTTTGTGCACATTCATGACCTGAACACAAAAATATGTAAATAAAAGGGTTATCTTTAGAAATGGCTCTCCAGCGCCCCCTACAAACTTATAATGGGACCCAAGAATTTAGTTTGTCATAGAGACATAAAAGACTTCAAGCTCGGCGAAAAATTTATGTATTTGAAGTCGCCGAAAAAAAAATATGAAAAATGACTCAGTGGCGATCCCTACAAAAGTCAAAATACATTGGGCCTATGGAAAGTGAAAGTAACTTTTTTCCAACGTAGAAAAATGAAACTTGGTACATCCATAGGACACCTCAGGGCGAACAGAAAAATGTATTACAGCCATATCGTAAACTCAACAGGAAATCTACTATGTTGGGTGTATGCGTGACCACCTAAATTGCACCCCTTGTGTCTAAAGGCTTTTCATCTAAACAGCTCCAAATTTGGTGAGTATCATCTAGACACGTGTGCAAAAAAAGTTATCAATTTGTTTTTGATAGATTTGTGGCTGTGGTCGTAATGAGTCTGTGAAGAGGCAACTATTGGGAAATAAATGCCATTTCCCAATTGCCAGGATCCTTCTCAACAGAAAATGTTGGGTGGAATACATGACCACCTAAATCGTAGACTTTGTGCTAAAGGGTTTTCATCTAAACAGCTCCAAATTTGCTTTAAAGCACGACATGCAATCCTCCGAATATATGTGTCCCTCGCTGTCTCAAGGGAGGCGAGGGCCTTTATCGCACGCTGCTTTAATTTTTATTATAATTTTTCTGCAAAATGATCCTCAATTTAACCCAGTAAACGAACAACTAAAAGTCATTTTTATTGGTCCCAGACTTCAAGCCCGCAAAAATGTATGTATTTGAAGTCCCCGAAAAAAATACGAAAAATGACTCAGTGGCGGCCCCTAGAAAAGTCAAAATACATTGGGCCTATGGAAAGTGAAAGTAACTTTTTCCAACGTAGAAAATGAAACTTGGTATATCCATAGGACACCTCAGGGCAAACAGAAAAGTCAATGACAGTCACACCCTAAACTTAACAGGAAGTCCGCCATGTGGGGTGAAAGGCGTGCCACTAAATTCGCACCTTGCAGAAAGATGCAAATCATTGTGTTTTAATCTAAATGGCCCCAAATTTGGTGAGTATCATCTAGACACATGTGCCAACCAAAGTTGTGACTTTGTTGTTGATATCTTATCGGGTATGGGTGTGGCAAGCCTGTAACGAGGTGGCCATTTTTGTGAAAATAAACGTCTCTTAACTCCTCAAACGGCTTCTCGGATCGAGTTGGACCCAAAAGGCGTTTGTGCACATTCATGACCTGAACACAAAAATATGTAAATAAAAGGGTTATCTTTAGAAATGGCTCTCCAGCGCCCCTACAAACTTATAATGGGACCCAAGAATTTAGTTTGTCATAGAGACATAAAATTTGGTACACACATCTCTTATGTCATGACGAGCATAAAAGCCAATGACAACCACCCCTATCTATAAATGTGTTGCCATAGCAACGCCCAAATATTTGGAAAAAGTCAATGGGAAGTGAAAATTTTAGTTTGTCGTAGGCAAATGAAACTTGGTACACACATCCAGCATGGGCTTATGAACAAAAAGCCAATGGGGACCACACCCTATCACACACGGAAGGCGGCCATTTTGAATTGAAAATGTGAACCGACTTAAAATACACCTCTTTTAAAAGAACTCAGAAAATAGCTGCTTCATTCCACAGACACCAAACTTGGGCAAAATGAGCTAAACACATGTATGTAAATGAGACAAGTGTTTTTCTAGACTTTTTTGCTCGAGTTATATTTTTTTTTATTATAATCCGGTATATATTTTTTATCATATTTTTCTGCAAAATGATCCTCAATTTAACCCAGTAAACGACAACTAAAAGTCATTTTTATTGGTCCCAGATTTCAAGCCCAGCGAAAAATTTATGTATTTGAAGTCCCCGAAAAAAAAAAATACGAAAAATGACTCAGTGGCGACCCCTAGAAAAGTAAAAATACATCGGGCCTATGGAAAGTGAAAGTAACTTTATTCCAATGTAGAAATACAAAACTTGGTACATCCATAGGACACCTCAGGGCAAACTGAAAAGTTTATTACAGCCATATCGAAACTCAACAGAAAATCTACTATGTTGGGTGTAATGCGTGACCACCTAAATCGCACCCCTTCTGTCTAAAGTCTAAACAGCTCCAAATTTGGTGAGTATCATCTAGACACGTGTGCAAAAAAAGTTATCAATTTGTTTTTTGATACATTTGTGGCTGTGGTCGTAATGGGTCTGTGAAGAGGCAACCTTTGGGAAATAAATGCCATTTCCCAATTGCCAGGATCCTTCCTTTAGAGGAGGCCCCTCCAGAGCCACGGCTAGAGTCTTAGAAAACTCCTCAGAATCCTTTTACCGTGAAGTTTACGCTTTAAAGCACGAGTGCATGTGTCCCCGCGGTCTCAAGGGAGGCGAGGGCCTTTATCGCCGCTTGCGGCTTTAATTTGGTATATATTTTTTTAGTATAATTTTTCTGCAAAATGATCCTCAATTTGACTCAGTAAACGTGCAACTAAAAGTCATTTTTATTGGTCCCACACTTCAAGCCCGGCGAAAACTTTATGTATTTGAAGTCGCCGAAAAAAAAAATACGAAAAATGACTCAGTGGCGACCCCTACAAGAGTCAAAATACATTGGGCCTATGGAAAGTGAAAGTAACTTTTTTCCAACGTAGAAAAATGAAACTTGGTACATCCATAGGACACCTCAGGGCAAACTGAAAAGTTTATTACAGCCATATCGTAAACTCAACAGGAAATCTACTATGTTGGGTGGAATGCGTGACCACCTAAATCGCACTTGTGTCTAAAGGCTTTTAATCTAAACAGCTCCAAATCTGGTGAGTATTATCTAGACATGTGTGCCAAAAAAATTATCAATTTGTTTTTGATACATTTGTGGCTGTGGCCGTAATGAGTCTGTGAAGAGGCAGCCATTTCTTTGGGAAATAAATGCCATTTCCCAATTGCCAGGATCCTTCATTTAGAGGAGGCCCTCCAGAGCCAAGGCTAGAGTCTTAGAAAACTCCTCAGAATCCTTTGGAACTTGTAACCTTGTTCTTTTAGTCAAGTTATATTTGCATTTTGCCTTTTAAACAGGGGGTGCAGCGATTCCTGAGTCATCTCAAATCTCCAGCCAGTACTTTGTTTTTCGCCTTAGCCCAAGCATAATCTATTATTTCCAAAGATTCAAGATTCAAAGTGTTTATTGTCATGTGTACAGACAGAAAGCATGTTTCCTGTACAATGAAATTCTTTACTTTGCCGCCCACAGTAAAATGTCACACAGGTAAGTAAAAAAATATAAAAATAAGACAATATACAAGTAATAATAATGCAAATGTACAACAAAATACAAGAGGGCAAAAGGAATAAAGTAGTAAAGTGAGGTAGTGCAGTAGGTAAAGGTAAACAATTGTTCATGTAATGTTGTGATTAGTGAATGTAGACTCCTATCTGCTGTTTAGGAGTCTTATGGCAGAGGGAAAGAATGAGTTCTTCATTCTGGAAGTCCTAGCTCCAAGTCCTAGTCCAAAGGTTCAGACAGCTCCCAGGAAAACCAGAGATTGTGGAGACCTTTAACTCTAAAGTTAGGTTACAAGGTGGTGTAGCAGGCCCAAGCAGTAGCACAGGCCCGGTTATTTGACATTACCGTGAAGTTTACGCTTTAAAGCACGAAATGCAATCCTCCGAGTGCATGTGTCCTCGGTCTCAAGGGAGGCGAGGGCCTTTATCGCCGCTTGCGGCTTTAATTATTATTATTATTATGAGTAGTAGAAGGCCTATCATCATTACTAGGCTATTGCTATATAATTATATGAGCTTACATGCTATCATTGTTATTATTATTATAATCAGTAGGCCTATTATAATTTTTTTATTAGCTTTATTATTGTTATTATTACTAGGCCTAATAGTAGCCATCATCTGCATTTTTTACAGAAGCTTGCAGGTCGGTGATGTTAATGTGAGACCTGAGCCTGCTTTGCCTTGCAAAGATCCTCAATTCTTGGCTCAATGTTTGATAAACATAGCCTCAAATCATCCTCTATTTGTGCACGATTGTATTTTGTTTTGAGTGCAGTCATTTTTGAGAATCCTGCCTCACACAAATATGTTGACGCGAAAGGAAGGAGAATCTTCAAGGCGACGTCACAGAGTTCAGGATATTCCTGCATCAATGCTGCCCAGAATGAAAAAGAGGGCAGGAGCTAAAGAGTTCCTTCAGTCTACGGTCACTCTTCAGCTCAATAAGCTGTTCGTGCATAACAATTGATAGCTCGTTTGCTGTGCACACAAACGGATCTCGAACCCACGCAAAAGAGCGATAATCCTCTTTAAAGTACGTCGCAAATTGTTTTCTCATTGCTGACAGGTGCTCAGACGCTGATTGAAATAGGGTGGAGAAATCATGTGACGTGCCTGCATCAGCGATAAAGTCCGCAAGGCTGGGGAACATGTCACAGTTCCTCGACTGATGGCCATGCCAGAGGTCTAATTTTTGTGTGAAGGCGTGCACTTTGTCTGCAAGGAGCATTGTGGAGATTTGTTAAAAAGTGTTATCATATGAATATGTGTTACTAATAAAGAGAAAATGAAGATGGCACACAGCTAAAATGTATTTATTTAGTTCCGCCTAAAAAAACTGTATTTTATGATGAGTAACTCTTTGGAATGCAGCATTCAAGCCTCCTGTACTTCATAACATGGAAATAAAACATGTTAACATTATCCCTGCAAAGTTTTAAACTGATAATGTGAAGCAGAATAAAACTCAAGGGGTTTTAGTACAGAAAGACTAGGCGAGAGTTCTAAAAGACCCAGTTTGGCCCACTTTGGCCCAGTCTGTTCCATTTCATTTTAGTCATTTAAATACTATATTTTTATTGTTTAAATCACTAATGGTGCTCATTAAATACATTTTTGAGAACTTAAACCAGACTTCTAAGTATTTAAATGTGTTTTCAGTCTGTATTCTTCCTCCTGCGTGTCTGTGTATTACGCAGGCTGTTCCTGAGACAAAGACGCACACGTGGTGCTCCGCAGCCGATTGGTCGAATTGAACATGTGATACCTCGTTTGAACCGTGAGAACCAATAGAATCGAGGGAAACTGTTTAAATCCCGGTCATTTGAACCTTGCTCTGATGTCACATGATAGGCTGGTGCCTGAGCCAATGACAGTGTCTATCCCAGGATGCAGTTCACTGTGAAACGCGCTGAGTAAAATTGAACCATGAGTGAAGACAGTATGTCACAGATAGACCCAAATGGTAGCTGAGACATATCGTTAACTGGAAAGCAGCTGCGCTGGCATTCCACTTTGTGAAAGGAAAGAAAGGTAATGATTCTAATCATTGCTGAACAAAATTATTTATTACATTGAACTACTTTAGCTGCCATCTTACTTATATTTTTAAGTACATTGGCTTGCTTGGTGTCAATGTAAATGTCAGCTTCTCTAGTTTCATTTGAGTCTGGCATGAGTTTGTTGGTTGAAGTAGTGGCCAGCTGTTTGCAGAAATGTAGTGCCTGAGATGAGTAGATGTTTAGCGGATTTTTTTAGTGCAATTTTTATTTTTTTCGTTTTTTTCCGCTCCCATCTTTAGCCTACTCGCGCCCCCCCGGGAGAGTGTCCGCGCCCCACCGGTTGAGAACCACTGATCTAAACCCTGATATGCTTCCTCAAGCTGGTCTTCTGGCTCTACTGCTGCCTCGGCTGGGGGGTTTTGTACTGGATTAGGGGCTTGTGGGTGTGGATTTTGCTGTGGGGGCTGGTGAGCCCTCACCACAAAATTTGTACCATCTTTATCACATTTCTTTAAGAAGGCTATCGTTGTTGAGGTAGTATTTTTATTCTGTCCACAATTTCTGCATTCATCCTCCCATATTAAACAAGCTAACATTTGTTTTCCTGGATGAGAGGGCGAGCATTTTTTTAACTGGTCATGATGTCTGAGATTGGTCTTAATTCTCCTTACTTCATTTAATTCTAATTTCCCACTAAACCCATACCTCTTTTTCCACTTAGTTAGATACTTTACTGATGGTGGGAAATTTGTTATCATAAATTCCACGTCCGTGGGGACTTCACAAATTTTTACTCTTACTGCTTTAGAGTCTTTCCCTGCCATTGTGGTTTCGTTGAAGAAAACAGTTTCAGGTTTAAATATTCCGTCCTTATGACTACAAACCTCTAGGGAATGTAAGTTATAAGTAAAGCTTTCGCCACAGAATATTCCTTTAGTTATTCTCCTCAGAAGACCTTTAATGTGGACCTCCTTCACCCACTTTAATGCTCACTCAGGGGTTGTAAAGCCTTGAATGAGTATTGTTCTGGTGAATTTATTCCACCACTCATCACACTCAATCATTTCTCTCTATACATTCATACCCAGTCTGACCTTTTATATGGTTATCTCCATTCACGTTCGTATGGAGGTTTGTCACCGGGGAGGATAACGAGGATCAGCCGGCCACGTGGAAAGGTGGTCTTTCAGTTGCTCTGGCCAGAGTCTTTCAGCCGTCGTCAATGATCCTCGTCGGGGACGTCTCTCCATCCGGCTCGAAGGACCAATTTCTGTCAAAGAATCAATACACAAAACAGTGTAGAGACAATCAGATTTCTGAGACAACCTTCAACCAGTTTGTGAATTAAATAATTGGTCAGACTCAACTTAAGTTTTTACATGCATGGGGAGAATGGCATGTGGGGCATTGACTGCTCGTTCCACCTCTGTAGTGCTCAGTCAACAGAATCTCCAACTGGCCACCTGAATTCTCCCTGGTTTTATTGAAACATTAACACAGGCTGCCTCCCCAACCACGCAGGGCGGAGTTTGGCAGTTAGTTACAAAAACCAGTACATTTAACTGTTATCGCTCTGCACCTAACCGAAACACAGGAACTGTGAGTTAAGATAAACACTTGGGCTTGACATGTCTGGCTGAGTGCAGCTACATGACAGTTAATTACATACAATATTAATGACCCTTTCTTAGCAAAGGCTTGTTGGCCTTTTTTGGTCATATACAATTTGACAACTTTTACTTACTGCAAAGTTCTAACATACTGCAAAGTTCTAACAGATATATTCTGGTGCTAAACCATTAAGAGACTTGTAAACCAGCAGTGCTGTTTTTAAGTCTATTCTCTGAGCAACAGGAAGCCAGTGCAGAGATTTTAAAACTGGCGTGATGTGGTTGTACTTCCTGGTTTTGGTTAGAACCCGAGCAGCCGCGTTCTGAATAAGCTGCAGCTGTCTTAACCCTCGTTTTGAGAGAACAGTGAGCAGTATTCAAACTCACCTTTCCTTTTCTGATAGGCTTCACGTTTGCCTGCACACCTGCAGATCTGCAGCAACTGGTTCAGGCTGGCACCCACTTTCTCTGGTCATCTTAGACAAAACAAAAGATTTGTGTTGTTGTTTACAATTACAGTATTATATTAATTTTCATTTTAGAGATTTTAAAATGTTTATAAATATTACTGACAAATATTCTCACAAAGCAAAGAATCTAAAGAAAACATCGAAACACAAACACTCACTGTTGCCATAGCCTACATGTTAGCGTCCTACTGGAGTGTGAGTCACCACATTTCTGTGGATCTCCTTTTATTGTAATTTGACTCTGAACAATTATTACTGTATATCCTCCGTGAACGCGCTAGTCTTTTAATCCGTGTGTACTGACTCTGGGTCGGTCTGGTAGCTGCAGCCTGTGGTACACTGTCTCCTCAGCAGCTCCAGCTCTGCTTGGTTTACCCCGAGGAGCAGCGATAAACAACGTACACTGATGGTGCGTGCTTTCGCGTTCAATCTAATTAGCAAAGTTGACACTCAACGCACAAGTTTTTGAGTTTGTGTTGAGTCAAAACTCACCGTGTTACACAAGTCATGAGATGTTCATGTTCAGTCAAGTCCAGAGTCATGAGCCAGTGACAGGTCTTTAGTGCCCAGGGCTGCATCTCTGCTACAAGTCCAGCAGAGTGCTGCCCATGTACGAGAAATAACGGAATATTGAGTGATAGAGTAAAGCTAGGTGTCCGTGTGTACTGAGCAACACTAATAAACACTGCAGCAACCCTCATTAGCGCGTTAGCCCGGTATCAGGAGCAGGTGAAGCTAATGTTTAGCATACTTTACCTAACTAGCAACATAAAAAAATTGACTAAGCATCTTAGTTTTCAAGGTGAAGATATTTCTTCTCTAATTCCAGGAGACTTTATCAATTCTGAGATCAACCGGTAAAAGAGCTGAGCTTATATCTCTAGAGGGAGATCAAAGCCTCTCGAGGTCCGGATACGGACCGCGGTCCGCCTATGGAGTACCCCCGGCCTACATTGTTTACACTTTGAGCACACATCAGGAATGTTTTCATTATATCGACAGAGATCCACTGGAGTCACATATGTACGCATTAACCATTTAAATTGAAGTACTTAGTATTTATTGATGTTGTGTGGGCTAAAGTGCATGCATTCTGCCAGTCTTCTTCAGAAAATTGCAATGACAAATCATCTTTCCAAGCTCTGAATTTATCACGAGAACTTTCGGAAACGTGAGACATAATCAGGTTATAAAACTGAGAAATAGTGCCTTTCTTTTGGCTACTTTTTAACAACATTTCTTCCAAGTCTGAAGTGGTGGGTTTCGTTAATATATTGTTTTGACTTACTCTTATAAAGCTCCTGAGTTGGAGATACTTAAAGAAATGTTTTTTTTATCTAAGTGAAATGTATCTTGTAATTCTTAAAAGGTCATGAGTATGTCAGATTTTGGTAAATACACATCTCGAATCATTCCCAGTCCCTTGGTTTTCCATAACTTAAATGTTGCGTCTGCCCTGCCAGGTGGAAAAAGTTGATTGCCCCATAATGGACAGTGTGGATCTTTCAACAGCAGGGCTGGACTGGGACAAAAAAAAAGGCCCTGGCATTTTTGCTCAGACCGGCCCACCACAATCGGTCAGACACAACCAACTAGTACACCATCCTTGCGGTCCCTGTAGATATGCATATCTACTGTTCCATTCCAAAAACCCCTACAAAGCTGAGAACTAAGTGCCATGGACCAGTGTACCAGTGCAAGTGGACCAGTGTACTCACTCTCTCTTGACAGACTCCCTGGTGATCAAAGGTTCTTCCCTGTCTCTCTCTCCACTGCAAACTCAACCTGGCTTGACTATACATAAGGACAGAGAGAGAGAGGATTACAATTATTTGGAAGAGTTATTAAAAGTACACTTAGTAAGGATCCATTTTGGTTATATAGTCCTGTATTCTTGAAGAGCAGGATTTCTAGATGGACAAAGTGCTCCATGTTATAAAAGCTAGTTAACCCTTTAGAACCCAATATAATGTGGATGTAGAATACTGCTAATTCTAAAAAGAAATGTTTTTTTTTTTTTTCCAATGAACCAGACAGCAGAAAAACTAGTTTACAATTGCAAGTATAGGCTACTTTGTTTTAAAGAGCACAAACCCCTCTTTAATATGACACCAAACAAGATTTCCCTCTCATTGTTGAGATACTCCCCTTAAAAAAAAAAAAAGAAAACCAACCTATACTACCAAATTACTCACACAAAGCCCTAAAAATATATGATATTCATATTATTCACTCACCGTAAATATTGCATATTAATGATGTTGGAAATTCATTAGAAACATGAGCAAATATCTACGTTGAATATACAGCTAAACAAAAATATACAGCTTTCAAAATGCAAGGTGGGTTTTAATCCCCAAATAGCATGCGTTACTCGTCGTGGGCGCTTTGACGCAGCCATTCTGAGTAATAATTAAAATAATCAAATGGCATCATTTAAGTTTTTCTAGAGAAGGGCCGTACGGCCATTATGGGTATTAAAGGGTTAACATTAGAATAGTCAGCTAAAGTTGCAATTGAATAAGTTAACTCTGCTAACCTATCTACAAAAACAATGCAAAATAGCTTATGCTGTGTTATTTGACTTTAGCTGACTGAGTGGCTAGTGCAGTGGGTGACAATCTGACAGACTATATAATGGCAACAACGATTAAGTTGCCTTATTATAATTTCATTAATTTAGGTAAATCATCATCTTCGTCGTGGCCCAACCAGGCCCACACACACACACACACACTTTCCTCCTGCACCCGCCCTGATTAACACTCCCTCCCTGTTAATCATGTAGCTAACATGCTTACCGTTTCAATTACACTCTCCATGTGTAACCTCTGTGTTGTCTTCTGCCTGATATACTCTCTCGGACACCGTCAGGTTTGTGGTAACAGCAGGTTTATTCACATCTGCATTTATGACAAAAAGGGAAAACAGTGTCGAGTAGTCATCTCATGTGGATAAACAGCGCATGCTCTGTCTCAAGGGAAATCCTCCGTTGCTTTTAGGATTACCCATATGTACTACTCTTAAAGCTCTACACAAAATTAAAATACAGTTTGACATATTGATCGTATAGTGCAGAGGTCACTAATAGGCGGACCGCGGTCGGATCGGACCAACCAGCCGTTCTATCCGGACCCGGACCAATAACCCATAAATTATTTAGAATTATTGACTTTTGTCGGAGTGTTTCTATTTTAACCCGCGCAGCTTTTCTAGCATCTATGGTACTGGTTTAGCGCGGCCCAGGAAACTCACAGACCAATAGCATGCGTTGTAAATCATGTCATGTGATACTACTCGAGTCAGACAGCGAGAGACACACACACACACACACACACACACACAGGGAGAGACGAGACGAGACGAATGAGAGAAAACGTTTCACATGGCGTGCTCTAAAAAAAGAAAAGTGGTGTAAAACATATTTTTGAACCGGCACTTCTAGGACAGCTACGACTACACGCAGTCCTCAGTCAGGTTACTATGGTTACGGACAGAGCAGCGGAAAATTTCAACACGTTTAGCGTAGCCTTATAATGCGTTAGAAACAACTAAAATCTAAATGCTGAGCCTTGGCAAAACATAACGAAGATTCACTGACGTTATGGACGGAGAGGGAACGTTTATTTTAGTTTATTCAGCTCCTTGTCAGTGAAAGCTGAACAACAGCCCTTTATCCTCTAGTCCCGACTGCTTTGATAATCAGAGAATGAATCCAGAACTGACTGGACAGTTTTCATGTCAGGATTAAAAAGACTCAGCTCAGAGGAAAGTGAGGCCGTCTAATAATGTGGTGAGTTGTACATTTGTCTGTCAACTTCTTTATTCTGTTGTAAGTTAGGTACTTATTTGACCTAATTTACAAACGTGAGTAATTAGCATTCACGTTCATTTGAACCTAACATGTGTTTATTTGGGTGATTAAAAACAGAAAAGGTGTGAAAGGAGGGTTTGGAGATGAGTGACACAGGTTAAGTCTTCCTTAAGTTGTGTCAGTTTCTGTGTGAATCCTAAATCCTGTTACAGAACTAATCATAAGCATTTTAATTAAAATGTTACCCCACACAGGGAAAATACAGGAAATAAATATTTCTATTCTAAATTTTGTTTTAAGATGAACCTGCAAATTAAACAGTAACAGTTAATTATTGGCAACAGCTAATGCTAAAGAAATGCTCAGTACTTTTTCCCTTGTTCCTGTTGTTTTCAGAGGAATGACAATTGAAAGATAAATTATGACAGGCATCTCTGTCATAATTGTTTAACAAATGTGTTTTGGCTTGAATTGATGATTTTTTTGTATGTATTTAAAATGTTCTCACACATGTTTTAAAAGGAGTATTAGGCATTATATGTAGAATTCCAGGCTGTTGTCAATAAACTACCAGGTCCTGAGCTTTAGCTTTAGCCTCTTTTGATTTTGTAGTTTTTTCCTTTTGTCTGTGAGCTGTGTTTGGTGAAAGCTAAACACTCAAACATCCTCCTCATGTAAACAAGGGATAAAATACAGAAAACAGTGGATTATCTACATTATTCTCCATTTGTTTAAAAGGCTGTAGGTGTGGAATAAATGAGACTTTACTTTAAAGAATTATATTCAAACACATATCCTTTAATTTAAATTTTCCGGACCCCTCACGGTGAGGAAAGTTACTAAGCGGACCTCGGCTGATTTTAATTCAGGACCCCTGGTATAGTGGATTTAAACTCACATAAACAAAATAATTAAAACACAACAAAACACAAAACAAATTATCCCTCTTAATCTTGCAAGGAGGAAAACAACACAAAATGTAATTACACAGATTTCCTACAGTTACCTTTCCATTTTATGTAACAGTCAGTTATGTGTAAACAATCATGTAACGTAAGTGTATCCTGAGTCGGTCGGTTTGAGCTAAAATTCGCTAACTTTTTTGTCTTTAACGGGTGATCACGTCGTTTGTCTCTGGAGTTCAGACAACTAACTGGTCTTAAAATGAAGTGTAATTTCTTACGTTTCTAACCATATATTGTTTGAATTATTTCTTTGCGAAATGTTTTTACTGTGGCCGTAAAACGAGCGCTATCGTCCGAGCTTTTGGCCGGAAGCTACTATTATCCAGATTCGGACACTACTATTATCCTTAATCGGACACTCACCTTTTCGCTCTATTTTAGCTTTATTTTAGTCTGGGATCAAGCTGTTGTTATTATTTAACACATCTGGTGGCTGATTTCTGCCTTTCAACATAAAATTACTTATTTTGTCTAATTCTTCACAATAAAATCTGAATATAAAGGCGTTTGTAACACCACCTGCTGGGTGTTTTGTGAAATAGTTTTTCATTTCTTACCAATTTCTATTTACAAATCGTATGTTTTATACACTCCTATTTGAATATGAAATCATTATAAATTGAGTTTGAGTTTAAGTATAGTATAAACCATAATACTTTAGCTTATGTCAAAAGCAAAATGATGTTATAATGATCTGCAAACAGCGTGAAGTCAACACTTGTGTCAAGTGTATTTTTTTACTCAGAACTCTAAAACACAAGACATTAATCCATTATAACATCCTATCATATTTAATATTATATATATATTTTGTATTCTAAAATACAATATGTATATAATATTAAATAATATATTAAATATTCTAACACAAACAAAATAAATAATTTTCTTTAATTTCCGCCGTGGCCAGTGACTGTGAAGTGAACATAAGCCAACACATGAAACCATTTCAACCTGGAGAGACTCAAAAGAAAAGCATGATGCAAATGAATTATTTATTAATAGATTAAAAAAAGGGCCCTGACGGAGAAACATTGTGGGATGCGATGGAGGGCAAGAGTAGATTTAGAGTAGCTCTCTCCCGGAGCTGAGACAGAGACATGAGGAGCTGCTGATGCTGAAGACAGAGAGGGTCACTGCGGAGGTGGTGCAGCAGCACAAACAGCTGATAACAAAGAGAGGGGGGGCTTTAGATGTTGTCAGCTGTTTGATCATTTACTAAAAGCTTGAGGTGGAGGGTTGTTTAGGAAGAGAGAGACCGTCGGCTGAGAAGATGCAGCGTGCTGTAGATGAAGGGGAGAAGTCTTCCTGGTTGAGTTTACGTTCAGCTTCATTTATGACTGTGGTTTGCTGCAGACAAAAGAAGAAAGTGTTCAGTATCGGCCGGTAGAGTTTAATAGGCATTAGTAGTATAAGTATGAAGAATGATGTATACAGTTGGATAAAAGAAACTGTGCTGTACAATACATTCCCAAGTAAAAAGCAAAGATGTTGATGTTCCATGAGTCAGGTGTTCAACATACAGTAGTTGTCCATTCGCAAACTTCTTTAAAGTAAAGGGACATAAGCTTTGTTTCAGTTCATCACTGAAATATTTCACAAAGATATCAAACATAATGTTTTCCTGAAGCTGAGTAGTTCAAAAGAATTGACACACAAAACTGTTTAACCTGCCACCCCACACTTAACCACTTTACAAAGTTTAAGTAGTCTGGTAACTATTTAATTGAAAAGAAATCCTAAACATTTACCTAAAATGTAGCATGCAATACTTTGGTTTTTGATTGATTGTATTATTTTTAGATTGGCCAGAGTATGCAGGTACTGCCATGTTTTCTGATAACTTGTGTCTATCCACATGCATTCAGAGGAACCTTAATCTGCTCTACTTGTTCTGCCGACTGGAAATCAAACTCCAAATAAGAGATGTTTTTGTGTAAGAGGAAAAATTACAATGGCTGGCCAGTCATTTAAAGTCTCTAGTTTAACTTTTACTGTAGTTAAGGTCCTGTTTAACAGTTGTTTCTTGTTACCAGTTAAATGAATGCTTACTTGAAGTAAGTGGAAGCAGCTCAGACCCCACAGAGGCACTCTCTGCTGGTGTTAATGGCACTAAGAAATAATATAATATTACAAATACTACTAAAAGTTCCTGATGAAAATGGACCATCTTCTTTGTTGGAGTCAGCTGGAAACCATCAGAGGCTTTAAAAGGGGCCCAGAGCAGGAGATGAAACCTGAGGGGACACTCCTAATTTGCAAAAAAAAATGTGGAGAATTCAATCTGGAAAAATTGTGTTGTCCAGGCATCCTAGTCTCTTCTGGCCAAAGCTTGATCCATTCCTGCTGGTGTTGCCGCTCTATTGTGGATGTGTATAACATCTGAACATTCAGGACCTGTGCTTCTCAGTCACTGCTGTAGTGTGTGGCATGTTAAGGAGCACCTGCTGTATACAATTTACATGGCTACTCAGTGATAACTGGCATAGCGTGGACCGTATTGTCAACTCATCTTCAGGGTTGAGAACTTTCCTTTGGCCTGGTACAGTTAAAGACCATCTTAAAACTGATTTATTGTCATTTTGTACATTTTGACTATTTGTCACTATCCACTGCACGGCCTGTCCGTCCTGGGAGTGGATCCTCCTTCTGTGGTTCTCCCTGAGGTTTCTCTTTTGCCCTGGCTGGGTTTTTATGAGTTTTTCTTCTGACCCTGATGGAGGGTCCAAGGACAGGGGATGTTGTCTAGTTCAGCCTGTTTGTCTTCAGTTTTTTGTTCATCCCTTTGTTGTTGTGATACTGGGCTATATAAATAAAATTTGATTTAGGCTGGACTTCAGGACTGATGCTGAGCTTCTCCACCTCCTCTAGGGTTTGTGCCATGGACTCTGGATTCCATTGGCCAGACTTTCTTTCTGAGCTGCCACTTGTTTTGCATCTGTTAATTAACGAGAATAGAGTTTAGAAGTTATGTTTCAACAATTATATTCTGTATGTATATTGTTATAAAAATGTGGTTAAAGATTTTAAACCACACTAACATTAACATTTACTGTTGTTTTCCTGAGAACAAAATAGATCTCACACTTTTTGCTCGCACAAACTTACCCATATTTTTTATTGTTTGCACTCTTCTTTTTTTATTTTTCTGTCCCACTTAGCTTTTCTTCTACCCAAAACAAAAACAGATTTTCAATATCACATTCACACAGTACAACAACAGACAAATACACTGTACTTGTAAGAAGGCAGGGACATGACTCCAACAAGAAAAGCCCTAGTTATAATATTAC
Organism: Perccottus glenii; assembly: GCA_024416835.2. Taxonomy (NCBI): domain Eukaryota; kingdom Metazoa; phylum Chordata; class Actinopteri; order Gobiiformes; family Odontobutidae; genus Perccottus; species Perccottus glenii. The sequence goes on along the minus strand of CM044551.2, from coordinate 32,280,633 downwards.
AGGGTTAAAGCAAGGCTAACACTGTTATAAAGAACTGTAACAATATTGGACAAGTGCTCAGTTAATATCATTGTTTAATTTAACTTTTTGACAGCTCTTTTTACCGAGCATCTCACTGCTTTAATATCTGCAACATCAGAATCAAATGCACCGTCCATTAAACTCAAAATTAAGAGTTGGACAACAATAACAAATTATCATCTGATCGTTTTCAGGACAGACTGTAAATGACCTGATATCGTTTTGGACGTGTCCTGACACTTGTGGGGACATGTCCAGCCATATTTTAACACATTTGATCATTATATTTCTTTGTTTGTTTTTTCCTTTTTTGCTTAGACAGGATATTATGATCAAAAACATATCTGTCTGGTAGTAAAAATAACTTCAGTTATTTTAAAAGCAGAACATATTTTGTCTAACTTAGAAACACATCAATCTGTTGCTCAAATTGATTTTACCACCTCTTTCTTTTATGAAAGTTTTTATTTTTTCCGCACCATGATTCAGACACTCGCAAAGACGAGACTGTTGCCAAAGCCTTTTCGCGGCAGTATTTTTTTTAACTTTTTCACAGAGTAAAAAACACCATACGGCTTGTGTCATACACTGGCCTGATCTTTCATCAGGTGGGAGTCAAACTAGCTACAAACTGGACTTATTTCAGCCCTAATCGTCCAGTTATTGGTAAGATACCACACTGTACGCTATAGGCTATCAGCTAGCCAGAGCGTCGCCCGAGCGCAACTTGAGCATTCTTACGCTTTTGCTCAAAGAAAATGACTTTCATACAAACATTAGACACCTAAATATTGACAAAAATACCTGAAAATCGACATACAAATGGGTTAATATGTGTAGAACAGCGTGGCTTACCCTTTGGCGGTGATCGCTTAAGAAATTAGCCGTGAGATGAACGGAAACTGCACTATAAGGGGCGTGACCGAATCAAGATAATAGTGACCGACTCAGGATACGGTTCCGTTAACTTCGTTACAATTCAACATTTTGGAGGCAGACAAACAGCATAAAATACCTCAATCATATGTTCAAACATTACAACACTTTATATCAACTTATGGTAACATACCTGCATTTATGACAAAAAGGGAAAACAGTGTTGAGTAGTCATCTCATGTGGATAAACAGCGCATGCTCTGTCTGGAAAGACGGCATCATATTAGAGTTAGCTAGCAAGACTTTTTATCGGCTATAAAACACATAACCAGATGGTTGACTTTATAAAAAAAACATGGCGAAATTAATCAACAACACCTTATGCAACCAAAATAAATCTAGCTTAACTTTTACATGCTTTTCAAGTGAGTTAACACTGTTTAGTCCACGGACATTCATAGACACGTTACCTCAAGGGAAATCCTCCGTTGCTTTGAGGATTACCCATAATCCCTCGTCATTACTAGCATTCGCTGCAGGTACACTTTGTGACAGTAGGTGGCACCATACTCACATTTAGTAGGATTTAACCTGAACCTTTTTAACTATGTTACACATGTTTCTGCAAAATGTCGTCAGGTACTGTAGGCTTGGATACTGAAGCTACAGCACTAAACATGTCTGTTATTTTTGCACATGTTGAGGCATCAACCTCTAGCATTTTTATTTTTTTGGCCCGCAACTTCTCCCCACCCCCCTTGCACTTTTGTTTCTCCATCCTAAATTCACAGATTTCTGGCTCTGAGCCACTAACTGCATCTGACACAAGAAACAGAGGAGGAGGGTGGAGCCTGTTAAGAGATGATTGGGCCAGACCAGTGTCAGTATAAAAATGAACCAATGGGCCACTGTCCCTGCTTTATGGGCGGTCATTGGCCAATTAAAAAAAAAAAAAAAAAAATCATATTATATGGACTGGCCCCCAAGTGCGTCGGCCCACCGGGCATTTGCCCGGTATGCCAGATTACCAGTCCAGCCCTGTTCAACAGTGTCTTCACTTCTCTCCATACTTTTACCATGTTTTCAAGAATTGGGTTTTTAATTTCTCTTAATAGTTTTTTATTGTATTTGAGTATAAATATGAGGGAAGAGGTAAGTTCAATCCCTGTGATTCCAATTTTATCCAATGCGGTGAATGATTAGTGAAGTAAAACATTATAGAATTGCGCAGCCCAATAGTATAACTTAAAATTAGGGCACTTCAAACCTCCACGTTCATAAGGCAAATACATTAGAGACAGACAAAGTCTTTCTCCCAATTATCGATATAGGCAGCGGCATCCATCTATCCACTGAATTTTGTATTCCTGTTACTAAAAGATTGTAATTTACCTCAACTATTTTTTCTAAGTTTGGTAAAATCTGTATCCCCAGGTATTCAAATTGTGTCACAACATTAAACTGTATAACCTCTGGGATTGGGTTTGCTCTTTCATGTTTATTTAATAATAAAATAGAAGATTTGGTTTTATTTAGCTTGTAACCTGAAATTTCACTAAATGACTGGATGATTTCCAAAATGATCCGTATTGATGTGTTTAGATTTGAAATAAATAAGATCACGTCATCTGCGAACAGAGAAATCCTATGTTCTGATGGTCCTACTGTAAGTTAGGGATGGGAGCGTATTGCAATCGCAAATGGTTCTATTGCTAACGTGAATAATAAAGGCGTGAGCAGGCAACCTTGTCGGCACCCGCTGCTTTATTGCTATCGACATAAAATATTTCTAATTGTGATAATTTCAGCAGTGGGGTTGTCATATAATATTCTGACCCATCTTATAAAATTGTTACCACATCCAGATTTTTATTTAATACCTGGAAAAGATATGGCCATTCAACCCTATCAAAGGCCTTTTCAGCATCCAATGATAAAAGAGCTGTATTTGGCGCATCTTTTTTATAATAAATAATGTTTAATAATCTTCGTACGTTGTGAAAACCCTGCCTTCCGGTGATAAATCCATTTTGATCTAGGTTTATTACATAAGGAAAACTTTTTTGTAATCGTTTTGCTAATAGTTTAGAAATAATTTTCAAATCTGAATTTAAAAGACTAATTGGTCTTAGATTTTCACATTTATCTAGAGGTTTTCCTGGTTTAGGCAGGAGAGTAATCAAGGCTGTGTTTAGTGAAGGAGGAAGAGAATTCAGTTGAAAAATTTCTTCAACCATGTCCAATATAGGTACCAAAATTTTATTTTTAAATTTCTTATACAGATCTATAGGAATGCCATCCGGCCCTGCTCTTTTTCCGGATTTCATGCTATCAATGGTTTGTCCAATTTCTTCTATTGTAATATTAGAATTTAAATGGACTCTATCATTCCCCCGAAATAATGGGTATATTTATTCTATTTAGAAAGATATTTATATCGTCAAGTTTAATTGATGCTTGTGCTTTATATAATTCTTCATAATAGTCCTTAAACGCATTATTAATTTCTATTGGATCCAAGAGTGTCTGCCCATTTGATATTATTGAAGTGATTGGCGATTTTGTTTCAAGCTGTTTTATTTGCCCTATCACCTTGTTCGTAAAATGTCTGTTTCAAGCGTAGAAGACTTGAGGCAGCTCTAAAAGCAGATTGCTTATCATATTCAGCTCTCAATAATAATAATTCTTTTTCCAATTGTGAATTATTGATATTTTTAGAATTATTTACTCTCATTTGAAGGGCTCTTATTTTATTTTCCAACTTTAATCTAGTTTCCTGTGTCTTTTTTGATTTAGAACCTGTATAACTGATGATATGCCCTCTCAGGAAAGCCTTGAAAGCTTCCCACCTAATACATGCAGTAGTTTGTGTAGTGTTAATTTGAAAATACTCATCTATCTGTTTTTCTAAATATTTCACCAAGTCTTCATCTTGTAACCATTCATGTTGGAAATGCCATCTAGGTGGATCTCTTAATAATTTAACATCTCTGTAGATCAAGCAGCATGGTGCATGATCCGAGATTACAATATTATCATAAGAGCAGTCAGAGATTTTAGATTGCAATTCTGAGGAGACAAGAAAAAAGTCTATTCTAGAGTATGTCTTAAAAGTACCTGAATAACAGGAATAAGCCCTAACGCTCGGCTTTCTCTTTCTCCATATATCTAATAAATTTAAATCTCTCATAAACCTATGGATTGTAGCTCTACATTTGTTATGTGAATTATCAACCCCAGTTGATCTGTCTATTCCTGGGTTTAATGTACAATTAAAGTCCCCGGCTATTTTATGTAGTCCTGGAAGCGTTGAGAGTGTAAGAAATAGGTCGTTATAAAAATTGCTATCATCCACATTAGGACCATAAACATTTGTTATATTTAGCATTTCTGATAACAAGGATCCTTGAAGTATTAGAAATCTTACTTTTTTATCTTTAATAATATTTTTTTATTTTAAATGGAACCGACTCATGAAATATGGCGCTTTTCCACTACACAGTTCCAGCACGACTCGCCTCGACACACGACAGACTGCTGATTGGCCAGAGAGAATCGTCACTGTTCACCGCGTCATCGTTGCAAGAGCCAGACGGAGTATCCTGAATAACCCCGCCATTTTTAAATAGTTTGGCCAGAGATTGCGTGATAATTTACCCAGTCCCAGACTTTAGTATTATGGCAACTCGGAAAAATGCTCCGTGGTCAAACGAGGAGGTGCAGACTTTTCTTTGTTTGGTTGCCGAAGAGAAGATCCAGCGAGAGCTTGATGGGGCAACGAGGAACGAAAGAGTAAACAAAGAAGTCTCCGAGTCGCTGATGGAGGACGGTAAGTGTTTTAAGTTTACATTACATTAACCCTGTAGGTGCACTCTGCTTGAGAGTTTTGTTTTCTTTAGGCTGGCGTTTGGAAAGCTGAAGCTCACTAATAACAATGAAGACTGTAAACTTGTGTCGCAGATAGCAATTGCCGCTAACTTTTAGCTCTAACTAGTTGCTAGCTGCCTGCCATTGCTATTTCGTAGTGTGTTGACTTTTGTATGATCTTTCTATTCAAGATAGATAGAGATAGAGAAAAAGTAAAACCTTCTAGCCTGTTGTCTGTGAATCTATATACACTTATTAATATAATTAAATTAATATTAATCGTGTTTATAACCCATTAGTATATCATATATTATTATTAATATAACGTCAATGTACTTGCATAGCAACAGGAAGCATTCCCAGTTATGGGAATCAAGATTCATTAATAAACCTGTTCAGTATTTTTATAACTTTCGAGACATACACAATGTGTGCGTACCATGTGTACTGTATACTGTATGTATACTGTACACATGGTAATTTCAAATGCACACAACGTTTGAATTAAACGTGAAATCGTTTATCTTTATTGTAATTCATTCATTGTAATTATTTTTGTCCAGGATGGAGGAAACGACAGAGGAGCAGGAGCATCTGACTGTCCTGAGGAGATGCAGACATCTGATGTGGAGCAGATGGAGTTGAACCGGACACAGCGAGAGCGGCATTACAGATGGTACTCGACGATGCAGCACATGCAAGAGAACTAGAAGCGGCTTTGAGGAGGGAGGAGATTGCTGCAATGTCGTCCTTCAACCAGGCCTTTCTGGGAATCCTGAGCCAGCTTGTACAGGCACTGAACCAGCGGACGCTGTTCCACCACCCTGGACTGAAAATGTATATTATGTAATAATTAAATACAGCATTTTTTAAAATTGTTTGCACTACATGTAACATGTATATAGTTGTTTGTGAATTTATATTAGAGTTTGTTCTATTTGTATGTGTGTGGTTAAATAAAACTTTTGAAACTTATTACAAATAAGTGTCTTTTTGATGGTTTGCTTTTGTACAAGGGTTTGACCATGTATTTTCAGATTTTATACTGTGATAACCTTAAAACAGCAGAGACAACATTTTTAACGATAATGTATTTATTTTTAGCAATTAAAGTAACGCATCAGACCCTCTCGTACATCACTGCCTTCCTCCTCTACACCCTGTGCCACTGCCACCACAGGCTCTGCTGCTGCAGGTGCATCCCAGTCATTGTCATAGTCCTCTCCATGACTCTCACAAAGGTTATGCAAGCACAGCAAGTAAGAATCATAGATTTCACCATTGTAACATCACAGTCATTTCTTTTCATGAGACAACGCCACCTTCCCTTCAGTCTACCAAAAGCGTTTTCAACCACAACCCGTGCTCGACATATTTTCCTGTTGTAGATCTGCTGTTCTACAGATCTGAAACACATAAACCATACACATTTTAGTACGTAATACTGGTAGCTATAAAGTTGTTCAAATACTTTGTAAGTAGTAACTTATAGTATTTACACATATGTAAACGTTAGCATAACTTAGCCTCTTGCGTCGGCTTTGAAAAAACAGATCCGTCTCGTAGTCTGAACTCTGTAGTAATTCCCAAACTCTCCTGTTATCAGCATTGTTTCTTTTTGCTGCCCTCAGCCTCTCCTGAAACAACGTTTGCTGTCTTGCTGTGAGAAACAGCCACATCCCGAGGATAAAAAAAACATAGACTCGATTTCCTCCATTGTTTATGTGTGTGAGTAGCGGGTGTGTGTCGCGTAGAAGATTACGTCACGACAGGTTCTTGCGGCGTCGCTATGATGACGACTAGGTACTATTGTGGAGGTACTATCTGCAATGGAAAACGGAGCGAAAAGCGAGCCGAGGCGAGTCGAGCGAGTCGAGTCGAGCTGGTACTGTGTAGTGGAAAAGCGCCATTAGTGTCATAACCCCTCTAGCTTGAGATGTGAATGATGCCACATGCACAGTGCCCTTCCACCTCCTTCTCACCCTTATGCTATTATCAATGAGATGAGTTTCTTGTAACAGTACAATTTTAGCACAATTTCATTTCTTTCAGCTTATTCATAACCTGTTTTATCTTTTGAAGACGTTGCAGACCTCTGCAGTTCCATGAGATAAAATTAAGATTCACTCCTTGAGACACTACTTATAAAAAGAAAAAAAGAATTTTGTTCCAGGTTGCTTTGCCATGTAAAACCATCCTTGCTTATAGGCATAACAAATTGGGATGTTAGAACAAACATCCAACGCTCTGAACACCCCCAGTCAAACCACTCTCTTGTTCCAACCTACTCCAATTTCTAGCCTACTTCTGCTGCTACATTTTAATGAGTATTAACTTATAACATATATGAGTTTTGCCCTCGTGAGTCACCAGCAGGGTCGCAGGATGAGATATTCCATGGCGAATACCCAGTTTACGTAGTTCCGCACGAACTGGGTCAAACTTCTTTCTCAGTTGGGCAATTCCCGTGGCCAAATCCGGGTAGAAACGGATTTGTTGGTCTTTGTAATAAGCCTCCCTTTTCTCTTGTGCAGCGGTATAAACTGCCTGCTTGACCTTATAGTTGTGAAACCTCATTATCGCGGTCCTTGGGCGCGACACGTTGACGTTCTTTGGTCCAATTCTGTGTGCTCTTTCCAAAGTAATTGAAGACTGTAGCCCCTCCTTCTCCAACGCCTCGGGGATCCATTTCTCTAAAAAGGCACATATATCCCCACCTTCAGCGCCCTCTGGCAGGTTCACAAACCTTAGATTGTTTGAGCGAGATCTGGCTTCTAAATCCATAAGTTTATCTTCCATGGTTTTGTTATTAGCTTGTAGCTTGTTGACTTTAGCTTACAATTAGCTAATTAGCTCGTCTTCCGCGGTGGAAATGCGCTCCTCCGCATATGACATGCATTCACCGCAGTCCTTAATCTCCTCTTTCACATCTTGTAGAGTTGCTGTCAGTCTGTCAAGCCTAGAGGTGAACCCTGTTTCCATTGAGCTCAACTCTGCCAGTATTTGGTCAGCTTTGGTGCCTGCTGGTTCATTCCCATCTCCAGTTTGCGTAGTCATGGCCTGGTTAGACTTGGTTGCTTCTTCATGAATTTTACAGTCAAATAGGCTCGACTGCTTGGTTGTCCCACCTTTCCCCTTTGCGACTTTACGAACAGCATCACACTTCAAAATACTTTTCTGTTTGAGGCCGTAAGTGTGCAGGAGAGCTTTTTTGCGAACTTAGCAGCAAAGCAGCGAAAAAACACGTCTTCTTACATGGCCGCGTAATCGGACCCTCATAAACAATTTGCTACAAAACGTTTGATGGTTCTGTGATCACACCCCAATATCTTAGATATTTCAGAGTCAGTTAAATCTCTTTTTTGGCCCATTTTTTTCTGACTGAGGAGAAGAATCTGCCTAATAATTATGCACACCTTGATATAAGGTGTTGATCTCCTTAGGCCACACCCTCCCTCGTTACACAAATACACATCACCTGATATACATTAAATCCAATAAGGATTCAAGTTTATACAGTTTGGAGTTGAAATTATGGATAAAATGATGATATGGTCAAAACAATTACTAATAATTGTGCACACAGTGTATTATAGCTTTCCTCACCGCAGTAATGTTAGTTTGCCGTTGGCTATTTGGCTCCACACTTTCACCGCGAGGATCCCTTGTAGCGTGACAGCGACACACTTTAGCCGAATTTGTGAGTAACATTATCAAACTAATGGAATTATTATTTTTTTTTATTATTTAGCCTAGCAATTCCACGCAATAGCTCTGTGGTGGCTCAGTTTGGTCTAAATCTATTGTGGAACATAATTGAGGACCTTTGTTCCTAATTGAAGAAAATAATCAAAAAATGTATTATTTTACCTATAGGCACACATTTAATGTAGCCAATGTTAGTTGTTCATTGAGGACTTGTTTATAAAAATATCCTATCCACTTTTCAAAAATTCCTTTGTTTCCCACAGGATGTTCTCAGTGGGAGGCATTCAAAGTGTTCTTTACTCTGTTTACGTTAAAAGATGTCTGTTTTGAAAGTGAGGAACAGTAAAATTACCTCTTGGCCCATCTGAAGTCAGTGCTGCCTAAAACACAAACCCAGCTGAGCTACACAGATTCATTTGTGGTTTTCTCTTTTCAGAGGTAGGTCCAAACATGTTTGTCAATATGCTTGTTTCTGGTATTGCTGTGCAATGTAATGACTTTTGATTTTTAAAGGCCTAAGTGTGGCAGGAGGACATGTTCCTCTGTGGCCCCGTTTATAAACCAGGTATACTTGTCAGTTTTGTTAAGTACTCTGCTCAGCCCTTACACCATCTTTTCACCCTGTTACTGTCATAAGAAGGTAGCGCCCAAAAGGCCTGAACATCCAAGAGCTACAATAAAACTAAATTCCATCAAACACTGACAGTCTTCATCTACCTCATGAAATGCAGTAACTTAAATAAATAAAAGTGTTAACTAAAAATTAAAGTGGGTTGTGACTAACTGGCCATTGTCCAGGGTGTAGCCCGCCTCAGGCCCCAAGTTGCTGGGATAGGCTCTAGTCACCCGTGACCCCTAATGGGACCAAGCGGAAGACAATAAATGAATGAATAATAAACAAAGTCACTTGCATTAGTTAAGTTTATTAGTCTTAAATAAATGCATGAAGGACCGAAATAAATAAGTAACTATAAAATAAGGTAAACGCATTTAAAGAAATGAATGATTAATCTGTATTAATTGGCCATTTGAAATTATATCTAACAATTGCAGTGTGTTGTAATAGTAATGTTTTGTGTATTATGTGTATTGTGTTGTGTTTCAGTCAGATGAAAGGCTCTTATTCACTCTTGTTTTTGTGTCCTGCAGATGTCCAGATTCCAATGCTAAGTCTAGAAGAGGTGGGCCACAGTCTGGACCAATTAAGACATTAAAGAGGAATCAGAACTATGCATCAAACAGAAGGAAGATCAGATCCAAGAGTTCTCTTTGCTCCCTTCTCTGTGAAAACTGAAGAGAGAGAAGACAAGTCCTCGGTGTCAGGATCCTGACCTGGTTTTGTAGTTGTCTGTTTTGTTAGTGTATCTGTGTTGTCTCTGTTTTGTTTGTGATGTTATGTTTCTTTTAAGTATCTTAGTTGTATTATTGTTGTCTGATTTCCAGTTTGGTTCGTGTATCTGATTTTGTTTCAGATTGTATTTGAGTTCCTGGTTTTATTGTGAAATGTCTTAACCCTGTCTGTGCCTTTGATTGACTTCCTGCCTTGTGTCTTTCCCTCCTGTGTGATTGCATGCTCCACCCTGATTTTCACCTGAGTTTCACCTGTTCCTCGTTCTGTGTTTTTCCCCTGCTCCTTGCCAGGTCGTCGTCAAACCTACCGTGAGTGTTGTTCTGTGTCTCCTTGTGTTCCGTGTGCTCCGCGTGTTCTGTGAGCTCTGTGGATATTTCCTTGTGTTCCCCTGCCTGATGTTTTTGTGTGCTATCAGTTCTGGACTTTTTTGTATGCTCGGACCTTGGCTGTGTTGCTACCTTGTTTCATAGATTTTGATTTGTACTTATGCCGGCTAAATAAACCTCTTTTGAACTTTCTACCTGTGTTTGGGGTTTGCACTGGAGTCTCGTCTGTTCCGGACGGTAGGGCCATGACACTCTGTGCTTCATCAAAGACCAACAGAGGAGAACAGGAAACAAAAAAGACATGCTGCTAAATGGACAATTCGGCTTTAAAACATTATATTTGACATGCTTAGACAGCTATCAAATAATGGCACGTGTTTTCTTTAAATAAGTTTAATTTTGTTAGTTTCACTTCCGCTCAGAAGGCCAGGTAGAGAGGCAGGTATCGCACCCAGGGTGAACAGCTCCCAAGAGAGAGCAGAGAAGGGAGGGTGTGGCAGTGTAGCATAGAGTAATATTAAACTTAGACACTGATAATTTTTGGGGCTGATGGCAGGAGAAGCACTCTGGTGAATGTTCTGTTGTCAATCATCACTATCAATCTGAACCTGGTGAGTGAAGTGAACAATCAGAATGCATTCACAAAGTGAATGTATTGGTAATGTACTTTAAAGGTTTCTTATTTATTTCACTAAAGCTCTGGTGTATGACTGTAGAAGTGAGGTTGGTGGTGGTTGAAGAAGGCTGTGAGCGCCGTGTGTTTGGAAGATCCCTCTCTTTCTGCCCCAGAGGTGAGTGTGTGTGAATAGAAGTGACATGTGGTGCTTTGGTACAAAAATGCGCTATATAAATGCTTACCATTTAAGTTATTTCTAAAATATTTTTTGCATTCATAAACTGGCCTTAGTCTGTCTGGGCATTCTAATTTATAATTTTCTGTAAAACTTCACACAATCACAATTTAAATGCTATACAAAAGTTAATCAGAGCCCTGGTTCCCTGGAAATTTAAATACCTTCTGTGTCTGTGTGTATTTAAAATTGACAAATTGTGTGATGAATCACGGTTAATTACAGCCAAACCTGTGATTAGGTTTTTTTTTTATTGATTCACAGCCCTATAAACAAAAACACTAAATAAAATATTCAAACAAATGAACCGTAAAAGCCTAAACATTATTTTTTTAATTCAACAATTAATCATTTATTCAAATTCATCTTCACAGAAGTCAAAGGGACATCTTTCCAGAGTCTGAGAGCAACAGTGGTAAAAGTCAAGTTTTTGAAGAGCTCAGATTGTTGGAAACCTTTCCTGTTCTTTCCCGTAGCTGTGTTGAACACTTGTATCAGAAAATATGTCATGTACAGATGTCTTTATGTCCTTTTGTCTGCTGTATTTAAAAATGTACCACCAGTAACAAAAACAGGTCAGTGACTGATGGCATAAATCTGTGAAATATGGTGAAATATGAACCATTTGAACAAGCACTGAGCTGCCACACACACTTCTGTTTTCCTTTTCCTTTGTACGTATGTCATGAGGAAAAAGCTTGAAAACAAGGCTGTTAGATCAGAATTTTATCAAGACATTCATAGACCCAAGTCTCATGTTAATGCCTATAATCTTATAAAAACTATAAACTGCATGATGTGAAGTGGATATCAAATGGGAAATATAAATAAATATATAGTATATGCACTCACTGGCCACTTTATGTACACCTCATCAGTTGCTTGGTAACACAAATTGCTAATCAGCCAATCACAGCCTATGGCAGCAACTCAATGCCTTTAGGCATCTAGATGTGGTGAAGTTGACTTGCTGAAGTTCAAACCGAGCATCCGAATGGGGAAGAAAAGGGATTTAAGTGACTTTGAACCAAGCATCTCCCATGGTACCTCTTAAATGGTCGTGTAAGGGCGCCGCCATACGGTGATTTTACAGCAAAATACAGCGATATACCTCCGTCCACCAGAGGGCAGGCTCTAAAAGCGGAAATATAAGGAGAAACCCAGTGGCGACTTTACAAGAGTAAAACTCATGTTTACAGCCTGGTACAAAAGATGGCTCCGGTCTCTACAGCTAAGTTTTTACTACGTGACAACTCTGGGGGGGGTGAATTTTTGAAAATTACGTTGGTTTATGCTATCTAAAAACTATTGTTTTACTATGGAGTAAAACCGAAAAGCCCGGATGAAAGCGGCCATTTTATTGCCCATTCGTAATGACAATATTGGTGAATAGGGGACCAATGGGCGGATATCATCCATAATTATTATACAATCTATGCTTTGAACAAGGAATGATTGTTGGTATATTTGGTTGGTGGAGTATTTCAAAAACTGTTAATCTACTGGGATTTTCATGCACAACCATCTCTAGGGTTTACAGATATTTGTCCAAAAAAATTCAGTGAGTGGCAGATGTGTAGACAAAAATGCCTTGTTGTCAGAGGAGAATGGGCAGACTTGGTTAGAGATGATAGAAAGGCAACAGTAATTTAAATAAACACTCGTTACAACCAAGGTCTGTAGAATACCATCTCTGAACACACAACACATGAAACCCTGAAGCAGAAAGGGCTGCAGCAGCAGAAGACCACACTGTGAGCCGCTCCTGTCAGCTAAGAACAGGAAATGGAGACTACAATTCACACAGGCTCATCAAAATTGGACAATATAAGTAAAAAAAGACATTGCCTGATCTGATAAGTCTCAATTTCAGCTGCAACATTGGCGTAAAGAACATGAAACCATGGATCCATCGTGCCTTGTCTCAACGGTTCAGGCTGGTGTGGGGGATATTTTCTTGGGTCCCTTAGTACCAATTAAGCATTGTTTAAACACCACAGCCTACCTGAGTAATGTTGGTGACCATGTCCATCCCTTTATGACCACAGTATACCCATTTTCTGATGGCTACTTCCAGCAGGATAATGCATCATGTCACAAAGCTCAAATCATCTGAGTGGTTTACTGAACATGATTATGAGTTAAATTTACTCAAATGGCCTCCACAGTCACCAGAGCACTTTTGGTAAATGTAGTGGTACGGGAGATTTGCATTATGGAAGAATCTGCAGCAACTGCATGATGCAATATGGACCAAAATTTCTGAGGAATGTTTCCAACACCTTGTGGAATCTATGCCACAAAGAATTAAGGCAGTTCTGAAGCCAAAAGGGGGTCCAACCTGGTACTAGCAAGCTGTACCAACTACAGTGCCCAGCGAGTGTATATATTCCACCTTCCAGCTGTTTTAGACAAAGAAAAGATTGAAGAGGGTCAGATGATGTTGAGTCCAAGGATTGTTAGTTTTGACCTGGTTCAATCCAGAGCTACATGAGCGAGCAGAACCTGGAGCATATTCGAGGCATGGCCTGTCTGCTATCAGGAGTGCTGGCCTTCTGGGCCAATGAGGGTTCACTACAATGAAAAAAAGGACAGAGTGGTCAGAATGAGAGCTGACAGGTGTATGGGTTGGTCAGTGAGCGTTACCTGTCTGCGTGAAGCTCCAGATCTGACCACAGCTCACCTGGAACACATTCACGAGGCTTTAGTCCTGGTCCTGGTCTAAACTCAACCTGTTTAGCCTAGACTGAGTTTTAGCAGCAGTGTTGAAGACGGTGGGGAATGCATGTTCACTATAAAAAATATTAGTGTAGTAGTAGGAACGGAGTTGTGGAGTGTCAGCTTACAAGTGTTGAGTGTTACAAACTCGCAGCGGTTCACAAAGACATGAGCCCACTTCCTTTACCCCATTTTATCTTTGCTGCCCTGGACTTACACCACCTTTACCTTTCCTACTTGTTTTATTAGAGACTGTGTTGAGATTTATAGATACAGTCAAGCCTGAAAAGATTAGTTACTTTAATTCAACCAACAAGTTTTTTCTTGATTGGAAATGACACAGGCATCTTCCAGAAGTTAATGACAATAAACAATAATAACAAATTCAAGACAATGTACAAGTGGAAATAATTATTTCTCAGCTTTTATTTACATTTGAACAAAAAGTGGCATGTCCAAAATTATTCATACTAATAACCCTGATTTATTGGGAACAGCTGTTTAAATCAACTCACGGGTGAAAAACAGCAGCTTTCTGCAGTTGGTTTGTTGACAGTCATGGCTAAGACAAAGGGGCTCAATGAAGACCTGCGGCTGCGCATTGTGGCTGTTCACACGTCAGGAAATCTAAATGTTTTTTAAAGTTCCAGTAGCTACAGTACAATGTATGATAAAAAAAAAAGACGTCCACACAGTAGAAAATCTCAGAGGACGTGGTCGGAAGCCAAAAGTGACACCTGTGCTGGCCAGGAGGATAGTGAGAGAGGTGAAAAAGAATCCAATGATCACCACCAAGGCCAGCCTGGTGAATCTAGGCTCTGCTGACCGGTACAGACCGGTCTCCCTCCTTCGCTTACTTGCCAGAGCCCTGGAGTGATTTGTGTTTAACCAGCTCTCTTCCTTTCTCACACGGTACAACCTCTGGTTCCTTTGGGTTCAAGAGAGACCATTCCACTGACACTGCACTGCTCTCAGTCATCGAAGCCCTGAGACTGGCAAAGGCAACATCCAAGTCATCTGTACTCATCTTACTGGATCTGTCTGCTGCTTTTGACACTGTTAATCATCACATCCTCCTGTCTTCTCTCAGTGCTATGAGTGTCTCTGGAATGGCGTTGAAATGGTTCAACTTCTCGGATAGGTCATTCAGAGTATCCTGGAGAAATGAGGTTTCTGAGTCCCAACATCTCAATACAGGGGTGCCACAGGGCCCAGTGCTTGGACCGCTACTCTTTTCCATATACATGACATCCCTTGGTCTCGATCCAACGGTCTCTGCTCGCATCCCGCCATGAATGACATCTCACTTTTGAAGGACCATCACCTGCAGCTGAACCTTACAAAACAGAACTGTTTGTGATTGCCAACCCAAAGACCCACCACAACCTCTCCATTCAACTAGGCCCATCAACCATTACACCGTCCAGCACTGCCAGAAATCTGGGAGTGGTAATTGATGATCAGCTAAACTTCACAAGTCATGTCGCCAGCACCACCCGGTCCTGTAGATTCATCCTCTACAACATTAGGAAAATTAGACCTTTCCTATCAGAGCACTCTACCCAAATCCTAGTCCAGGCTCTTGTCTTATCTAAACTGGATTATTGCAATGCTCTACTGGCTGGACTCCCTGCCTGCACAACCAAACCTCTGCAGATGATCCAGAATGCAGCGGCAAGAGTGGTCTTTAATGAACCGAAGAGAGCGCACGTAACTCCTCTATTCATTAGGTTACACTGGCTTCTGTTGATGCCCATCAAGTTCAAAGCTATGCTCTTGGCCTACAAGACCACCACTGGCTCTGCCCCCTCATATCTCCACTCACTAAAACAGACCTATGTTCCTACCAGATCCTTGTGCTCTGCAAATGAACAACGTCTGGTGGTACCGTCCTAAAAAGGAAAAAAATCACTCTCACCTGTACCTTCTCTGGCTCTGTTCCACATTGGTGGAATGATCTATCCGCTACTACAAGATCAGCAGATTCTGTAGCCATCTTTTAAAAAATTCCTGAAAACACAGCTCTTCCGTCAACACCTGACTGACAAACACTAAATTCTACTTCCTTTCTATCAATTCCTTTTCTTCAAATAATAATAATAATTAAAGCCGCAAGCGGCGATAAAGGCCCTCGCCTCTCTTGAGACCGCGGGGACACATGCAGTCGGAGGAGTGCATTTCGTGCTTTAAAGCGTAAACTTCACGGTAAAAGGATTCTGAGGAGTTTTCTAAGACTCTAGCCGTTTCTCTGGAGGGGCCTCCTCTAAAGGAAGGATCCTGGCAATTGGGAAATGGCATTTATTTCCCAAAGGTATCAAAAAACAAATTGATAACTTTTTTGGCACACGTGTCTAGATGATACTCACCAAATTTGGGGCCATTTAGATTAAAACACAATGATTTGCATCTTTTTGCGCAAGGTGTGCGATTTTAGTGGCCATGCGTTTCACCCCACATGGCGGACTTCCTGTTGAGTTTAGGGTGTGGCTGTCATTGACTTTTCTGTTTGCCCTGAGGTGTATAGATGTACCAAGTTTCATTTTTCTACATTGGAATAAAGTTACTTTCACTTTCCATAGACCCGATGTATTTTGACTTTTCTAGGGGTCGCCACTGAGTCATTTTTCGTATTTTTTTTTCGGGGACTTCAAATACATAAATTGTTCGCTGGGCTTGAAATCTGGGACCAATAAAAATGACTTTTAGTTGCACGTTTACTGGGTTAAATTGAGGATCATTTTGCAGAAAAAATATGATTAAAAAAATATACCGAATTATAATAAAAAAATATAACTCGAGCAAAAAAGTCTAGAAAAACGCTTGTCTATTTTACATACATATGTTTAGCTCATTTTGCCCAAGTTTGGTGTCTGTGGAATGAAGCAGCTATTGTCTGTGTACTTTTAAAAAAGAGGTGTATTTTAAGTCGGTTCACATTTTCAATTCAAAATGGCCGCCTTCCCGTGTGTGATAGGGTGTGGTCCCAATTGGATTTTTTGTTCATAAGCCCATGGTGGATGTGTGTACCAAGTTTCATTTGCCTACAACAAACTAAAATTTTCACTTCCCATTGACTTTTTCCACATTTTTGGGACGTTGCTATGGCAACACATTTATAGATAGGGGGTGGTTGTCATTGGCTTTTATGCTCGTCATGACATAAGAGATGTGTGTACCAAATTTTATGTCTTTATGACAAACTAAATTCTTGGGTCCCATTATAAGTTTGTAGGGGGCGCTGGAGAGCCATTTCTAAAGATAACCCTTTTATTTACATATCTTTGTGTTCAGGTCATGAATGTGCACAAACGTCTTTTTGGGTCCAACTCGATCCGAGAAGGCGTTTGAGAGTTAAGAGACGCTTTTATTTTTATAAAAATGGCCACCTCGTTACAGGCTTGCCACACCCATACCCGATAAGATATCATAAACAAAGTCACAACTTTGGTTGGCACACGTGTCTAGATGATACTCACCAAATTTGGGGCTATTTAGATTAAAACACAATGATTTGCATCTTTTGCGCAAGGGGTGCGATTTTAGTGGCCATGCGTTTCACCCCACATGTCGGACTTCCTGTTGAGTTTAGAGTGTGGCTGTCATTGACTTTTCTGTTTGCCCTGAGGTGTGCTATAGATGTACCAAGTTTCATTTTTCTACATTGGAATAAAGTTACTTTCACTTTCCATAGGCCCGATGTATTTTGACTTTTCTAGGGTCGCCACTGAGTCATTTTTCGTATTTTTTTCGGGACTTCAAATACATAAATTGTTCGCTGGGCTTGAAATCTGGGACCAATAAAAATGACTTTTAGTTGCACGTTTACTGGGTTAAATTGAGGATCATTTTGCAGAAAAATATGATTAAAAAAATATACCGAATTATAATAAAAAAAAATAACTCGAGCAAAAAAGTCTAGAAAAACGCTTGTCTATTTTACATACATGTGTTTAGCTCATTTTGCCCAAGTTTGGTGTCTGTGGAATGAAGCAGCTATTGTCTGTGTACTTTTAAAAAAGAGGTGTATTTTAAGTCGGTTCACATTTTCAATTCAAAATGGCCGCCTTCCCGTGTGTGATAGGGTGTGGTCCCAATTGGATTTTTTGTTCATAAGCCCATGGTGGATGTGTGTACCAAGTTTCATTTGCCTACAACAAACTAAAATTTTCACTTCCCATTGACTTTTTCCACATTTTTGGGACGTTGCTATGGCAACACATTTATAGATAGGGGGTGGTTGTCATTGGCTTTTATGCTCGTCATGACATAAGAGATGTGTGTACCAAATTTTATGTCTCTATGACAAACTAAATTCTTAGGTCCCATTATAGGTTTGTAGGGGGCGCTGGAGAGCCATTTCTAAAGATAACCCTTTTATTTACATATTTTTGTGTTCAGGTCATGAATGTGCACAAACGCCTTTTTGGGTCCAACTCGATCCGAGAAGGTGTTTGAGAGTTAAGAGACATTTTATTTTCACAAAAATGGCCACCTCGTTACAGGCTTGCCACACCCATACCCGATAAGATATCATAAACAAAGTCACAACTTTGGTTGGCACATGTGTCTAGATGATACTCACCAAATTTGGGGCCATTTAGATTAAAACACAATGATTTGCATCTTTCTGCGCAAGGGGTGCGATTTTAGTGGCCGCGCGTTTCACCCCACATGTCGGACTTCCTGTTGAGTTTAGGGTGTGACTGTCATTGACTTTTCTGTTTGCCCTGAGGTGTCCTATGGATGTACCAAGTTTCATTTTTCTACGTTGGAAAAAGTTACTTCACTTTCCATAGGCCCAATGTATTTGATTTTGTAGTGGTCGCCACTGAGTCATTTCGTATTTTTTTGGCGACTTCAAAACATACCATTTTCGCCGAGCTTGAAGTCTGGGACCAATAAAAATGACTTTTCGTGCATGTTCACTGGGTCAAATTTAGGATCATTTGGTCACAATAAAAAAAAAAAAAAAAAAAAAAAAATCCGAGCAAAAACAATAGGCCCTCCCGGTCACCGGCTCGGGCCTAATAATTCTTTCCTATCCTTAGCTTTGTATACTGTGCTGGGTTTTAACAGACTTGTTTTTGTTGCACTTATGCTTTCAGCTTCCTTGTGTTGTTAAAATTGCTTGGTTTTTTCACTTGTAAGTCGCTTTGGATAAAAGTGTCTGCTAAATGACTAAATGTAAATGATATAAACTCTAAATACAGTTACTCTTTTGTGTTGTTCTCATAAATGTCTTCTTTATTTCTATGTAATTATCCTGTAATTTATCCTGTATCAAACGCTGCAGGTTTTGTGTTGAATGAGCATAGAAGCATAATGCCGCTCTGTGCTCTCAGACGTGAAAAACTATTTTTAACCAATCAGGTGAGACTTTGTCATGGCACTGCCCTTCTGTGATTGGTCAGAATTGAGCCATAGGAAGCCACTTTGCCCCTGGCCTCTGTAGCTCTGAACACAAATCAGATTACACTATTGATGTCACGTGATTTTAAGCACCTAGAGAGCAAGACATTTAATGTGCTAGCTAAAGTGTTGATATTAAGCTAGCATTTTATTAATAGAGAATGTTTACCCATTAAACAGCAACTCAAAATAAAATCTGATTGTCATGATCTGTAGAAGATTCCACTCCAGAGCTTTCTTGTCACTGCCATGATCTGTGGAGGATTCCACTCCAGATATTCCCTGTCACTGTCATTAGTCACATCTGCGTGCCCACCTGAGACTCGTCCACTCATCAGACTGCCTTGTACTTAAGCAACCACCACGCAACTCTTCTCTGCCAGATTATTCACTCTACTGATCGAGAGAACGGCCAACTTGTCCAGACCAGCTTTTTCCAGTTGAGTCCTGCCTGCTCGCGGTCCTGCTCCTTCCAGTGGAGTCAAGCCTGTTCTCCAGTCCAGTACCTACCTGCGCTCCAGCTCCTGTCCTGTGCTCCATCCCGGCCCTCACTCCATTCTGCAGTCTGTTCTCAATTTTCAATAAGGCTGATTTAAAACCTTTCTGTATTGTGCATTTGAGTCCTGTGAACTGCCTGACTTTTGACCCCAGAGACTCTTGCAGCTTTTCCCAACCTGGCCCCTGCTCCCACTCCAACTGTAGCTTAGCTCCCCCGAAGAATTAGGAATGTGAGTACCAGAGTGCTGTGCAGGCGATCCAGACTTTGGCTACATTTATTGACTCTGATGCAAGCTTCCTTCCCACATTGACTGGGATACTGGGGCAATCCTGGGATGGGGTCGTTCTTGTCACTCAGTTTGTCTCCAGGTGGCTGGATTACCGAAACTAAGACCCTGTCGACCTGCATGGTCTTGTCCGGCTGAAGACTCTGCAGAATACAGTGATTTAAAGGAAATATTCAACAAGGCCATAGTTACATCCCTGCTGCCACATTGTCCCTATGACTGTGCCTTAGACCTCCTCCCAGGAACATCTCCACCCAGGGGTCGGCTGTATTCATTTCCTGGACCAGAGATGGAGGCCATGAGACATACAACAGTTATGCCTTAGCTGTGGGAATCATCCAACCATCTTCCTCACCTGTTGGTGACAGGTTCTTCTTTGTCGACAAGTAGGATAAGACCCTCCGCCCTTGCATTGACTATTGAGGGCTCAATGACATCAAGGCAAAGAACCGCTATCCACTGCCTGCTTCTTTCTTCAATCTATGAACTGCCTCAAGGAGCCACCATTTGCACTGAGGTCAATCTCGGTAATCCCTATCACCTGGTCCGCATCAGAGTGGAAGACAAGATTCAACACACCTTCTGGCCATTATGAGTATTTGGTAATGCCTTTTGGCTTGACCAGTGAGTTTAGTGCTGGATACTCGGGACTGGCTGCCAACCCAGAATGCACTGCTACTGATCGCCCTGTGCCACACAACAAGTGAGTTGCTCACACAAATACACTAATGTTGTGCTAATGCCTAATGCATGGACAGTAAAAAAAGAAAAGGGGCTGATGGGGAAACTGAGGAAAGTGAGGCCTGGCTCATTTAAAAATGCATAAAGAGGCAGGTTACACAACAACAGCATTGTGATCCTGCTCTCTTTGTCCTTTTTTGTTTTGTCTTAATTATTTTAACAATAACAAAACCTTCAGCTGCGAGTTACTGTTCCCCTGGCTCCTTGGCTCAAATGTGAATAATATTCTGTTGTGTTTCAGACTCACTTAGATCCTCCAGTTTCTGCTCCTGTCTGCTGATT
The DNA here is from genome assembly GCA_024416835.2 of Perccottus glenii. Classification (NCBI taxonomy): domain Eukaryota; kingdom Metazoa; phylum Chordata; class Actinopteri; order Gobiiformes; family Odontobutidae; genus Perccottus; species Perccottus glenii. Next base: position 32,259,698 of record CM044551.2, on the reverse strand, counting down.
GGATGCTCTGCTTGGATTTGGAGTGATGTCATACCTCCTGTGGGCAGGATAAGATACTTAATCAAATAAAACTTAGCAATTATTTCATCTGTACCTTTTACTTATACCTTCTGTGTGGTGTCTGAAACTGAACCTCTCCAGCCTTCAGAACACCTTCTTGGAATAAACTCATGAGCAGACGAGTATATTGCCAATATAGTCTTCATTGTTACCATAGGTGGATTCTGACAATATGTTTTTCTATTTTCATTAATAAGTTGTTAAATGTTGTAATACAACATAACATGCCTGATTATAAAACATACAAAAGCATAAACTAATAAGGCACATAACTAAATGGCAAAATATGTACACATACAAACACATACAGTTGTGCTTATAAGTTTACATACCCGGTCAGAATTTGTGATTTTCTTTTATTCTTTTTTTTTGGCCATTTTTCAGAGAATATGAATGATAACACAAAAAAAATTTCACTCATAGTTAGTGGTTGGGCTCAAGCCATGTCATAAATTATTTTTAAATCATAATGATGACAGAAACTAACGAAACGAACCAAATGAGCCTGATCAAAAGTTTACATACATACCCCAGTTTTTAATACCGTATTACCTGTTGTGGCCAAAGTTAATGACTTTGTAATGTCATCGACACAACAGGCCATCGACACAACTCGTTGGCTGACCTTATGTTAACTTTGTGTTGTACCTTGTACCAAAAGAGCCGGGGTAACAAATTGGTGTTTCCGCCCGGCTGTGGTGTTGGAAAGGAAAAGTTTTTATTATTTAAGTGTTGTCTGCATGACCGACAGTCTGCTGGCGGCCGCAAATAAAAAAGGTGAGCAGAAAGTCTTTTTAACTAAGGTTTCTGCCTGTCCCTACAGGGACGGACCTTACTGTGGAGAAAAAATCTGCCTGTACGTTTATTTAAAAACTAGTAGCACACAGACTTTACGACAACTGTCTTGTTTTAAATGAAGCTTTGTGTATAATATAATATACAGTATCAAGAGAAGCGGATACCAAAGGAAGCTACACACGTGGACAAAAATGTTGGTACCCTTCGGTCAATGAAAGAAAAACTCACAATGGTCACAGAAAAAAACTTTATTCTGACAAAAGTAATAATAAATAAAAATTCTATGAATGTTTACCAATGAAAGTCAGACATTGCTTTTCAACCATGCATCAACAAAATTATTTAAAAAAATAAACTCATGGAACAGGCCTAGACAAAATTGATGGTACCCCTAGAAAAGACTGTAAATAATGTGACCAAATGGACATGTTAATTCAAGGTGTGTGCACTAATTAGCATCACAGGTGTGTACAATCTTGTAATCAGTCAGTGGGCCTATTTATAGGGCTTCAGGTAGTCAATGTGTTGTCTGGTGACATGGTGTGTACCACACTCAACATGGACCAGAGGAAGCGAAGGAAAGAGTTGTTGCAGGAGAATAGAAAGAAAATTATAGACAAGCATGAAAAAGGTAAAGGCTATAAGACCATCTCCAAGCAGCTAGATGTTCCTGTGACTGCAGTTGCACATATTATTCAGAAATTTAAGATCCATGGGACTGTAGCCAACCTCCTGGACGTGGCACGCAGGAGGAAAATTGATGACGAATCAAAGAGACGGATAATCCGAATGGTAACAAAAGAGCACAGAAAGACTTCTAAAGAGATCCAAGGTGAACTCCATGCTCAAGGAACATCAGTGTCAGATCGCACCATCCGCCGTTGTTTGAGCCAAAGTGGACTACATGGGAGCGACCAAGGAGGACTCCATTGTTGAAAACAAATCATAAAAAAGCTAGACTGGAATATGCCAAACTACATGTTGACAAGCCACAAAGCTTCTGGGAGAATGTCCTATGGACAGATGAGACAAAAATGGAACTTTTGCCAAGGCACATCAGCTCTATGTTCTGACGGAAAAATTAAGCATATCAAGAAAAGAACACTGTCCCTACTGTCAAACATGGAGGAGGCTCTGTTATGTTCTGGGGCTGCATCTGGCACAGGGTGTCTTGAATCTGTGCATGGTACAATGAAATCTGAAGACTATCAAGGGATTCTAGAGAGAAATGTGCTGGCCAGTGTCAGACAGCTTGGTCTCAGTCGCAGGTCATGGGTCTTGCAACAGGACAATGACCCAAAACACACAGCTAAAAACACCCAAGAATGGTTAAGAGGAAAACATTGGACTAAAGTGGCCTTCTATGAGCCCTGACCTCAATCCTATTGAGCATCTTTGGAAGGAGCTGAAACATGCCGTCTGGAAAAGACACCCTTCAAACCGGAAACAACTGGAGCAGTTTGCTCATGAGGAGTGGGCCTAAATACCTGCTGAGAGGTGCAGAAGTCTCATTGACAGTTACAGGAATCGTCTGATTGCAGTGATAGCCTCAAAGGTTGTGCAACAAAATATTAAGTTAGGGTACCAACAATTTTGTCTAGGCCTGTTCCATGAGTTTATTTTTTAAAATAATTCCGTTGAAGCATGGTTGAAAAGCAATGTCTGACTTTCATTGGTTAACATTCATAGAATTTTTATTACTTTTGTCAGAATAAAGTTTTTTCTGTGACCATTGTGAGTTTTTCTTTCATTGACCGAAGGGTACCAACATTTTTGTCCACGTGTGTATATATATATATATATTTTATCCTCACGGGATGGCATTCTGAATTCAGTCTGTGGTACTTGCTCTGGCGGGATAGATACATGGGGTGGTGCTTGGTTTCCTTGTCTGACTAGCGGACGGGAGGACCCTATTAAGACACTAAATGGCATTGTGATATACAGTGGCATAAAAAAGTATCTGAAGCCTTTGGAATTTCTCACATTTCTGCATAAAATCACCATCAAATGTGATCTGATCTTTGTCAAAATGACACAAATGAAAAAACAGTGTCTGCTTTAACTAAAACCACCCAAACATTTATAGGTTTTATTTATAGAGGATAACATGCAAACAATGACAGAAGGGGGAGGAATAAGTAACTGAACCGTCTGCCAAAAGGAGTCTTTGAGAGCAATAAATACCAATTTTTACTAAACAATTTAAGTCAGAGGTGTGTCCAATCACTGAGGAGTGGCTTAAAGCTGCTCTGCTCACTATAAAACACACACCTGGTAAGAATTGTGTCTTGATGAGAAGCATTGTCTGATGTGAACCATGGCTCGCTCTAAAGAGCAGTCTGAAGACCTGCGATCAAGAATTGTTGATTTGTATAAAGCCGGGAAAGGTTACAAAACCATCTCTAAAAGTTTGGATGTTCATCAATCCACAGTTAGAGAAATAGTCTACAAATGGAGAGAGTTTGCCACTGTTGCTTCTCTCCCAAGGAGTGGCCCACCAAAAATAACAAGAGTTCAGCACAGAATACTCAGAGGTAAAAAAGAACCCTAGAGTGTCGGCTAAAGACTTACAGAAATCACTGGCACAGTCCAATATCTCTGTGCATACATCGACTATATGTCAAACACTGGCCAAGAATGGTGTTCATGGGAGGACTCCATGGAGGAAGTCACTGCTGTCTAAAAAAAAACATTGCTGCAGGTTTAATGTTCGCAAAAGGCACTTGGAGCTGGGGCTGTTTTTCTGCCTCAGGGCCTGGACAAATTGCAATCATTAATGGAAAAATGAATTCAAAAGTTTATCAGAATGTTTTACAGGAAAAGCTGAGGCTGTCTGTCAGACAGTTGAAGCTAAAAAAGGATGGATGCTGCAACAGGACAATGACCCAAAACACAGAAGTAAATCAACTTCAGAATGGTTTCAAAAGAACAAAATACACGTTCTGGAGTGGTCAAGTCAAAGTCCTGACTTGAACCCCATTGAGATGCTGTGGCAAGACATCAAGACAGTGATTCATGCCAGACATCCCAGGAATCTGACTGAACTGCAGCAGTTTTGTAAAGAGGAATGGTCCAAGATTGATCCTGATCGATGTGCCAGGCTGATCTGCAACTACAGGAAAGCGTCTGGTTGAAGTTATCGCTGCGAAAGGGGGCAACCAGATATTAAATGTGTGATGGTTCAGCTACCTATTCCTCCCCTTCTGTCATTGTTTTGCATGTTATCCTCTATAAATAAAACCTATAAATGTTTGGGTGGTTTTAGTTAAAGCAGACACTGTTTTTCATTTGTGTCATTTTAACAAAGATCAGATCACATTTGATGGTGATTTTATGCAGAAATGTGAGAAATTCCAAAGGCTTCAGATACTTTTTCATGCAATTGTATAATATTGTAGCGTATGAGGGTATGTTTGTATAAACATATACCAGATAAATTTTAATAATTTTAATAATTAATTTTGATATTAATATTAATTTATTAAAATTAATTTCTGATTAAAAGGGGCACCACCCTGGTTTTGAACAGGTCCAGAGAAACTGTTTAATCTAGTCTCATTAATCTAAAAGGAAGAGAATTCTCCTAGTTTTTGAACATTTCTTAATATAAACAGAGAAACATTAATGTATTTTATGGGATTTTATTAAAATTACACAAATCAATAAGTGAATTACATTATGGGAACGGGAAAGGATTAACAAGACATGGGATAGACACAGGAATAAACACATGGGATAAACATTTGCTTTCAGAGGGTTTGTGAACCAAAGGAATGTTTAGACATGTTAATCTAAATGTTGGAAACTTAAAAAAAGGGTCTTTTAACGGAGGACAAGGAGATGGCGGTTTCGGCTAGAGTTTGAGCAGAGGACATTTAACGACACCAAGGCTGTTGTGTGTCACGTGCGGACTTACTCTGTAGTCAGCGGGGCTGGCCCGGTTCGGTGGGCCTCAGGAGTCAGCGAGAGTCCTGGGTGTTTTCCAGAAGTTTCGCGTACTGAGGGAGCGTTCCAGACTGTTCCTGTTACTGCCCACATAGCAAGGCGTCCGTTTTTGTCCGTTGTACCGTGTAAAAGTTTGAGTTTGTGTAAGTTATTGCAATGTCCATGAAAGAGTTCTCAGCTGTTGCTGTGTTGGTTAAAAACTTGCTTCTGCGAGTGCTTGTCGGTCAAGTTAACCCGTTAGCAAGCACGGTCCTTAAACAAAGAAAATTTGGGGCGGCAGTGGCTCAGTGGTAGAGCGGTCGCCCTTTAACCGGAAGGTAGGAGGTTCGAATCCGCTCTCCCACAGTTCATACTGCGTTGTGTCCTTGGGCAAGACACTTAACCCACCTTGCCTCCAGTGGTGTTCCAACTGTGACACTGGTGAATGGAACCTTAATGTAAGTCGCTTTAAATGAAAGCGTCATCTGTAAAAATGTAACACTGGTGAATGTAAGTCGCTTTGGATAAAAGCGTCTGCTAAATGACTAAATGTAAATGTAAATGTAATGTAAAATTTGCTCGTTTCCACAAGGCCTGAAGCGTGGGGTCGAGGAAGGAGCTGGATCAGGTCGGAAGGGCCAGAGCAGGAGAGAGATTTTTGGCTAGCAGCCAGCTTTTATCACCTGTGAGCCGGGGGCATGTCCTATGCGGCTTCCGACGGAAGGGGAAGTTGCTTTGGAACATTTAACCGGAGTTAAACTAAGTTTTAAAACATTCCTTGCTTTGCGAGGTATTTGGGTTTTTATAAAACATTCAAAACATTCGCACATGTAGGATTGTACAGAAAAATGCATGATTATGAATATGCAGAATATTATGGAAACATTCATTACATTTCATTAAAACCAAACAGAAACTGCACACAAAATGGGATAAGAAGTTATTTGGTGACAACTCCACGTCCTGGAAAAGAAGAGTATAAACAACACAATTTCAAAAATACATTTTCCTTTAATGCAATAATTACGAAATTGTCTTTTGATGATTGGATAGAGTCATTCGTCCAGGAGGTGGTGTTTTGACCATTGTAGAAGTCTGTTTTTAAAGACACTTTGGCCGTCCTTTTATCTGAAAGAAAACAGTGTTAAACCAGTCCTCTTCCAGACTTTAGACACAAGCTTGTCTCTGAAGGTCTCTGGCAATAATAGAAAAGACAGAACAGTTAATCCGTGGGGATTCCGAGGGCTGATCTGCTACAATATATATAAACTTTGTCCTTCACCATCCGCAGGTGGTTTCATCCTTAGAGCTCGGGTCCTCTACCAGAGGCCTGGGAGCTTGAGGGTTCTGCAGTATCTTTGCTGTTCCTAGTACTGCACTTTTCTGGACCGAGATGTCTGGTGTTCTTCCAGGGATCTGCTGTAGCCACTCTTCCAGTTTGGGGGTTACTGCCCCGAATGCTCCAATGACCACAGGCACCACTGTCGCCTTCATCTTCCAAGCCTTTCCAGCTCTTCTCTGAGCCCTTGATATTTCTCTAGTTTCTCATGTTCCTTTTTCCTGATGTTGCAATCACTTGGTATTGCAACGTCAACCTAGCAACGGCCTTCCTCTGCTGTTTGTCCACCACCACAATGTCTGGTTGGTTCGCCATTACCATTCTGTCAGTCTGATTCTGGAAGTCCCACAGGATCTTGGCTCGGTCATTCTCTACCACCTTTGGAGGTGTTTCCCACTTTGACTTCGGGTTTCCAGTCCATACTCCGTACAGATGTTCCTGTACACTATGCCAGCCACTTGGTTATGGCGCTCCATGTATGCTTTCCCTGCCAGAATCTTACACCCTGCAGTTAAGTGTTGGATTGTCTCAGGGGCCTGTTTGCACAGCCTACACCTTGGGTCTTGTCTGGTGTGGTAGATTTGGGCCTCTATTGCTCTGGTGTTCAGGGCCTGCTCCTGTGGAGCCATGATGAGTGCCTCTGTGCTGTCCTTCAGTCCGGCCCGTTCTAGCCATTGGTAGGATTTCTTGATATCAGCCACTTCAGTTATGTTCCGGTGGAACATCCCATGTAGGGGTTTGTCCTCCCATGATGGTCCCTCCTCCTGCTCCTCTTCCTCTGTTCCCCATTCCTGAGACATTCACTGAACGTCATCTGTTGGGGCTTATCTTTGATGTACTTGTGGATCTTGGATGTTTCATCCTGGATAGTGGCTCTCACACTCACTAGTTCACGACCGCCTTCTTTACGGCTAGCGTACAGTCTCAGGGCACTGGATTTGGGATGGAACCCTCCATGCATGGTAAGGAGCTTTCGTGTCTTAACGTCTGTGGTCTGTGTCTCTTCCTTTGGCCACCTTATTATTCCCGCAGGGTATCTGGCAGGGCGTAGCTGTTTATTGCCCGTGCCTTGTTCTTGCCATTGAGCTGACTTCTAAGGACTTGCCTTACTCGTTGGAGGTATTTGGCAGTTTCAGTTTTCCTTGTTACCTCTTCGAGGTTGCCATTTGTCTGTGGTATTCCAAGGTACTTGTAACCATCGTCAATGTCTGCTATTGTTCCTTCTGTGAGTGAGACCCTTCTGTGTGGACTACCTTTCCTCTCTTTGTCACCATTCGACTACACTTCTCAAGCCCGAATGACATCCTAATGTCAGAGCTGTAGATCCTGGTGTTGTGAATCAGTGAGTCTATGTCCCGCGCGCTCTTAGCGTATAGCTTGATGTCATCCATGTAGAGGAGGTGACTGATGGTGGTCCCATTCCTGAGTCGGTATCCATAGCCAGTCTTGTTGATTATTTGGCTGAGGGGGTTCAGGCCTATGCAGAACAGCAGTGGGGATAGAACATCTCCTTGGTATATGCCACATTTGATGGATACTTGTGCAAGTGGCTTGCCATTGGCCTCAAGGGTGGTTTTTCACAGCCTCATTGAGTTTGCAATGAAGTCTCTTAGAGTCCTGTTGATGTTGTACATCTCCAAGCATTCAGTGATCCATGTGTGTGGCATTGAGTCATATGCTTTCTTGTAATAAATCCAGGCAGTGCACAGGTTGGTGTGTCGGGTTCTGCAGTCTTGGGTAGTGTTGCTTTCACAACTAAAAATTATGACTAAATATCGTCCAACGAACCTTTATCACGTGATTTAAAACGAGCGGAGACGCAACGTAAATGCTGATCATGTGACGATAACTATAATAAAATGTATAATGCATTATCGTTGTGAATAAAAACGAGACTTAATGTGGTTTACAAAATAAAAACTATGCTAAAATGTCTCTTCATTTTCGTTGACCAAAACGAGACGAGACAAAATGTTATAACCTTATTTCGCCTCGTTTAGTCGTAGTATTTTGCAGTAATTTCTGTTTCCTGCTGTGTCTCCCTTCGGGAGGCTGCATCAGGTTGCACTGCGCAGACGCAGGCGACGTCACTTCCTCAAGCCTCACTCGCGGCATTATTTTGATATTTAGACTGCGGTGAGTGTCATGGGGAGAAATGCGCCACAAAATCACAGGAAAAAACACCACAAACCTTAAGAGACATCTCAAGGCATTCCATAATGAAATTGAGGTAAGTCAAAAGACATTAACATAACGTTACTTTCTATATTAGAAAGCCCATGCCAAGCCAACTCATGAGGCTGTGGTTAATGTGTCTCATTTTAACGTTAGCTTTAGACGTTAGCCACTGGAGCTGTGTGTGTGTGTGTGTGTGTGTGTGTGTGTGTGTGTGTGTGTGTGTGTGTGTGTGTGTGTGTGTGTGTGTGTGTGAGAGTGTGTGTGTGAGAGAGTGAAGTGGGTTCTTAGTTCCTGACTGACTGACATCCCTTGTACTTACACTATATTGACTGGGTTAAATAGAATTGCATTACCAAAAAGAGGCTAAAATACAATTTTCATTGACTAAAACTTGACTAAAAATGTCATCAGTTTTCGTCGACTAAAACTAGACGAAAATAGTCATGGATAATTCTGACTAAAATAAGACTAAAATGCTCAGACTTTTAGTTGACTAAAACTAGACTAGACTAAAAAGAGTATGAACGTGACTAAAACTAATAAAAACTAAAATGACAGCTTGACACAAAGACTAGACTAAAACTAAAATTAAAACAGGCCGCCAAAAACAACACTAGTCTTGGGTGACTGTTCTGTCAACCAGGAGTTAGTGTTTAGCTCCTCTGGTTTCTTTGCCGATGCCCTTCTGTGCTTTGCTCATGTATTGATCCATGTGCCCACTTATCTTAGCCGCAATGATGCCTGACATGAGCTTCCATGTTGTGGAGAGACAGGTTATTGGCAAATAGTTGGATGGGACTGTGCCCTTTGTGGGATCCTTCAGAATCAGGATTGTACACCCTTCGGTAAGCCATTCAGGGTGCGTCCCATCCCTTAGCAGCTGGTTCATTTGTGCTGCAAGGCCTCGTGGAGTGCAGTGAGCTTCTTTAGCCAGTAGGTGTGGATCCTGTCAGGGCCTGGTGCTGTCCAGTTTTTCATACCTGAGACTCTTTCTTAGATGTCTGCAGTTGTGATGGTAACTGGATTCTGTTCAGGGAGGTTGCTGTGGTCCTCTCTCAGAGCCACTAGCCACTGTGCATCGCTGTTGTGTGATGCCTCCTCTCCATATACTTTTCCAGTATTGTTCAGTTTCCAGCCTTGGAGCCTCTGCTGTTATTACTCTGTAATTGAGCGTACACTTTTAGCGTACAAACTTTATTTATATATATATATATATATATATAAATAAAGGGGCCCCAGGGGGGGGCCTGGAGTGAGGAGCAGATTTTTTTAAAAGTCTGAGTGTTGTGGTTTTCACTCGCTCTGAGAGCGCTCCACCGCCGCTCCATCACGAGTACATTTCGTGCCAACGGCTGGCAAATAATAACTACATTTTAGCCAGAACTAGAGCTTAGGTCGGCTCAAAAAATTAAGCCCCGACCCTACCCAAGCCCGTGCATCCGAGAGACCGGCCCTGCCCTACACCTTAACTTTAATTATGAGCCCGAGCCCGATTTAAACCCGACCATTTTTTAATACGTGGGCGTTCTGAGGAGAACGAGCCTGTAATGACTAATGAGCAGAGCGGAGCCTGTGTGACTCAGCTCAATAATCCGCGAGCGCGAACCCACCTGTAAAATGATGTTCGTTCAAATCCAGCTCAGACATGACATAAATCTCTAGCTTACTATACTTCCCAGCCAGCAATGACATGTGGGGCCCAGATGGGTTAAGTACGGGTTCCATGGTTACCATGTGGGCATGGGCTTTGGCTGGGTGAAATCAGTGGGTCCCATGTAGGTTTTGTAGTATGAGTCCCACATAGGAAGCCCATATGAGCTGATTGCATGGGCCCCATAAGGGACAGGCATGGGCCAATTGGGCATGGGTTTGAACTGGGAACACATATATGGGTCCTGCAAAGCATATTTATGGGCCAAGTGGGCATGGGTTTGAACTGGGAATGCATATATGGGTCCTGCATAGAATTTTTATGAGCCAAGTGGGCATGGGTTTGAACTGGGAATGCATATATAGGTCCTGTATGGTTTATTTATGGGCCAAGTGGGCATGGGTTTGATCTGGGAACACATTAATTGGGTCCTGCATGGCATTGTTATGGGCCAAATGGGCATGTGTTTGATCTGGGAACACATATATGGGTCTTGCATGACATATTTATGGGCCGAGTGGGCATGGGTTTGATCTGCGAAATCATATATGGGTCCTGCATGGCATTGTTATGGGCCAAGTGGCCATGGGTTTGAACTGGGAACACATATATGGGTCCTGCATGGCATTGTTATGGGCCAAGTGGGCATGGGTTTGAACTGGGAACACATATATAGGTCCTGTATGGTTTATTTATGGGCCAAGTGGGCATGGGTTTGATCTGGGAAATCATATATGGGTCCTGCATGGCATTGTTATGGGCCAAGTGGCCATGGGTTTGAACTGGGAACACATATATTGGTCCTGCATGGCATTGTTATGGGCCAAGTGGCCATGGGTTTGAACTGGGAACACAAATATGGGTCCTGCATAGAATTTTGATGGGCCAAGCGGGCATGGGTTTGAACTGGGAACACATATATGGGTCCTGCATGACATATTTATGTGCCGAGTGGGCATGGGTTTGATCTGGGAACACATATATGGGTCTTGAATGGCACATTTATGGGCCGAGTGGGCATGGGTTTGAACTGGGAACACATATATGGGTCCTGCATAGAATTTTTAATGGGCCAAGTGCTCATGGGTTTGAACTGGGAACACATATATGGGTCCTGCATAGAATTTGTATGGGCCAAGTGGCCATGGGTTTGATCTGTGAACATATAAATGGGTCTTGCGTGGCATATTTATGGGCCAAGTGGCCATGGGTTTGAACTGGGAAAACATATATGGGTCCTGCATGGCATATTTATGGGCCAAGTGGCCATGGGTTTGAACTGGGAACACATATTATGGGTCCTGCATGGTGCATTTATGGGCAAAGTGGGCATGGGTTTGAACTGGGAACACATATATGGGTCCTGCATGATATGTGCTAAGTTGGGTTCAGTGGTGGAATGTAACAAGTACAAATACTTTGTTACTTTACTTAAGTACATTTTCACGTATCTGTACTTTACTTAAGTAGAATTAATAGTGCATACTTTTACTTTTACTTCGTTACATTTTGCAGCAATTATTTTACTTTCTACTCTACTACATTTCTACACGTTTAGTTAGATTTTCTGATCAGTTTTCCCCGGCCAAAACGTCTTCCTGATTGTCCGTCACACTCACCAGTGAAGTTTGGTTGCCATCGATCAGCTTTTCCCAACCGGGCTGCCGTGTCATCCTTTGGCTAGCGTTACATTATATAATGACGTTCTTCTTCTTCTTTTAAACCGTGCAAGCGTGAAAAGACAATAGTCTTTGAATGTCCGTGAATGTCCGGCTGACACACACACACACACACACAGGGCCGCGCCGTCGACGCAGCACGCGAGCAGTCTTAAATTAGTTAAATAAAGTCTTAAATGAGCGTAAAGAGTTGTGAGAAAATGGGACACGATGAGATCCACACGTGCAGCAGTGACAGCAGAATTAAAGAACTGCATAAATTCATAAAATATGTTATTAAACAATTATTTAAAATAGACTGCCTTTATGTGGTTTCTACATTCATTTGGAGATTATCTGTGAAATAATTACATTATAAAATATATTAAAAACAATATATCTTGTGGAATTATAACAAAATTATCCCAATATAAAAACACAAATACTCTGAGCAAACATTTAGGTGAGATTTGCAATGGTAATTGAGCAAAGTTTATGAATAAAAGCCTTAAATAAATATGTCATCATGTAAAATGATCTCTTCAGAAGAAATTCATGATTTGAAATGGATGGACAAAAAATATCTATTAAAAATATCTATATGGCCGCCTGTAGGCCTATATAAGGTGGTTCTTCCCAGTGCTATTGAAAATATTTTAAAGATGTTTTCTTCTCTGTTGGTTTTGCTGATGATATTTACAGTAACTCTGCAGATCACCCTGATAGATTATTGTAAGTCAGAATGTAAAATGGGCCACAGAGGGTAAGCACAATTACATTAACCCAAAACTAACTTAATTAAAATACCACAGCCCATACTGTTTTTTTATTTATTAGAATATCGACATTAAGAAAATAAATTGTTATGCAAGTACTTTTACTTTTAATACTTAAAGTACATTTAAAATCAGGTACTTTTTACTTTTACTTGTTGTCATTGTGGTACTTTTACTTTTACTATAGTAAATTTGTCTCTGGTTATTTGTACTTTTACTTAAGTACTGAGATTCAGTACTTCCTACTGTTTGGGTTTGAACTGGGAACACATGGGTCCTGCATGGCAGAGGTCATGGCATCAAAATAGGTCAAAGTTTACGCTGTGTTGAATTATGCTGATTAGTGGACTCTCAGAAAGGTTGCAGGCCTACCGTAACACTTCAAATAATAGCCAAGTCCCAGACGCCTGTCCCTTGGGGCGGAAACACATATTTAGACAAATAACTAGGAAACTTGATATTATCGGCCGATATTGGCTTTAAAATTCAATATCGGTAAATATCGGTATCGGTTTTGAAATGGTTTAAAATGACTAAAGTATGTAATTTTATACCCTATTGGAAAGCTCGTTTCCTCTCAAAGCGAATGCAGACAAAATTTGGGTGTTGCTGTTGGCCAGCCAGAATAAACACAGGGTTTGTAGAGTAAATAAATTCTTGAGCAGGGCAGATCTAAGCCCCAATGAGTGGAATGAGTTGAATTTTTGTTCTTGTGTGGCTATTTGTTTTCAGTTTACCTCAGTCAAAGAAATGTTCAGTTGGCATCTTCTCTCGAAGGGATAGTAAGCACCGCACCCCAGTTAGCCTACCGGGTTAGTCCTTCAAAACATTCAAGTATCAAGGGAGTCATGGAACAGTGGGCAGTAAGCCTATAGACGATCATATGTTTGGTATCTGTATCGGCTAATATCGGTATCGGATATCAGTACAAAATCAATGTCAAGCATCCCTACAAATAACCCCATACGGTTATCCATATCCCATAGATGCCTGTCACAATGGTCTATTTGGTCAAATAAAACTCTGGGATCCTATTCAAATTTTATGGTACTTCATTTTTGAAGATGAGGCCAAATAGCTCACAGACAGCTAGTCCCTTTATGGACATGAATATGATACATTTATTATTACCTCTTAGGAAACTTTAATTCAATATTTGTTAGAAAAGGACTTGCAGGAGGCCTCATCATCAATCTGTCACTTCTGTGTTGTTAGATGTCCTTGGACCAAGGAGTAATATGTTTTTCTATTAAGGTGTAGCTCATACACCAACAATGACTGGTTGGCTGTAAAGGTAGCCTACATTAGATCTGTTTGAGAAAAAAATGAGGAAAAACACTTGTTTTGTATCTTATCAATTATTAATGATTAATAGATTGTTGGCGTTTTAACTTTTGGTAAAGGAAAACACACATCCAGCCCTAGTCTGGAGAAGTAACGGTGACATCAGTGGTTTTATATTTTATATGAAATTAGGCTACACATAATTCCGTAATTTTATAGTAATATTATAGTAACTAATAATCTGAGTAGTATATATATATATATTTTTTTACAAATTGTACTTTTACTTAAGTATTTCTCTAACACCACTTTAATAGCAATGTAACAGTAGCCTACTTGTACTTGAGTACAGATTTTCAGTACTCTTTCCACCACTGCCTGTTATGCACACAACACCTAATTAGGCTCATTCATAATGAAGCCAGCGAAGCAGTTAACGTTGTTAATTCTCTCACATATCCTTTAATTTACGAATTTTACTGTATTTAACTGTTATTTGGTCAGGCAGTTCTTAGGACATCTATAGGGGCCTGTACGCAAAGACCTTGTTTCGCGCTCAAAACGTTAACTGCTCATTCGAAAGCACTGTGACTGCTGCCAGCTGTGACTTCGAGGAGAACTTCATAACAGACATTCAGAAATTGAGGTAAGTTGAAATATTATGTTGCCAGAAAAATAACACTGCAGATATTGTACAGTGGTCTGTATTTTTGGTTTGTGCTGTTTAATCTGATGTAGAATCTAACCAAAAGGAAAAACAGCGGGAGAGCTTGGACAATAAAATATATCACGATAGACTTTTATTCAATAACGGTGATATGAGTTTTAAACACATTTCGATATTTCGATATAGCAGCCAGCTACACATTAGTATATTACAGCGTTTAGTTGACTGGCGGAAATTAAGCATTGGACAATATTGGTATATCGGATATCAGTACAAAATCAATGTCAAGCATCCCTACAAATAACTGTGGTGTATGTCATACACATAATTCCGTAACGGTAACTAATAATCTGAGTAGTATATATATATTTTTTCCTGTCTCCAGTCTGTGGTGTATGTCATCAATCAGTGGACATACGCACAGACAGGAGCCCAGCAGCAGTTGGCTGTGCCAGAGACAATTTGGCTGTGCTCAGCATAGACGGTATTATATACACAAGTTAACGCGCCAAATCACGGGCGGCGCCATATCTAAACGAATGCACTTCATTTTCACCGAAGTAGTTTGCGCGGCGTCTGCCGGTGTAAACACAGCAGCGCTCATAAAGTAGTCTAGACGCCGCGCGACCACAACATAATAACATCGCTGCGAGATCTAGTGAGAAGTATTCACATTTCTCCGTTGTTAAACAGCGCGTGGAAACCTGGAAGAAACATTGTGCCATGAACTATCCAGTGTTCACAGATCAGCAACAGGATTTACTGTGTGTGTATATGTTTGTATTTACATGTTTAAATAAACTATTACTACTAAAAATATATATACCCTGATTAGGAGACAATTTATAGAAAGATTCAATCTCACAGTTCAAAAGTATAAAATACGAACACTATAAAAGACAAAAATAATATTCAATAATTAACAGTGTTCGTTAAAATATCTGACCGCTGTGGGAACAAATTAAAGACCTTCTCCAAGGAGCTGTTTTGTTTTATATCTAGAATTGCTGAAAGTAAAAAAAAAACTTTTTTTAATTAGTTTTAAAGGGATACTCCACTTTGGGTGAGTATATGATGTGGAGTATCATACTCACCCTCATGTTGTTTCAAACCTGTATGAATTTCTTTCTTCTGGTGAACAGAAAGGAAGATATTTAGAAGAATGTCAGTAACAAGACAGTGTCTGGTACCATTGACTTCCATAGTATATTTTTTTTCCTACTATGGAAGTCAATGGTACCAGAAACTGTCTGTACAGGTAACCAGTGTCAGCCCAGCAAGACAGAGTCTGACCCCGAGAAACCCCTGTGGGTCCCCCACAAGTGGCCTCAGCATGAGCCTACTTGACGGCAGCCCCACCCCGTCTCTTGGCCACAGAGGAGACCAGTTACTGCGTGGCCAAAGTTTAGCCCCCCAAAACATTGATAGAGCAATGTTCATCACACTAGTGACATTGCTAGAAGAAGTGAAGGACATACTGAAGCTGCATGGGCAGATGCTAAACCCACTGCTCAAAAAAGATTCCATGCCAATCATGGCAATACCGGATGGCGCTGTTTTCCCCCTGGCCAACGTTGAGGACGTTATCGCCATGAATGAGAAGTGCTCAGACCCTGAATTCATGTCTGCAGTGGTACGTTTTTGGGGGTCAGATCCTCTTGTTTTCCTGTGTTTTCTTTTTCTTTCTTCTGACAAAATCTGGGGGTTGGCTATGTAATGGGGACAGAGAATATTTTATGATATTTACTGACTTAATATGGTGTTTTCTTCCTGTGACTTAATGTACTGTGCTCTATTACTGTATACTCTTAAGGTTGCCATGGTTGCAGACATAGGGGTTTCCTCACTAGAAGATGCCACCAGGAGGATGATGAAGTTCCTAATGGTGCCAGAACTGCAACGGCAGTACAACGTGACTGGATGGATGGGCAAGCTGTGCTTCAAAGATCTGCGCCTTTTTGAAGTTTTCTATTGTAAATTCAGTTTTTTAATTGCTCAGTGAAACTTGTCTTTGGCCTTTCTTTTATTTATCCAAAGTTAAACGATACAGTAGTTTGTGGGGACACAAAAGTGCTCGTGTAAGTTAGCCAGGGCTCGAGACTAATGGCGGAAAATGTGTTTAGGATGAACAGAAATATTCTACAGGACGTCTGCAGGATGAAAGAAATGTTTGTATATGTGCTCATTATTTATTACTAGCCTATTTTAGGGTAACTTACTTAGGAAATACCTAAATTAATCCGACCAGCGCTGACTACAGCGGAGCGCGTCTTCTCATGCTGTTACTATAGTAACAATAGCCGGCAACTTACCCGGAGGCTTGTTTCATGGTAATCTATAACATTAGGGTTGACATGCACTGCATGTCTCATAAAACGTTAAAAAATGTAAACGTTTGGGAGAATGAGTAGAGTAGACATATAGATCTGAATAAGGCGCCGCAAAAAAAAGTGTGGTTTTCTGTGCACACACCCAACCCGGCGTGCAGCCATGCACATAGACACATAGGCCTAAACAGCACGCGAGTAGTGAATTGAGCTCTCTTTCGTGTCTGAATGGACAAATACACACAACAAATGTCGAAATGTCCGTTTTGGAGAGTATTCACATAAACTATGTTGGTTATGTCTTAAACAGTTTTGAGTGTATCGGATGTACATCAGTGCGACTGGATCCATGTCATTGGACATGATCTGATGTCTTAAAGTGACAGTGGGTAATAAACCTAATGCGGTCTGTGTCCTTAATATTGATCAAGCAACAAAAGAAATAGAGAAAAGCATTCACTGCTTGTTAATAGCTTTAATAAGGATTCATTATATTTAATTCATACAAATAAATATGTCTTCTGCTTGAAATAATACAGAGTGATAGTTATAAAGAATGCATATATCATTCATTGAAAAGAAGACTGTTCTACTTTAGGAATAGTGGTTTTATTTAATTTTAAGATATTTAAGTCACAGTAGTAATCTGTATCTGTATTGCATGTTCAAACTTAAAATCATTCTTATTAACCGGTTAATAGATGTTTTCTCCGTAAGTATGTGGGTTTGGAAATTCCCCCAAATTCTGTGTTCTAGAGAAGTCTATATTACACTTTTTAAAGCCCTTTCTCTTAATAACGCGCATGAATATAGTTTTTAAACTGTTTACAGATAACTACTTTGAAGGAAATAAATGAGTAACTCCATGGTAAATGTCACTAGGGCAAACATTTTAGCTTACCACATGTGGAAATGTGTTTTACTTGACTGAATGATTTGAAGAGTTGCAAGTTGGAACAATTAAGAACATTGCTAAATTAACTTATGCTCCTTTGTTTTTAGGTGCACTGAAGAGTAATGCAATCACTCAAAACGTGAACCGCAAAGAAGTGGAAATGGCGCTGGGGAAGTGGTTTACCGGCGCACGTGACCGTGGAGGGGAGAGGGCTGCAAGAGCCCATAGAGAAAAAGGAGCGTCCACCACACAGACGCCATGAGTGTATTTTTTTGGAGAGGTTTTTTTTTTAAAGTATATTATTGATTTATTTACCGGTATGTTGTGACTTTTAAAGATTATGTTTGTTGTTCAATGTAACAATTTTGTATTAATGTATTTTTTGGAGAGATGTTTTTTTTTATATATATTTTTGATTTGTTTACATGTGACATTTAAATTATTTTTTAAAGATCATTTTTGTTGTTCAATTTGACAATAAATTTCTTGCAGTTCTTATATTCATTCTTCGTTTTTAGTTTTTTAGATTGTTTCCTTAAACCATTTGGCATGGTTGGGTTTAGATAGGCCTTGCATTAATTGCCCAGTTAGGACCCACATAAGACTCATACAGAGCCCACTTTAAGCCCATAGGGGCATTCACGGTTGAATCCTGATGCAAGCCCACTTTAAACCCCTTTAGGCAGGTGGGGCCCAAATGGGTCTGACATGAATTACCCAGTTAAGACCCTTACAGGTCCCACTTAAAACCCACCTGGGCATCCATGGCTGGCCCCCGTGTGGATCCCGGGTGCAAGCAATATTTAAACGCCCTTTAGTTAATATCCCACATAACACATAGATCCCCTTTAAAGCCCATCTGGGCATCCACGGCTGGATCCTGGGTGCAAACCCACTTTAAATCCCTTTGGGCAGGTGGGGCCCCAATGGGTCTGGCATGACCCACATAAGACTCATACAGAGCCCATTTAAAGCCCATCTGGGTAGCCATGGTTGGATCCCGGGTGCAAGCCCACTTTAGACCCATTTGGGCAGGTGGGGCCCAAATGGGTCTGACATGAATTGCCCAATTAAGACCCATGCAGTACCCTTACAGGTCCCACTTTTAGTACGTCTGGGCTTCCACGGCTTGCCCCAATGTGGATCCCGGGTGCAAGCCCATAATGGGGCCCACATTTGCCGCCCATGAAGCCCTCATCTGGGCCCCACATGTCATTGCTGGCTGGGTTGTTGTAGCCATTAAACAATGTTTTTTTTCTTTCATATTTATTTTTAAATATTTTCATTTAAAATAAATTTCATCTGATTATGATAGACTATAAGTGCAAAGATGCGAGTGGGTCAGAAATGATTTTGGTGGTTATATTTAGTTTAATATTAAGTTTTGTTTTGTAAAAAGCCTTTCTTTCGTTTTGTACAAATTGTCTCTTAATTTTAATAAAGGGTTCTTTGGCCAATTGCATTTATTTAATAAATAAGAAGCAAATAAGTAGACTATGAGGTCGTGGACGCGATCGCTTTAATTGCTCATGAACTGGAGCGTGTCTCAAATAAACTGAAACTCAGCAGGTTTGCCTTACAAACATGAGAAATATGTAGCCTAATATGTGTAGAGACGAAAAGATTTAAATAAGCATAGTGCAGTGTTCAGAACTCACACAGTAAACAACCAGCTTGATACAGATGGATCACTAGACTGGAGCGAAGATGGAGCGGTGTTTCTGATATCAGTGAGCGAGTGGAGCAGGAGCGGGAGATGGTAAACCCGGAGCTGGAGCGGAGTGATTCTTGAATGCATAGGGAGTGGAGCGGGCAGCGGGAGATGGTAAACCCGGAGCTGGAGCTGGAGCGGAGTGATTCTTGAATGCATAGAGCGGAGGGGAAATTGCCGCCGCTCCGCTCACATACTCGCAGCGGGGCGGGGCATCACGATGGTGTTTCTCCATCGTGATGTTGGTCAGCCATCGCCGATGGACGATGATATCGGCCATCGGCATAACCCTAATATAAATACACGCACACATGGACAAAATTGTTGGTACCCTTCGGTCAATGAAAGAAAAACTCACAATGGTCACAGAAAAAACTTTATTCTGACAAAAGTAATAATAAATAAAAATTCTATGAATGTTAACCAATGAAAGTAAGACATTGCTTTTCAACCATGCTTCAACGGAATTATTTTAAAAAATAAACTCATGGAACAGGCCTAGACAAAATTGTTGGTACCCCTAACTTAGGCCTGGGCGAAAAATCGATTGAATGAATTAATTCGAGTTTTTTGTGGCGGGCGATTTAAAAATAAGTAAATCGAGTTTTTGTGTAACGGCACATTTTTGGCTCCCCGGAGCTTCCGTAGCGTTAGTTTCAGAGCAGTACGGCACGCGACAACAACAACATCATAGCACACACAAAACAGCAACAGAAAGCGACAACATGGCTAACGGTGAAAGTGGGAAGTTTGTTCCCAAGAAAGGAATAAAATCATCTGTTGTTTGGAACTGGTATGGGTTTACTGCGACAGATGTGGATCAAGAGACCTCACGCTGCAACATTTGCCTAAAGCCCATTGCAGTCAAAGGCAGCAGCACCACAAACCTATTCCAACACATGAAACAGAGACATCCAGCCGAATATGAAAAATGCCAGTCTCTCCGAGACGAACAAACACGCAGTTACCAACAAACCTTAGCTAAAAAACAGCTAACTGTAGCCGAATCCTTTTCACACGGCACCGCATATGACAGGGAAGGGGCACGGTGGAGAACAATCACTACAGCGGTTACTTTGCACATAGCCAAAGACATGGTACCCATATATACAGTGGAGAAGACTGGGTTTATTAATTTGATTAAAACCTTAGACCCCAGATATGAGCTACCTAGCATAAGTACCAAGAGAGGTGTTAATTTATTTATTATTCATCCCAGAAATGGGGGTTACATTTGTCTTGCTTTTAAATAAAAGCAAAATTTGCTTTAAGTTGTCTGCCGTTTGTACTTATTGTTTTTCTTAATAAGTAGGGGGGGGAAATCGGGAAAAAAAATCGTAAATCGAATTAAAAAATATAAAATCGGAGATTTTATTTTTAGGTCATATCGCCCAGCCCTACCCTAACTTAATATTTTGTTGCACAACCTTTTGAGGCTATCACTGCAATCAGACGATTCCTGTAACTGTCAATGAGACTTCTGCACCTCTCAGCAGGTATTTTGGCCCACTCCTCATGAGCAAACTGCTCCTGTTGTTTCCGGTTCGAAGGGTGTCTTTTCCAGACGGCATGTTTCAGCTCCTTCCAAAGATGCTCAATAGGATTGAGGTCAGGGCTCATAGAAGGACACTTTAGAATAGTCCAATGTTTTCCTCTTAACCATTCTTGGGTGTTTTTTGCTGTGTGTTTTGTGCATATAGAATTCTATATGTCCAAAAGAATTCTTTATCCTTATATTACCCAGAGAGACACGGAGACAGATTATATTATAAAAAGCGAAAGGCCAGGTTTTATTCCTTGCAAGGGAAGCAAAGTACACAGATATATACAAAAGGTACATAGTGCGTTTTGCTTACCTAAGTAAACAAAACACTACATTTTATATCACTGTCGTGGGGGCTGTCAGTGGGAGGTGTATCTTGCATACACCCTCCCCTCAAGGCCCCAGCTCCAGGTCCAGGTGCAGAAGTCCTCCGGCAAGCCATGTCTTTCGTTATGTCTACACCATGCTTGGAATAACATGGAGGACACAACATGATTTGACATGACCTGTAGAGAACTATGAGCACCAACTAACTATAAACAATATACACAATTATAAGAATAAAATTCTTATAACACAGAGGCCAAGAAAGGTGCAATGAGAAAACCGGTACCCAAGAGGTACAACCAGATGCCCATACCTGAAGCACTTGAAACTGCCAAACAAAGGCTCCAAGCCTTGGCCAGCCGCCTAACGAGGTATGCAAGAGAGAACGAAGCCAGAAGAATAAACCGGCTGTTCGCAACTCAACCTGCAAAAGTGTACGCTCAATGGCAGGGTAATAACAGCAGAGCAGACCCTCCAAGGCTGGAAACTGAACAATACTGGAAAAGTATATGGGAGAGGGAGGCATCACACAACAGCGATGCACAGTGGCTGGTGGCTCTGAGAGCGGCAGACATCCAAGAAAGACTCTCAGGTATGAAAAACTGGACAGCACCGGGCCCTGACAGGATCCACACCTACTGGCTAAAGAAGCTCACTGCACTCCACGAGCGCCTTGCAGCACAAATGAACCAGCTGCTAAGGGATGGGACGCACCCTGAATGGCTTACAGAAGGGCGTACAATCCTGATCCTGAAGGATCCCACAAAGGGTACAGTCCCATCCAACTATCGGCCAATAACCTGTCTCCCCACAACATGGAAGCTCATGTCAGGCATCATTGCGGCTAAGATAAGTGGGCACATGGATCAATACATGAGCAAAGCACAGAAGGGCATCGGCAAAGAAACCAGAGGAGCTAAACACCAACTCCTGGTTGACAGAACAGTCACCCAAGACTGCAGAACCCGACACACCAACCTGTGCACTGCCTGGATTGATTACAAGAAAGCATATGACTCAATGCCACACACATGGATCACTGAATGCTTGGAGATGTACAACATCAACAGGACTCTAAGAGACTTCATTGCAAACTCAATGAGGCTGTGGAAAACCACCCTTGAGGCCAATGGCAAGCCACTTGCACAAGTATCCATCAAATGTGGCATATACCAAGGAGATGCTCTATCCCCACTGCTGTTCTGCATAGGCCTGAACCCCTCAGCCAAATAATCGACAAGACTGGCTATGGATACCGACTCAGGAATGGGGCCACCATCAGTCACCTCCTCTACATGGATGACATCAAGCTATACGCTAAGAGTGAGCGGGACATCGACTCACTGATCCACACCACCAGGATCTACAGCTCTGACATTGGGATGTCATTCGGGCTTGAGAAGTGTAGTCGAATGGTGTGAAGAGAGGAAGGTAGTCCACACAGAAGGGGTCTCACTCCCAGAAGGAACAATAGCAGACATTGAGGATGGTTACAAGTACCTTGGAATACCACAGGCAAATGGCAACCTCGAAGAGGTAACAAGGAAAACAGCAACTGCCAAATACCTCCAACGAGTAAGGCAAGTCCTAAGAAGTCAGCTCAATGGCAAGAACAAGGCACGGGCAATAAACAGCTACGCCCTGCCAGTGATCAGATACCCTGCGGGAATAATAAGGTGGCCAAAGGAAGAGATACAGATCACAGACGTTAAGACACGAAAGCTCCTCACCATGCATGGAGGGTTCCACCCCAAATCCAGCACCCTGAGACTGTACGCTAGCCGTAGAAGGCGGCCGTGGACTAGTGAGTGTGAGAGCCACTATCCAGGATGAAACATCCAAGATCCACAAGTACATCAAAGATAAGGCCCCAACAAATGACGTGCTCAGTGAATGTCTCAGGCAATGGGGAACAGAGGAAGAGGAGCTGGAGGAGGGACCATCATGGGAGGACGAACCCCTACATGGGATGTACCACCGAACATAACTGAAGTGGCTGATATCAAGAAATCCTACCAATGGCTAGAACGGGCCGGACTGGACAGCACAGAGGCACTCATCATGGCTGCACAGGAGCAGGCCTTGAGCACCAGAGCAATAGAGGCCCAAATCTACCACACCAGACAAGACCCAAGGTGTAGGCTGTGCAAACAGGCCCTGAGACAATCCAACACTTAACTGCAGGGTGTAAGATGCTGGCAGGAAAGCATACATGGAGCGCCATAACCAAGTGGCTGGCATAGTGTACAGGAACATCTGCGGAGTATGGACTGGAAACCCCGAGGTCAAAGTGGGAAACACCTCCAAAGGTGATAGAGAATGACCGAGCCAAGATCCTGTGGGACTTCCAGATTCAGACTGACAGAATGGTAATGGCGAACCAACCAGACATTGTGGTGGTGGACAAACAGCAGAGGAAGGCGTTGTGGTTGGCGTTGCAGTACCAAGTGATTGCAACATCAGGAAAAAGGAACATGAGAAACTAGAGAAATACCAAGGCCTCAGAGAAGAGCTGGAAAAGGCTTGGAAGGTGAAGGCGACAGTGGTGCCTGTGGTCATCGGAGCACTCGGGGCAGTAACCCCAAACTGGAAGAGTGGCTACAGCAGATCCCTGGAAGAACACCAGACATCTCGGTCCAGAAAAGTGCAGTACTAGGAACAGCAAAGATACTGCGCAGAACCCTCAAGCTCCCAGGCCTCTGGTAGAGGACCCGAGCTCGAAGGATGAGACCACCCGCGGAGGGTGAAGGACAAAGTTTTTTTTTTTTTTTTTTTATATATATAAATAAAGACACAAGACAGGAAGTCAATCATAGAACACAGACAGGGGTAAGACTCTCCACAATAAAAAAACAGGAAATCAGATACAATACAGAAACAGACTTACAACAGAACACAAGGTTGGGATCATGACAAAATCTGAATATTTCTTGTCTAAAAAAGTAATTTAAATGACCCAAAGAAATTTTGGAATGTTATAAAATCTTCTTACGGAAACATACAGACTCCCAACTCCCAACATGGATTATAAAAAATTCACTTATTCTCACATAATTTTTTATAATCCATGTTGGGAGTTTGTTGGTCTGTATGTTTCCAACAAACTCCCAACATGGATTGTTCATTTATTCTCTTATGTTAGCCCTGCGACTAACTGGCCACTGTCCAGGGTGTACCCTGACTCAGGCCCAAAGCTGCTGGGATAGGCTCCAGTCACCCGCAACCCCTTACGGGACTAAGCGGTAGAAAATGAATGAATGAATATTTTCACAGATAAATCTGAAATACTATATTGCTTCAACAAACATTTTGTTTCATCAGGTTGTCTATATGAGACATTGCATCCCATTACAAAAACCCTAATTGAACAAAAAGGGCACTGATCGCCCTCTCCATTACCTTCCTCAATTGGCTCGTTTGTTTTCAGACCAGTGACTTAGGCAGAGGTCTACAAAGCCCTCAAGCAGCTGGAAACAGACAAATCTGCAGGTCCAGACAATCTTGATCCTCATTTTTTCATTTTCTACCGCTTTGTCCCGTTAGGGGTCGCGGGTGACTGGAGCCTATCCCAGCAGCTTTGGGCCTGAGGTGGGGTACACCCTGGACAGTGGCCAGTTAGTCGCAGGGCTGACACTTAGAGACAGACAACCATTCACTCTCACATTCATTCACTAGGGACACTTTAGAGTTGCCAATTAACCTATACATGCATGTTTTTGGACGGTGGGAGGAAGCCGGAGTACCCGGAGAGAACCCACGGTAACATGTGGAGGACATGCAGACTCCTCACAGAAAGACCAGAGTCGGCCGAAAATGTTTGAGTCGGCTGGGTTTTGAACTCACGACCTTCTTGCTGTGAGGCAGGAGTGCTAACCACTCTGCCACGCACCCCAATCTTGATCCTTTTTTTTTTCCTGGTTTCCGTAAACTACACAGTACAATAACTGCTGCAGTTAAAGTAGTTAATGATATCATTTATGGCTCTTGATTGTAAAACGTTCTGTACAATGCTGTTTATTGACTTGTCAAAGGTTTTGTTTGTGTAAACTTGTGTGCATGTTATCAGGCCAAAATCACCAGTAAACGTTAATCAGGGCCATTTGGATATGTTGTCATTATGATTTAAAAAGAGTAAATACAGTTTTTTTTTACAATAAATGGCTTCCCCAACCCTTAACTATAAGTAAAAGGTTTTTGTGTTATCATTTATATGTTCTAACAATGGCCAAACAATCATACATTCTGCCATCTATCTTTGTAACTTATGAGAAAAAATATTACACTACATCTGGCCTTCCTACCTGACTGCGGGTCTTAGGGGGGGGTGGGGCCTGATGGGTCGGAGGGGAAGTGGCCTCTGTGTACAGTAATAATGAGAGCAGAGAGAGTAGTGGTCAGAACAAAAGAACTCTTAAGTAAATATTATTATAGATAATATCATTACAAAATTATAACAGTATATTTATTTAAACTACACTAAATATTAATCAAATGCCAAAAGAAATAATCTAATCTAATAATAATCTATTTAAGTTGATAAAGATTATTAGGACAAGGACAAAGCATAATACATGTAATTCAACTAGTGGACTCTTGTGTGCACTGTCCCAATCCTTTTGGACAGGGCACAATGAATAAGTAAATACATTTTGAAGGGTTAACCGCACTGTTGAGTCTGTGAGTAGTGTTCAGAACAGAACACTCTTGTATGGAGGATTTTTTGAACCTTGTAAATAAAAATAAGGTATTTAATAAAATAGCATTTAATTTGAACTTTAAAACAACTTTAAATTAATTAATTAAATGAATTTACGATTGCATTTATTAATCTCTGAATTAAAAGAGCAATTGTTAAAGCAAAAATAAAGTTTAATTGTGTAATTAAAACTCACTTTAAATTTTGCAAATTTTCAGAAGGCACTTATATTTATAAAACTATTTATTTTAGTTTTAAATGGGGATTTTTAAATGGATGCATTAAATGTAGTATTTATTGCAGATTTAGTAAATGTATTTCTAAAGTGAGTTTACAATTGCTTTTCCAATTCACAGATTGATGTTTTAAAGTTCAATTTTAAATTGATGAAATGCTTTATTTTTTATTTAAATGGTCCTGCAAATCCTCCATGAATATGGGCCTCATAACTCGGATAAGAATCTGGGAAGCCATATGTTCACCGTGCTATCCAGATCTGAGAAACAGTGAGCATTGACTGAGACATTCAGACCCCACTATAGAATGGTGCAGTTACTATTACTGCACTATAGGGTCCACTGATATAGGATTTTATTAGTGGGTCATGTGGTCAAACCTGAGAAGTTACAGAAAGACTTTGGCGAAGAGCCGCAGTGAGACGCTCCACCAACCGATCCCCAACACCGTCAGAGTCCTGCCAAAGACCACAGTCTTGGTTTAGTCCTGGTATAGCCCTTGGTTAAGGCTTGTTAAGTCCTAAATCAGTCATGATACCCTGATATGAGAGCTGAGCTTTGTATCGTATCATATCAGCTGATCTCAGAATTGACAACGTCTATTGGACTAAGAAACAAAACATCTTCACCTAAAAAACTAAGTCCTGATGCCTTTACCTTTTCTTCAGGATGACCTGGATGACTGAGAACCTTCACAGACACTTTGATTTGTTTTACAAACACTTTTTAACAAACATACTAACATACTAGCAGAGGTGGGGGACTCGAGTCACATGACTTGACTCGAGTCTGACTCGAGTCACAATTTTCAGGACTTGCGACTTGCTTGATTAAAGTATGAAAATGACTTGACTTGACTTTGAGAAAAATTACTTGAGACTTGACTTGACTTGAAGTGGAAGACTCGACAATGACTTGAACTTATAATTAATAAAACAGCAATAAAATAAATTTAAAAATAATAATTATTGTGACGTCAGCACCACTAATCAGCGTATGTGAATCTAACGCTACATAATTCAAACCGCGCCAAACATGGAAGACAGTAAAGTTAGCCGAGCTCCACAAATAGTCTCATTTGGCTATAAGGACTTTGAACTGGACCGTGCCAATAAAAAAAGATTTGCCAGATGCAAAATTTGCAACGCAAGAATATCCGACACGACAACCACAACGTCAAATTTTATTCGACATTTCAAGAACCACAAGGAAAGGTAAGAAAGTCATCTCTTTATAGTCAGTTTCACTAAGATCTATAATTAATTGAATGAATTAATCTTTCTATGTTTGTCATAATTTAGCCTTGGTTGCATATTATGTTTTTTTCTTATTAGAAATGTGACCATTATCATTACTGATACGTCTCGTAAATAGATGTGACTTAGCCTGAATTTTAATGTTGCTAGGTCTCTTAAAATGAGCGGGCCGCTCCATTTATTTCATGTAGGCTATAATGTCTGTATTAAATGTGCGCATTTTTAAGTGTTTGTGGACTGCGTGTGGAAACTAAAAGGCATTGCGCTTATACCATACTGCATGACAGGCTAACACGGAGGCGCCAATGTGATCACTAGCGCCTTTTTTTTTTTTTTTTGGTCATACAGACAAGAATAATTACAGCGCAATTACATATTAGGCAGTTTTTCAGTCACAATAATTAGTTTATAAGGTTATTATTAGCCCTTTTACATGCTTAATTTTTACATTCTATCAGTAACTTTACATACAAGTATTTACACTTCTGTGTAAACATATGAAAATATGTGAATGCTAGAACCAAACTTTACGTGAATACATCAGTAAATGATCATCACTTAATTTTATTTATATTTTGATTTTCCTTAAATTACAGTATTTAAAAAAAATTAAAGAATGTTTGTGCATACAAAAATATTTGTTTTATTTTTTGTTTTAATGTTTTTTAATGTTTACAGTTAATGTTAATGTTTACAGTTTTCCCTGATTGTTTTTTTTAATCCATGCAGATATGATGAGTATCTCAAATCCAAGATACACTGCAGCAATCTACAGCAGCCATCCATGTCACAGTTCATTGTGCCCCAGACTACTACATATCCAGTCAACCATCCTCGACAAAAAGCCATTACAGAAGCAATATTATCTGATCTGATCATTAATTGCAACATGCCCCTGTCTATCACTGACAACAAGCACTTCATTCACTTTCTCTCCATTATGGACTCAAAATATACTGCAGTGAGCCAGAACCATCACCTCAAGACTTGACACTGTGGTGTCTGAGAGACAATCAAAACTAATAAGTGAAATGGCCAAAGTTGAAAATCTGTCTGTCACTGTGGACATTTGGTCAGACAGAAGAATGAGAGGCTACCTTGGTGTCACCGCTCACTGGATGAACACTGCAGCAGATGCTATAACGTTGAAATCTCATCTACTAGCTTGCAACCGGTTCAAGGGGTCACATACGGAGAGAGAATTTGTGAAGAATTTGAACAAATATGTGATCAGTATAAAATCAAACAAAAGATTGATCATATTATTTGTGACAATGCACCAAATATGAAGAAGGCATTCACCACATGTTTTCCCAGTTCAGCTGAAGCAGATGAGGATGATGACTGCCTTGATGATGCAGAACTTTGGAATGCCCTTCCAGTGGATGAAGAGGAGAGGCTGAATGAGACCTTGACCTCCAAAAGTCAGCATAGACTACAGTGCTTTGCACACACACTATTGGTTGTTGGTGATGGTCTTAAAGAGACCAGGGCTGTCAGTTCGGCTCTGGCCAAAGCGTCACGGATCAGTTCTCTGCTCCACACAAGTACTTCTTTTAAGGAGGAATTTGAGAAAGAATTTGGCCAACGTGGAGTTCCTGCTTCTGTTGTTACTCGATGGAATTCGACTTTTCGACAGCTTAAGTCCTTGCTTAGCTGTGACTACCAAACTTTGTGCAAGGTCTTGGATGTTAGAGGGCACCGAGAGACTATTTTCACTCTAAGAGAGTGGGCTCAGATTAAAGAACTGGTCAGCATTCTGAAGCCCTTTGCTGATGCCACTGATCTCACTCAGGGAGAGAAAGTTGTAACCATAAGTGCTGTGATTCCATGTGTTCTCTCCCTCAACAATCACTTGGAAAACCAGAAAGAAGGAACACAATACTTGGTCAACCTAATCCACAGTCTTCAAAGATCACTGCAGAGAAGATTCAAAAGCATCTTTGTCAATGTAAAAATGTCTCAGCCAGAGACCAATGAAGCAATCCTGCCATTCTCTGATCCTGTTTATGTCAAAGCAGCTGTTCTTGATCCAGCCTTTGGGGTTATGTGGATAGAGCATGATGTATTGGTTGATGACAAGCTGAAGGAGCAGTTGACCATGGAAGTAAAAAGTAAGTTAGTGGCTAATTTTAGAATGAGACCACATACATGTAAATATTACATTATTAGTAGTATTTTTTATTTATTTTTTTCAGAAATTGTAAGTGCTGCACAATAAACCATTAAATGTTTGCAATCTTGATTTAAACACCCAAGTAATCTTATTCCTAAATGACAATGTTCAAAGTACGGTCACAGCAAACTGCTAAATTTTGCATTGGCACTGCTGCTGGCCCAGTTATCATACATAAGTATTAAAATGAGACCTTGAATCATTTATTCAGTTTCTGACTGCTTAAAAAATCTTGTAAATTAAATGTTCTTTAATATACTACAGCAATTAACATTTTGTCAGAACATTTAGTAAATTACATGAAATTTATTTTAATTGTCTATTTAGAAGAAAATCATGATTCTTAATGTATCCAGAATCATGCAGCTCTAGAATATTGTGTATGTTTATTTGTATTTTATATTTTTGTGTTTTAGATCTGATTCTCCAGGAGGCAGAGCATATCGATATAGAACAGACAGGTCATGGAGATGAAGAAGAGCAAATTAAAGGTGATGAAACTGGGCTGTTCTTATACCAAAAAGAGAAATCTACTCATTTCAGCCCTGCTGCCCAGCTCAACCATTACCTGGACAATTGTGATGGCCAGAACTGCCTTTTGTTTTGGGGAATGAACAAGGAGAAAATGCCTTCACTGTTCCAAATTGCAATGAGGGTATTGGCTGTGCCTGCTTCAAGTGCACCTGTCGAGCGTGTGTTCAGTCATGGGGGGATTATTATGCGGCCCCATCGTTCACAGCTTAGTGCCATTGTCTTGGCAAACCTTATTTTCTGTAAATGCAACACATTTTAGACTATTTCAATTAAACTGAATTAGACAGATTGGCTTAAACATCTTAGACTTTAAATGTTTTGTGTAAACAACACAATTTTATTTTATTTTCAGATATTAATGTAGCACAGATATGCATATGATTCACATAGAGCAAAATGTATAATGAATAAGATACATTATGTAAGTTCATCTTTTCTGTGCAAAAATAAATTTGTATCGAAAAAAATGTACCATTTTATTGTACATTTGTTATTTGTACATTTTTACCTCTTTTTATTTTAGTACTGTGACTTGACTTGAAACTTATCAGGACTCGACTGACTTGCTTAGGGTGAACCCTTGACTTGACTTGACTTGCTTGATTTATCTGAACTGTGACTTGAGACTTGACTCGAGACTTGATGGTTAAGACTTGAGACTTGCTTGGACTTTACCATGTGTGACTTGTCCCCACCTCTGCATACTAGCGAACATACCCACTCCCAAAACAAAAAAGGACGAACTGTCATTTCAGTATACAGCAGCAAGGATCGAACAACCTCCAAACAACTACAAAGTCTTGTTCTGAGTATCGTCTGAGTTCACTTATTGCTCCTTTTAAATTATTTCCATGTCTATTTTGCAAATTCAATTGTGTGATTTGACATTTTACTGACACATGCATGTCAGACGACCTAAAGAGAATCCACAGGAGCACATGCAGACTCCACACAGCAATGAGACAGAAAACCTAATCACTATGCTATGGCTCAACCCAGAAATTGAATTAAAGAACACAAAAGTCTTTCAGCTGTTCAGTTTGAGAAAAATGTTTAATACCTGGCAGTTGCTCAGAGACAGAAGAGCCTGTCTGTAGAGTTGGATGGCTTTGTGCTGCTTCCTCTGCTTCAGATAAACATCAGCCAAAGATTCACAGACCTGGATCTGAGCACGATGCTCCTCTGTCCAATACCAACACAGCAGGTTAACAAAGAACAAAGACCCGCAAAGACCCAGACCTGGCAATTCATGTCTGGCTGAAACTTTGATAGTTTTTGTTTTGTGAAAACAAAATTGACGTCTAAAAGTTGGGTTGGTGTATACCTGGCTTAGGTAAAGAAAAAAAGAGAAGGCAGAGAAGCCCTATTGTGGAGTTTTGCATGTCAAGTGGAAGTAATGTTTGATTCTGGCAGACAGAACGTTTGAAGGTAAACTGTAATGTGAAATCTGACATGGCTAAAATTCATTCCTAACCGCTTAGTTCCGTTAGGGGTCATGGGTGCCTATCCCAGCAGCTTCGGGCCTGAGGCGAGGTACACCCTGGACAGTGGCCAGTTAGTCGCAGGGATAACATTTAGAGGCAGACAGTGACAGACAACCATTCACTCTTACATTAATTCACTAGGGACACTTTAGAGTTGTCAATTAACCTATACGTGCTAAAATGATTCAACAAAAAAAAAAGAACAGAAGAATGTTAGAAAGGACTTACCTGAGTCAGTGAAGCCTTGCAGTGCGTGATTGAAGTTCTCAATGGCCTCCTCTTCATTGCCAAGGTGACGGCAGGCTAAGGCCAGGTTACTGAAACACTGTGCCTGTTCCCTACGACAACCCAGGGTCCCTGCAAATTCACATTGCACAAGTAACAATTTAAAGTAAAGAAATTGTGTATGGCAATTTACAGCATTTCAATCAGGTTTATGGCTGGGCTTTGTGCCTTGATTATTATATTATTCTGCCGTTCTGATGTAGATTTGCTGTTGCATTGGGTCATGATTCATGCTTTAGCGGTGGGGCAGATGGCCTCACATTTGCCTTTAGAACACTGCTTTACAGAGGTTTCATTCACTGACTGGCTTTCTGCCTGTGGATATAATAGACGCTTAGTATTGACCCCCCCCACCTCCACTTGAGTACCAACAGTGAGGACGGAGTGTCTCTGTCAAATGCTGTGTTTTGGTCGAACATGGCTCTTGGGATAAAGACCATATAAGTCCACAATGATCTCTTCTGTTTGGTTAATTCAGGTGCCATTTATGAGAACCATAACTAGCTGTGCTTACTTCTTCTTTTGAACAGAAGACATTTCTCCTGACAACCATTCCAAACAAACCACAGCGCTTCATTCAATTGTACTGCCATGGACTTGAAAATTGAACAGCCATTTGTATTTCGCCAAGCAGTGCACTGTCTGGCCTTGGGTATATTAGCAGGGACGTGAACTCCCGGGAAAGAGTCTTTCTACTTGTTTCATTCTGGAAATGATTTAAATGCCTTTTCAAAGTAATGTGTATAAACAACTGCTTATTTATGACCATTGCAAATGTCTTGGCTCTTTGCATTCTGTTACCACATTGGAATCTTTGTGACCAGCTTGCTGATGATGAATGTACAGAGGCCTCATGATTAGCAGCACCTGGCTGCAACACTTAGTTAGTCCGTAAAACTGACCGTAAAGGTTGGCTGCCAGCCGGTGGTACTCCAGCGCTGCTCTGAACTCTCCTGCTGTGTTCAGAGCCCCCATATTTAGTAGCACTTTGGCAAATAGGAGGTGCTGCTGTTGTTTGGAGGCAGGACTCAGCGCCTTCTGGAAACACTGCACCGCATCCTGGAAGGAGTGCACCTGACAGAAGACCACGCCCACCGACAGGTACAGCTCACCTGGAGGACAGGAACTGTCAGCGGTTCAGTTTGTGATAAAAATATCCATAAACATGTGAAACTAGACAGAGAAAACCCTTTTCAGTGAGTGTTTTGTTGTGTCCAGTTACTTTAAGTATAGTTGTTCATAATCTGGCATTTTATGTCAAAACCGAGCAGTCGGAGCATAGCTAGGATTTACAGCTGTTTACTATGCACAAGATATCTCAGTAATTTTTATCTTAATTACATTTTATTCATGTTATAAATCCTACTTGTGCTACTGACAAAAACTATTTTGCCAAACAAATTTTTGATAATCTTTGATGATACACTATAACACATAAGATATTTATTGAAAGGATTTTTGGTCACAATCATCATCTTGGATTGTCTTTTATTTGTTCTGGCTTTGCATTGATTTAATACCAGGTTTAGACCTGGTTTAAGCTTAGTTTAGTACCAGTTTAATCAAAATCTGGTTCTAGTCTGAAGCTGGTTTAGCGCTGCTTTAGTCATGTTACCCAGAACGCTCTGGTCAGTGATACTGTCAGTCAGACTGAGGCACTCTGTCAGGACTTTGGTGACGTCACTGTGGCTGAACTCATCAGATTTGACCATGTGACCTGCTGCTTCATTCAGAGCGACGGCAGCAGAGTGCGGCAGGTTGGCCATGCAGTAACTCTCTGCCCCTTGAAGAAACCCACGGGCTGCCAAGGTGTACTCCTAAAAAAAATAAAAAATACATATAAATACCTTAAGTGTGGTCCAGGGTCTGAATCAGAGAAGATCATTTTATTTAATTTGCTTCTTTTGCTTTAGTTTGTTTGCGTCAGATAAATGAATCACGGATTTTTCGACCTAAAAACTTGTCTGAAGAAAATGTGTTTGAAGTTTTGTTATTATTTAACAGAGAACCTCCCTGCTTTGTAGTGACTATGACTGTGTGTTTGTCAGCAACAGAACATAAATGTTCTTTGTAGAAGAATCTCTAGGAAGAGCGGCAGTAGCTCAGTGGGTAGAGCGAGGAGGGCTCTACGTGGGATTCATGAAGCGTTCTCATCTTAGCTGTGTGCGTAACACCGCTAAATGCCACTTGCTGCCACTTGCTCCTTAACATAGAATTAAATATTACATTAACAAAGAAACGCCCTGCCAGAGCCCATATATGGACACAAGACCTGAGCTTACTGAAAGTGCGAAGCCCGGCAGTTCAGTCACGGCTCCACCAAACCAGGAAATGAGCAGTAGTCTGCCCACTGCCCCGTATCTGTAGCACTCTTTTAGCCCCTGTAGCGGTTAAAACAATATTTTATTGTATGTAAGTGTAAAATATTTAAAAATAACATCTAATGCTTCACCCTGAATTTTCTTCAGTTATGGAAACATTGGAGAATGCATCTTAAGTAGAAATCTCTATGTAAGAAGCTTCATGAATGAGGCCCATTAATTATAGACTAAGTCTGAGTTGATCTCTCTCATAACAGCAGCGCACAGGGAGGCTGTGTAGTATGCAGGACAAATGTTAGCAAAATGGGTCAGGTAAAAACAGAACGTGTGGATTGTGGCAAACCATCAATTCAATTTTATTTATATAGCCCAGCAGTGTTGGGGATACTCATAACTTTTTTGGAGTAACGAGTAAATCCAAAATGTTTGAGATTTGTGATCCAAGTAATTTATTGCCTAGTTACTTTTCAAATCAGTTAGTTTAAGATAAACTCCCTTTAACAATAACATTGATCTACTTCTCATCAGGCAACTCAGCAGACACCTGAGACCTGTATGTGTGTGTGTGTGTAGAGCTCTGTGTGGGAGCGAGAAAGTGCATGCCATGCGTCTGGTGATGGGAGCCGAGAGCGGAGCTGAAGCCCACAGCTGTGCAACATCTCTTAACAAGCACTTATTTTGTGAAGCTGCACAATCTTTAATCAAGTTAATGTGTTATGTTCACTGTTGCAGCCAAAACATATGCAAATGAGGTTGTCACTGCACTGCCTGTTGTTTTCAGAAAAGCCTCTAATCAAAGCAGCTGATTGGATACTGTCTCTGGTCCGTTTGAGGACAAAGTTTTGCGCTGCTGCCTGTGACATATCGTTCCCTTTATCTATCAATGCTGGTTAATGCAAAGAGCATGCATGCAACATAGTCATAGTCTACATGCCAAACTCCTGTTTCCACTAAATGGGCTGTGAAAGTATAACTGAATGAAGCTCTGTCATTATTGAGTTGCAGTCTACAGAGTTGAGATTAATTAAGGCACAGAAAATGATGGCTGTCATTAACAGCAATAACTGCAGTATAGGCCACACACAGAGATTTTAGTAACATGAGTAGGCCTACTTTAAAGTGTTGGCTTTCTCAGAAGATATTTTATTTTTTGTCCTGGAGCGTTAAAATTCATTGGTGGACATAGTTTAATGTGACGTCTGGCAATAGAAGTGGATTCTATATTAACACTGCACAACAGAAAAGTTAGAAAAGTGGGATAACAAAGAGCTGGTCTAGACATAACTGGTCCAGTCTGATGCTGACCTGGTCCAGAACGTGGCAGCGGCTCATCTCGCAGCAAGCATCTCCCTCCTCTGTTGTTTCCCTGAGAGCTGTACAACTGCGCTGACTGCAGAAAGTAAGCCACTGCCTTCTGCCGCTGCCCCAGTGCATTATGGGCCAGTCCCAGATTGAACTGGTGGTCCGGGAGCCGCTGGGACTTAGGCCCGGGTTGAGCTCTGTTGAGGTAGGCCAGTCCGGATTCAGGATCCCCAGCTTCTACTAAAGCTGCCCCCAGGTTATAGCAGGAGGCTGAGACCACACAGGACTCCGCGAGCTGTGGAGCAAAACAGACTCTGAGAGGCTGAGAGGAGAGATGAGACAAGAAAAAGGAAGGAAAAAGAGGTCTGAAATGACAAAAAAAAAAAGATGGAAACCGAGGTCTAAAACAAGATAAGGGAAATAGAGTAAACAGTAGAGTAGAGGTGTAACACAGAAAAAAGGATGGAAAGGGGCTTTAAGACCTGACTGGCTATCTTCAAAGCTCGTCTGAAGAACTTGAGAGCAACTTGAGTTTGGCCGTGTTTCAAAGCATCGTATCCTATGTTGGTTAGCTCCTCAACCCGTGCTGCCTTCTTCCTTCTCTTTCTCTCTCTCCTCTCCTCCTTTTCTTTCTCCTCTTCTTCCTAAAATCAGTCAAAGATTAGGCTACTTAAAACAGACCGCTCCTCTGTTATAATCTTGTTTAAAAACGTCTGATTGCATTAAGGTTTTCTGCTGCAGAAGAAAAACAGATACAGTCATTGTGGTTAAAGTAAACTCTTTAACATTTTAAAGTTCAGGCTAAGAATGGATTTGTACTATATCTATAAGATATAAACATATAATTTCAACTAATAAATAAAGAGATTTAGTTCATTGATATTTCCAAAAATAGTCAAGGTGACTGTTTGTATGTTTTATGTTCATCTGTGTGTATGGTTATTTACCACAGCTTGTGTTTAGTCTGTGTTATGTCCTATGTTCTTAAGTTGAGCTGTTCGCTGAATCCTGATTGGTTACTGATGTCATGTGCTGTGTTCACCAAAGTTGATGGGGCTGATGTATTTTGACTGTACAGAAGTAAATTATCCAATTTTGTAGTAAGTAGTGGATATTACACCACCACAAACCCTCTAGTTACACATCCTACATATGGTTCATCTCTCCACCAGTGCAAACAGAATAGAAAAATGAACCTTTTCATCCTCATCCTTCTTTTCTGCCTCCTTCTCTTGTTCTTCCTTCTCCTCTTCCTCTGATGCCATCCTTCACCTGAGCCTCACCTAAAAAAAAAAAGCACCATTAATCTGAGTGATCTTATTTAGACCTGGTTTATCCGTGTTACGTGGTTACATACTGGTTTAGTCCCGGTTAAGTCCTGGTTTATCCATGGTAGGTTTAGTTGTATTTTATTTGTGGATAAATTATACCAAACGACACAAAATCAAACAGCAAACAACAGTGTTTATGCACATTTCTACATGCATATTTTTATATCTTAATTAACTCTCAGATTAAGCTGGGGGCATTTTTCTCGCCTGTTTTTGTTTGTGTATTATTGCTTATTAAAACATCATCTTGTAATGCACAATCAAGTAGCTTACATACTTTTTTTTTAAAATAACTTTCATAATATGTATGCTGTGTCATATTAACCCAAAGTCAAAGGCAAATTTTCTATAGCACATTTACAGATGGCTGAGCCACACCAAAGTGCTTCACAATAAAATGCTAAGTGCAATAAACAAAGGAAGACAAAAAAGAAATAGTAATCATAATATATAAACAGATTAAAATAAAATGAAAAGGGCAACAATACGAATAACTACAGGAGTTAAAATAATGTAAGCCTTTCTCTAGCCTTTGACACTAATCGAAGGCTAGTGTCAAAGGCTAGAGAAAGAGGTGAGTCTTCAAGAGAGACTTAAAAATGTTTAGAGACTGGGCTGCACGGATGTGGAGGGGGAGGCAGTTCCAGAGTCTGGGGGCTGCTACTGCAAAGGCTCTGTCGCCCTTGGTTTTTAGCCTGGACCAGGGCACTTCCAACAACAGTAGGTCAGCTGACCGTAGTGCTCTGGAGGGGATGTGGTGGTGGAGAAGCTCAGACAGGTATGTGGGGGCCACACCATGGAGGGATTTATAGACTGTCAGTAGCAGTTTAAAATCAACGCGGTAACCCAAAGCCATTACACCGATGTTAATCCAATTCTCAAACAATAAAAAACATCAAACCTTACCTGTTTTGTCGTTTTTTTATGTTTATTTTTCTCTTACAACTAGAGCCCCGTGTCCATGTTGCTCTTTTTTGCTCTTTTCTTTATAGAAATTCTCTGTTTGTAGCTGCTAGCCATCATTAGCACCAGACTCTACGTTGTGCCGTTTCCATGGCAACACATAACTGTAGTATAAAATAATAGATAAGATAATAAGATTAAGTCTTATATACATTGTTTTATTTTTTCACTGTTTTACGCATAAAACAGATCAAAGAGATACAACATAACTTTGTTATTATTATTTTTTTTTTTGTAACAGAACTTTGTGGACACATCAGCCCTGACGTCAGTGACGTCAGGGCGGCAGGGCTGCAGGGCCAATCGCAGAGCGGCGGGAGCGTTCAAACTTTAGGCAGGAAGCAGCAGCGGCAGAGCTAAGCAGAGCGGCACCAACACGCTTTATTTACAGTTTTTATGTATTCAAGTTAGCCCAGAACTAGGGTTAACATAGAAGTCTTTGTTAAAACAAAGAGTTTAAGCGCAAAATGGCGGATTTTGCAGGACAGAGCCGAGGAGGCTGTAAGTTCAATTCTACTTTTACTAGAACAGGTTTCAGCGTTTATTTACAAGATAAACACGTTCCCCGCTTTTCATCCGTGTTGGTTGTGGATATGTACAGAATCTTTGTTTTAAATAGCGGCAAAAATTTGAATGTATTGTCATTGATATGTTTTCTCAAACATTATCACAATGATCACAAATCAAGAAAATGTTTCAACGAAGGCATGTGGACGTAAGTTTGACGACTTCATCGAAAAATTATCTTTATTTGTGATTAATATTTCCTGGTAGATTGGGAACCTCCACAGACCGATCACAAATCTTCTAGGTTTGTGTCATATTGTGGTGTTACCTTTGTGCTGAAAGTAGTGCTTCACTGCTTCCTCCACTATTTATATTGTTGGGACATAACATAACTGCTGATTTTGCAGATATTAATTCTTTATTTGCTAAACATATGGTCCATTTTTCTGAGGATAATTATATTTTGTCAAGCTAATAGTTTTACCTATATTAGTGTGGGATGGTATTCTACATCATGGTTGGACCACTGTATTAGCACAGTACCACCGTGGTAGCACACTACCACGCTTCACTTGGTAGTATGGATGTATTGTGCAGTTTGGCTACAAGTGATCATATACCAGTTTTAATTACATGAATGTTGAGCAATTAGCTGTGTCATCCAAAAATGGACACTCCATCTCAGAGAAGCTGGACCGGCCAGCTAGGATGACCTAATGTCCTCCTACATTCTATTCTATTCGACTTTAGCCGATAATGGACTTAATAGTAATCCTTTAGTAATAAATCCCAAGACTTTAGTGATATACGTATTAATATAAATAAGCTTACGCACTTTATTCAACAGTTCTTGTCATATTAATGACCAAAACTGGATCAGCTCTTTAATGCCTCAAGAGGAAAGCAATGATACTTTCCGTCTGTATGATTTATGGTAAGCTAGTTTATTAATAACAATTTACGACGTGTTATGTTTCTGCAAGTCAAACTTGTGCATCTCACTCGTTTCGTTCAAAACTGTGGTTTATAGTTTAAAGACATGTCACAGTCGCGTGGCTCTCCTCCGACAAAGCAGTATTTTGCAAAGCTTTATTGTCTATTTTATAGTGACCACCGTGGCTCACAACCTTTACTAAAGTCGTTTTTGAGCCAGGCTGCCTCAGTTTTACCAACTGCGCTCGCCTGCATGGACTCATAGATTGTAAAAAAAAAAAAAAAAAAAAATGGATGTAATCTGCCCATTGGTCCCCCATTCACAGATATTGTCATTACAACAGGGCGTTACATCCGGGCTTTTCGGCTTTTACTTCATAGTAAAACAATATTTTTTAGATAGCATAAACAGGGTTCCCACGCGTCCTGGAAAACCTGGAAAATGAAAGACCAATTTTCCAGTCCTGGAAAACACATGGAAAATGGGGAAAAAAGTAAAATGTCCTGGAAACGTTTGCGTTGTCCTGGAAAATAATTTTTCCTTCTTGTGGATGAACGCAAACGGGTTATTTTACGCATGAATATCTGTTTTCAAGCAAGTACGCAATTTGACATCTCAGTACGCTGGTTTGCCCCTCTCAACTACGGACATTGTGAGTTCTGTGGCAAATGTGCACGTGCGGTACTCCTGTCTGACAACCAGTGTTGATTTCGTTAACGAAAACTATGATGAAAAATGTTCATTGACGACATTTTTTTGCCCTGACTAAGACAAGAAGATGAGAGACGACACCCACGTCATTAAACGATAACTGTGACTAATATGCAATATCGTTGACGAAATGTGTAAAAACTATTTTTTTAAACTTGACCAAAACCACTTGTTTTGCCGAATAAATGAGACGACACATTACATTCTGTTTTTACCAGCGTTCATGCTCACGGTTGCCAAATTTAAATAATTAATCCCCCAGGCAAAACTAACTAAAATATAAAATAAAATTAGTTTTTGTCGTTGTCAATGTCTTTCATTTTTAACGCTATTTAAAACACGCAGCGTATTCATTCAGCTGCATTTTCTTTATCTGCTCCCTCCGTCTCTCTGTTACTCATGCGTCTCTCACATGCGCGCGTGCGCGCACACACACACGCACACACAGCCCCTCCCCTCCGTGCACACCGCGTCTCCATGAGAACGAGTGTTCATTCGACGTTGAAAGCAAGTTCGCGAGAGGTTGGTATCTCTATCTCGTGAACACCTTTACACAATCACACATTTAAAAAGTGGTATAAAAATATTTTAAATTCTGAATATAATTTAAATATGATTTTGTCAGTGTGTTAATGTCGACCCGAGAAGCGATTGAGCCTTCTTTAGTCGCAAGTTTGAGGTAAAATCCGGATAAAATGCACTTTTTGGTTGTGGTTGTCGATGTCAAAACACTATATAAGCTGTGATTCAAATATTAAATAATGTTATGTCAAGTTTTTTTTTTTACCTTTACACTGAAAGTTTGCTGCTTCAATCCAGATCGAGTAGGCTATTGACTGTATAGGGTGACGCTACTAACCAATCAAATTGCACATTTCCTTAGAACAGTTCTGCTTCCCAGTGTTTTCATCTGTCTTTGTTGCTAGATTTATCAATTTTTCAGACCCAAGTAAGGATTTATTTATCAAAGAAGGGCCATATATATTATAGGCAGGGGTTAGTGACAATGTCAGGAAGACATTTAAGCAATCTGGTTAAATGTACAAAATATAAGGTACAATTGTACAAAATAGAAATTTTCCAAAGCTTGGGATATATGAGATATACTGGTATTTTACCTAGTTTGTCAGAATATTTTACTTCAGATCCATTTCATACACCAGTTGGCTAAATGGATTTTGCATTTAAACACATTTAGCTATACAAAAAGTCTATTCATTTTAGCAATATAATTGACAAAACGGTTACAAAGATTTGATAAATCAAAATAAAGAGTCAAAACACATAACTCATCAGTTTATGCCATTATGTATACCAGATAGGTAATGTGCCTTGGTGCGAGCAGATGCAAGTCATTTAGAAATCCCGATAATAGTTAATATTTTCTAACGTTAGTGACTGATTGCGAATACAGTTTGACTGTGGGAGTTTGGACTTTTAAACTGATATCAGCAAGTAAAATAGCAGTGTATGAACTAAAGTAGTAAATAACTTCTGTTTTAGTAGTGTGGCATTGCAAGTAGAGGAAAGCAGATGGCATTGTGAAAGACAACAATTTTTGCACAACTATAATACAGATATAACGGTATAGGTACAATATCAGATCTGTTTCAAAATATATCTCGATGTGATAATATCGCTATATCGCCCAGCCTTAGTTGTGATGACTTGATTCGAACTGTAGCAGCTGAAAAAGTCTTGAAAATGTCCTGGAAAAGTCCTGGAAAATCATTTCAAGAAAAGAGTGGGAACCCTGATAAACTGTCAAACGCCACTGCTGAGGCCGCCTGCTATTGTCTACAATCCAGGCGGTGTGCAGTTCATCTCGAACACACCTAGCCTCGCTAGCGGCAAAGATGAAAATGAACCCTGCTAACAATGGGAAGAGACAGGCCTCCAGCGCACTTGAAACCAGCAGATTATTTGTTGGTTGTTCGTTTTCGCTCGTACCTCGATACAGAGTTGTCTCGATACAATTTGATACAATGTGACACGATTCGATTCAATAAAAATACATGGGCCAGAGCCAATTAGTTAATGCTGAACACATTTACTCAACAAACAGAACTCTGCATTTTTCTTCAATTTATTGAAGACATAAGTGCAATATAACAAAGTGCATTTTGCTTAAATATTTGCAACTTTAAGTGCTCTGATTAATTGTACACAAATTGTATTAATCTGGAAATTACCACAAGTCAACATTTAACTTTCCAAGGGTACAGTCTGAGCTCACACAAGCACAAAATCTTCACCATGTACTGCCATAACATATTCCACGAAATCACTTAAATGCTACATCTTGCTTTAACATTTGGCACAACAACAAATCTAATCAGGATGGATTTATTAAAATCTTAAGACTAAACCAGGTTTGTCCTCAAAAAGGCAGGTTGAACAAAACTCCTCCAGCGCCGCTTTCAGTAACTCTGCAATGTTTGACCCCGTATGGCTCTAGTGCATGGCTCGCGTTTGTAAAACGTGCGACATCAGTTCCCACTCCTCGTTAACGTAATGGCAAGTGATTGTAACAAAAGCTTCCGTGGCTCGCGATGTACACCCATCACAAGTCAGTGCCACTCATGGGGCAAAACTCAGGGCTGACTTAACATTGTCTTTGACTTTGTCATACATCCTCAGTACTGCTTTGTTGGTCATGTAGCTGCGGGATCACATAACTTGTTGATCATAAAGCGAAAGGCTGTGTTCTCGAACACTGTAGGGACATAAACCATTGCAAATATAATGCACCACAGACTCTGTAATCTTCTGTGCACGGATGGAAGCTTGGATGTTGTGTTGTCCAAAGTAGTTTGCATGGGGTCCCGTGTTTTTGTTTGGGCTGCGGCGAAGCTAGCTTGTCTGCATGGTGTCTTTGCAGGCGCGCAGGTTAGTTGTATTACCGGTGTAGCGTGCTTGCAGATTGCATTTGTTTTATCGATCCCTTGGTTTCCTTCCTTTGCTTTAAAACCAAAATGTGTCCAAACATCTGCCTTTAGGGACAACGGCACTTCTAAAATCTTCGACATTTTCCATGAGTTTTTTGAAACTCGCGGGCGCCGCTGCGCCCCCTAATGGCTGGGCGGAGTATCAATACTAAGGGCTAGAATGTCGATACTGTATCTTTTTTTATTATATCGGTATGTATCTAAGAATCGATATTTTGAGCACACCCCTAGTACCGGGTAGGGCTGAACGATATATTGTTATCGTATATCTAGATATGAACTTTCAAGATATTACTATCGAAAAAAGCAACGATATATAGGCGGCAGTAGCTCAGTGGGTAGAGCGGTCGTCTTTCAACCGGAAGGTTGGGCTCTCCCCACAGTTCATACTGTCGTTGTGTCCTTGGGCAAGACA
This sequence comes from Perccottus glenii, assembly GCA_024416835.2. Lineage (NCBI taxonomy): Eukaryota > Metazoa > Chordata > Actinopteri > Gobiiformes > Odontobutidae > Perccottus > Perccottus glenii. The sequence continues at coordinate 32,216,458 of CM044551.2, read as the reverse complement.
CTTAACCCACCTTGCCTCCAGTGACTGTAACACTGGTAATGTGATGTAAGTCGCTTTGGATAAAAGCGTCTGCTAAATGAATAAATGTAAATGTAAATATAGGGATGGGCGATATGGACAAAAATCCATATTGCGATATACATTGCAGCCTTTTGCGATAACGATATATATTGCGATATATAAATTATAATAGAACCATTTCAGAACAGGTTACATAGACCCTAAGGAAAGCCAAACTGCTAAATGTATTTTTTTAAAAGAAAAAAAATAAACATTGTATGTAATTTTGAGAACATTTATTTTGCAAAACATAATTAATAACATAATTCAAGTACACTATCTGCAGAGACTTTAACAAAGAAAAAATACTTACTTTCAGTAATAATACTTTCAGTTAGGCAAAGAAAATTATTTTGTGTAATGCACAAATACTTTAAATAAAAACAAAGTCTCTTAACAAGTCTCTTAACTGCAGCCTAATGTACCACATTAGGCAATGGCAAATGGCTATTTCAAATAAAGAAGTGTCTTCCAAGTGTAGTGCACAGATACTTCACATGAAAACAATAAAGTGCAAAATGAAACCACATTAATTTTTTGTATAAAGAAAATACTTCCAGTGAAGGGCACATATATGTAAACTAAAGAAAATGTTTCAAGTATAAAAATAAAGTGTCTTTACAGTTGTAAACAACAGACATTAAAAAGTGCAAAACGGTGCAGAAGGCACCAAATGTTGTTTTAGTTATTTTCTTAAAGGACACAAAATATGTAAAGAACAGAAAAAAAACGTGTCTTCTAAGTTAAAAAGCAACACAACAACAATGAATCTTAAAATCGGCAGTCACTGAAATTTTGTTTACACAATTTGTGATTTTTTTTTTAGGCCTTAAAGTTTATTAGCCAGGAACACAAGCTTGTCCACAGTCTCTGGCTTCAACAGAGACCGGTGGCATGTAACAATGTTGCCACCGATGCTAAATGCCCTTTCTGAAGGAGCACTTGTGGCCGGGATACATAGATATTTCTGGGCCAGTCTTGCCACCCTTGGAAAATTAGCTTGGTGCAGCCGCCACCAGTCCAGTGGGTCAGTCTCTCCATCAACCTGCATTGTCTGCAGGTAACTTTTTAGCTCTACTTCAATGGCCTCTCTGTCAGCAAGAATGGCTGTACCATCGGAGGCCTTTTTGAAAAAGCTTCCTAGGCTCCGTTTTACCCTCTTGGATTGCCTCTCAACAGCTACTTCAGCAGCTTCAGCACCTTCAGCACCATCAGGTGCAGCTTCTGTACTTGTGTGTGGCTGTGGCTCTGTGACCGTTGCAGCTTGCACCTCCAACACTGACAGAATTTCTGTTACGGCTCTGGTCTTGATGAACTCCTGGCGGTCATCCGCTATATATTCATCTTTAAACCGTGGGTCGACCAAGGAGGCCATATCCAGCAGGTCAACCATTTCGGGGTCTGAGTACTTCTCGTAAGTACTCTAGGATGACTTTTTTCATGTCCTTGGTCAGCTCTGTGTCATCATCAGCTGCAGCAAGAACAGTATTGTTGAAAAGATGGAGAACAGTATTGTTGAAAAGATGGAGAACAGGTTTGATGTACGACACACTGACATACTCTTCTCCAGACAGCGCGTCTGTGAATTCCAGCAGTGGGCCGAGGGTCTTGCTTATAGATTCCAAGACATCTGTATCTTGCCAAGTGGGTACCAGGTGTCTGGTTTTCCTGTTTGCTTTTAATACCTGCAATAGGGCTTTCTCTTGTTCAAGCACCCTCTGGATCATCATCTGGCGTGACCCCCACCTTGTTGGTGTTTCTGTGATGAGCCGATGAAAGGGAAGATGGTGCTCTGCCTGGGCTTTCTTCAACTCTTTTCCAAGAATGTGAAAAGGCACTCACAATCTTCTTGCATAAAGCAACAGCACGGTCAATTCGGGGATCTTTCACACTTTTTTCTGTTGACAAATGTGTAAGATATATGTTAATTTAATCTATAATCTTCATCTCTCTCTCTCTCTATACACACACACACACACACACACACACACACACACACACACACACACACACACACACACACACACACACACACACAGAGACAGATAGACAGACACAGAGACAGACAGACACACACACACACGCGATTAGGATTGAATGAACATCACTTAACACAAATGCACCATTAAAATAGCATTGTCTATACACTGAACAGAGGCAAAGGTAACATTTTACAATAAGATTTAATTGGTTAACATTAGTGTATTAACTAACATGAGCTAACCACAAGGAATACATTTGTTACTGTATTTGTTAATCTTTGTTCATATTAGTTCACGGTGCATTAACTAATGTTAACAAAGTATTAGTAAATGTTGAAATGAACATTAACAAAGATAAAAAAAAATAATAATAATAGAAAATAAATTCATTATAAGTGAAGTTTATTATTAGTTCATGTTAACAACTAATGTGGTTGACTAATGTTAACTAATGAACCTTATTGTAAAGTGTTACTGAGGCAACTTCTATATCTCACAACGCAAATGCAACATTACCATGCAGTAATATAGGCAAATATAACAGTGTAATGTTAAATTATTATAATATTATGCACGAAATGTTTTAACCTACCGATGGCTAGGTGCAGCCTGTGTCCGAAGCATTGCAGCCTGGTCCAATCATTCAGAGACGCTGCCTTGACCACGTTTGTTCCATTATCAGTAGGGATGGGTATCGTTAAGGTTTTAACGGTATTACTACTCTTATCGATACTGCTTAACGGTCCGGTACTTTAACGGTATTCTTATCGGTACTTTGTGTTGTGTGTTTTTTTTTTTTTTAAGAACAATATATATATATATATATATATATATATATATATATATATATATAAAAAAACTTTGTCCTTCACCCTCCGCGGGTGGTCTCTCATCCTTCGAGCTCGGGTCCTCTACCAGAGGCCTGGGAGCTTGAGGGTTCTGCGCAGTATCTTTGCTGTTCCTAGTACTGCACTTTTCTGGACCGAGATGTCTGGTGTTCTTCCAGGGATCTGCTGTAGCCACTCTTCCAGTTTGGGGGTTACTGCCCCGAGTGCTCCGATGACCACAGGCACCACTGTCGCCTTCACCTTCCAAGCCTTTTCCAGCTCTTCTCTGAGGCCTTGGTATTTCTCTAGTTTCTCATGTTCCTTTTTCCTGATGTTGCAATCACTTGGTATTGCAACGTCAACCACAACCCTTCCTCTGCTGTTTGTCCACCACCACAATGTCTGGTTGGTTCGCCATTACCATTCTGTCAGTCTGAATCTGGAAGTCCCACAGGATCTTGGCTCGGTCATTCTCTACCACCTTTGGGGGTGTTTCCCACTGACCTCGGGTTTCCAGTCCATACTCATACAGATGTTCCTGTACACTATGCCAGCCACTTGGTTATGGCGCTCCATGTATGCTTTCCCTGCCAGCATCTTACACCCTGCAGTTAAGTGTTGGATTGTCTCAGGGGCCTGTTTGCACAGCCTACACCTTGGGTCTTGTCTGGTGTGGTAGATTTGGGCCTCTATTGCTCTGGTGCTCAAGGCCTGCTCCTGTGCAGCCATGATGAGTGCCTCTGTGCTGTCCTTCAGTCCGGCCCGTTCTAGCCATTGGTAGGATTTCTTGATATCAGCCACTTCAGTTATGTTCGGTGGTACATCCCATGTAGGGGTTTGTCCTCCCATGATGGTCCCTCCTCCAGCTCCTCTTCCTCTGTTCCCCATTTCCTGAGACATTCACTGAGCACGTCATCTGTTGGTGCCTTATCTTTGATGTACTTGTGGATCTTGGATGTTTCATCCCGGATAGTGGCTCTCACACTCACTAGTCCACGGCCGCCTTCTTTACGGCTAGCGTACAGTCTCAGGGTGCTGGATTTGGGGTGGAACCCTCCATGCATGGTTAGGAGCTTTCGTGTCTTAACGTCTGTGATCTGTATCTCTTCCTTTGGCCACCTTATTATTCCCGCAGGGTATCTGATCACTGGCAGGGCGTAGCTGTTTATTGCCCGTGCCTTGTTCTTGCCATTGAGCTGACTTCTTAGGACTTGCCTTACTCGTTGGAGGTATTTGGCAGTTGCTGTTTTCCTTGTTACCTCTTCGAGGTTGCCATTTGCCTGTGGTATTCCAAGGTACTTGTAACCATCTTCAATGTCTGCTATTGTTCCTTCTGGGAGTGAGACCCCTTCTGTGTGGACTACCTTCCCTCTCTTCGTCACCATTCGACTACACTTCTCAAGCCCGAATGACATCCCAATGTCAGAGCTGTAGATCCTGGTGGTGTGGATCAATGAGTCGATGTCCCGCTCACTCTTAGCGTATAGCTTGATGTCATCCATGTAGAGGAGGTGACTGATGGTGGCCCTATTCTTGAGTCGGTATCCATAGCCAGTCTTGTCGATTATTTGGCTGAGGGGGTTCAGGCCTATGCAGAACAGCAGTGGGGATAGAGCATCTCCTTGGTATATGCCACATTTGATGGATACTTGTGCAAGTGGCTTCCCATTGGCCTCAAGGGTGGTTTTCCACAGCCTATATAGTAAATAAACTAACTTGAAGTGCTGTGCATTTAAGTTAGCCAAATAAATGTTTACATTTACATACAGATTTTTCTTTATTTGGAATTTTAAAAACAAGTTCGGCGTTAATCGCCTCATTCGCGCGAATCGCCTCATTCGCGCGAATCGCCTCATTCGCGCGAATCGCGCCGCAGGTCTTCCACGCACGTCTAATCGCGTCTTTGCATTGACTTAACATGTAAACCACTCGCGCTTAATGCTTAATTCGCGTTTGGTGTGAACGTACCTTTAGAAGCTGTCAGCACACGATTTAGTCAGGCGGACTCAGAACCCCTGTACAGCATCGCGAATGTGCTTGATACACGATATAAAGATCATTACTTGGATGTGGGAAAAAAGATGCGCACACGAGAAATGATCCAGGCCGAGTTGGATTTGGGAAAGCCACTAGGTGATGGAGACGGTCAGGTGATGCACAGCGCAGGAGATGAAAACAGCGCAGAGAGTAAACGGGCTCGTACTACAGATGAGCCGCGCACAGTCTTGCTGTCTGACATGCCGCTTTCCCAACCTGGCGCAGATGGCACGCAGGTAGGCTACTTGTATGGGAAATTAATTTAAGATTTTATTTATATTTTGGATTATGGTAACACTTTATAAGTAGTTTCTATTTTTAACATTAACTAACAATGAAAAACCCTTATTAAAAGCATTTATTAATCTTAATGTTAACATTTACTAATACAGTATTAAAATTAAGTATCACATTTGTAATTTTTGAATTAAGAAAGTATCAAAAGTGGTAGGCCTATTTGTTAAAATTGTGAATGCACTCATACTAACATGAACTAAATATTTTTTTTATTATCTTACATTAAGGAAGATTAATAAATACCATAACAAATGTATTGCTCATTGTTAGTTAAATAAATATTTTGAAATTGTATTTTTGTTATTTGATTTTTTTTATCTGAAAAGCAACACAACATAGTAAAAAGCAAATTTTTACTATTTAATTATTGTAATGTTCAAAAAATTGGCAAAATAAATGGAAAAAATGTGAAACACCGCGTTCGGTATTCTGTATTCGGCCTTCGGCCAAGCATTTCATTATTATTCGGCTTTGGCCAAGAATTTCATTTCGGTGCATCCCTACTTTATAGAACTCCAAGAGGTGTACCCACAAGATGCCGTACCTGTCTCTAAAAACAACAGCGAGACATCAAGAAATGGGAATATTTTCAAGTCATTAAGATCCCTGAATTTGACGCTTATGTGGAGCTTTTGATTGGCACAGATGTCCCAAAGCTAATGGAGCCATGGGAGATCGTTAATGGTGAAGACAATGGATCCTATGCTGTGAGGAACCTGTTGGGCTGGGTCATAAATGGACCCCTGAGAAGCAGATATGGTGGTCGGAGAAGCTGTCCAGTTGTTTACTAAGGAGGAGGAGCTGTTGGTATCTCATTACAATCAGGTGTTAAATGAGAAGGCACTGGAAGAGGAGCATGGGATGTCAATTGAGGACAAGAAGTTCATGGAGGTTATGGACAACTCGTTGTGTGTGTGTGCAATAGGGCCACTACTGTATGGACTTGCCCTTCAAAAAGGATGACATAATCATGCCTAATAACCAGTGTGTTGTGGAGCAGCTACAAGTTGCACAGCAGAGACTAGGGATGGAAACGAAACCCGGTATTAAACTGGCCCCGGGGCTAAATTATGAAAGACCGTAGTATCAGTAAGATCTGACGCTATCGGTTCTGCTTTCGGTACTGGAGGGAAAAAAATGTATGTACTATGTATTTTAGCTTAATAATGTTATTGTGCACAATTTATCTCACCAAACATTTCTAATGTGCGATCATATTAAGACGTTTGTCCGTGAGATCTGCGAAATCTCTTGTGTGCGCCGCGGAGGCTGTCTGTCAGTCACACACACACCACAAGAACGAGCGCGACGCACGCTGACGCACACGCACAACAGTACAAAAACTCCCGCTTAATACAAAGAGTGACGATGGCGGAGAGAGCAAAACGTTCCAAAGTGTGGTTACACTTCTCTAGAGTTGATGCAGACAACGCTCGTTGTCTTAAGTGCAACAAAATGTTTGTATGTAAGGGCGGAAACACAAGCAATCTGTCTAAGCACCTTTCAAAAGTGCATTATGTGCAGACAGAGAAATGCAAAGTTTTCGACTGCCTAGCTAGATCAATCTCCCTGGTTTGTTAACCTTATGTAGAAATTCTGTTGATTTCTTTTGGGAGAAATGAGAGAATAAAATCAACATTTGTACCACTGTATGTTCTTTTGCAGAAAAATATAGTTTATTTAATTTGTTTTACATTCATTTGTTTTTTGTATAATAGCTATTTGTTCAAACATGGCTGTTTCTTGCACTACAAATAATTGTTTTATTAATTTTACATTAAAAAATAAAGAGATGTTAATTTGGTTCTCAACTTGTTCTTAAAAAAACACACACAACACAAAGTACCGATAAGAATACCGTTAAAGTACCGGACCGTTAAGCAGTATCGGTAAGAGTAGTAATACCGTTAAAATCTTAACGATACCCATACCTAGCAGAGACTGGAGAAGCAGCAGCAGCTCTCAGATCTGACTTAACTGTGTTGACAGAAAGCCCACGTCATCAACAAACTCACCTCTAGGGCTGTGACGGTATGGGATTTTTTCTTACCGCGGTGATGAAGCAACAAGAATCGCGATATGGCGGTTAACCGACCCCCACCCGCTCACGAGTCTTGCGAGTCGAGTATGTGAGCGGAGTGGAGCAGCGGCAATTTCCCCTTCACGCTCTATGCATTCAAGAATCACTCCGCTCCAGCTCCGGGTTTACCATCTCCCGCTCCCCGCTCCACTCCCTATGCATTCAAGAATCACTCCGCTCCGGGTTTACCATCTCCCGCTCCCCGCTCCACTCCTGCATTCAAGAATCACTCCGCTCCAGCTCTGGGTTTACCATCTCCCGCTCCCCGCTCCACTCCCCGCTCACTGATATCAGAAACACTGCTCCATCTTCGCTCCGAGGAAATTTGCGTCTAACTGCTAAAGTAGTGATCCATCTGTATCAAGCTGGTTGTTTACCGTGGGAGTTCTGAACACTGCACTATGCTTATTTAAATCTTTTCGTCTCTACACATATTAGGCTACATATTTCTCATGTCTGTAAGGCAAACCTGCTGAGTTTCAGTTTATTTGAGACGTGCTCCAGTTCATGAGCAATGAAAGCGATCGCTTCCGTGACCTCATAGTCTACTTATTTGCTTCTTATTTATTAAATACATGCAATTGGCCGAAGAAACCGTTATTAAAATTAAGAGACAATTTGTACAAAACGAAAGAAAGTCTTTTTACAAAACAAAACTTAATATTAAACTAAATATAACCCCAAAAAAAAAAAAATCATGTGCGGTGATGACCTCACACCGCGGTAGGCATCTCATTATTGCGGTATTGCGGTGATGCGGTTATCGTCACACCCCTACTCACCTCTGCCTTCGACCAGACTGTGGTGGACTGCAGCAGACAGAATTGCAGCTGTCTTAGTAAACAAGGGAACAAGGAAGGAAAAGAGCCAGGAGAGAGGAAACGCCAGAGGGACCCCACTGAGGATGAGATCGCACCGGCCAAAAAGAGAAGTCTAAGTTCTCCTTTTCCTGCTCGAAGACTTCAGCAGGAAAACAAATTGAAAGAACAGCTCATCACTGAACTCGCACTGAAACAGATCCGCCTGGAACAGGACAGGACCAGACTTCAGGAGGAGGTGGAGAGGCTTAAGAAGGAGAACATAGAGCTGAAGAACAGAATCCACTAGCTCACAGTGGAGAGCTGTCCTCACTGTGTCCGTACTCCTGTCTCTGGAGTCGGAGCATGTGTCAAAGGATATTACTAAAATGGGTAAAGCGGGTAGTATCTGAACTTCTCCAGGGCAGGCTTTTCAAAAGCTGAACAAGCTAACATCAGGCTAGGTACTTTGAATAAGTGGATATTAACAAAGTTGATAAAAATCTACAATCTAAATAAAATCTAAGTGGAACAAAGTAACTTAAAATTCCCAATACATCTGTCTCTGATGGATTTAGACCTGGTTAATTACTTTGGGTTTAATAATTAGTTCTTATTAACTTTAGCTAAGACCAAAACCTCTTTAGATCAAACCCAATAATTAACACTGGTCTCATGTGTTTCCCCTAAAACAGTCAAACTTTATCAAAACAACTTATTTGTTTAACTGTTACCTTCTATGCATTTTCACTTATTAATAATAACAAGAATGTCTTGACAGTAATAATTAATGTGAGGACCAGAAGAAAAATTAGATCAAGGATGGAGGATTCTTTTGGCTGTTTAAGATTTGGCCGTGTTGGATTATTGATCAGCTGTGTAAGATTAAAAGAATCACAAATTACTTTAAAATGATCAGAAACAGATGTCAGCCAATCTAGATTAAAATCACCCGACAAGAAGAACCTCATTAAAGTTTAACATTGCTAGCTGTTCAGTTAATAAGAACAGGGCATCATTTGTTGCTGAAGGAGGTCTGTAACAGCCTACAACTGGGATAGAATGGCCCTCCATGAAGTTCTAATTTCAAAGCAAGACATTCAAACTTTTTACTAATAGACAACGATGACAGAACAGTTACCAAAAATCTGTTCCTTACGTAAAGAGCGACACCACCACCTTTTCTGGCACGGTCACAGCGAAAAACATTGTAACCTCTGATAGCAATGTCATTATCACTGATTGAGTTTGTCAGCCATGTTTCAGACAAAACAAGAATATCAGTGTTCAATCTGTCAGCCCAGATTTTTATCAAATCTAATTTAGGGAGAAGACTTCTGACATTTAGATGAGCCACACTTAGCTTTAAAATCATCAGGAGTACTCAAACATGAAGGTTCTGGACCAGGGTTGGATTCAACATTCCCTGACAGTAAAAGCAACAATAAAATAACACACTTTTTCTTTACAGAATTGTGTACCGGCATAAAATTGATTTTCTTGTGCCTCGTCCAGATGGAGGACCTACTGTAAAAAGTCAGCAACCAGTTGTATGGTTCATACAAGACACAAGAGTGCACAGTCAGAATATTTTCAATTTTCAATATTTTGATGAGGAAATCCAAATATTATAGTTGCATTGTATATAACATAGTACTTGCATAGTTCTTGCACAGACAAGGGCACAGTGGACAACATAAATCCAAATTAAATATGATGTTGTCTGTGTGTTTCTTAGATGAACGTCTGACGGCAGAGCAGATGGACCAACAGAGGGTCGAGAGCGTGGCCTATCAGTACCTGTGTCACCTAGAAGAGGGCAAGCGGTAAGTCACTCACTACAGGTCCTCCAGTAGTTGGCCTTACTTTTTTTCTTTTGGTTCAGAGGACATAATCTCTGCACAAGAACAATAAGGAGGACAATAATTTCCACTGAAAATGTTTTGGATTGAAGTGTTAGAAAGCATGTGTTAAGTCAATGAAGTTGGCGGCAGGGGTGGCAGTGGCTCAGTGGTAGAGCGATCGTCCTTCAACAGGAAGGTTGGTGGTTCGATTCCCGCTCTCCCAACAGTGGGCAAAACACTTAACCCTCCTTGCCTCCAGCTGTAACACCTGTGAATGTAAATGTAACACTGGTGAATGTACTGTAAGTCGCTTTGGATAAAAGTGTCTGCTAAATGACTAAATGTAAATGCAAGTCAGAAAAGGCTAAAGGAAAAGCTTCTGGACTCAGTTTTCAAGGTGGCTTTTCCATTTTAACAAAAATGGTTTCCTTCACCCCTCTCTCAAACCATCTGGTCTCTCTGGCCACAGTTTGGACATTGCTGTCCTCAAAGAAATGCCCTTTCTCATTGAGGTGGACTGCTGACTTAGGTCAACCAGGATTTAACCTGAGTTGAGAGAGAAAGTTGATAGCCAGCATTGTGAAACAAATTAACCCAAAGTTAGCCGGTTTGGACTTGTTGGGTTTTTATTAGCTCAAAACGTTGTATGCCACAGCCCTATGCTGGATGAGTGAGTTATCTGTGCAGGTGGATGGAGGCGTGTTTGGGTGAGGAGTTGCCCCCACCAACAGAGCTGGAGGAGTCTTTGAGAAACGGTGTGGTTCTGGCCAAACTGGGCCACCGTTTTAGTCCTGAGACTGTTCCTTTAAAAAAGATCTATGACCTGGACCAGGCCCGATACAAGGTCTGCATTTAAATCTCTCCAAACCCTGTTCATATTAGCTAAAACCGGTTCACATCCATGATACCTGTTCTTTCAGACGATGGGTCTTCAGTTTCGTCATACTGATAACATAAACCACTGGAAAGTGTCCATGACGACGCTAGGCCTTCCCTCAGTATGTATTCATGATCTGATCACAGTGAGGGTTAAATCTCTGTTGGTCTGTTTTTGACTAATCATTTGTTTCTACAGATCTTTCATCCAGAAACAACTGATGTTTACGACAAAAAGAACATGCCCCGTGTCGTCTACTGTCTTCATGCTCTCAGGTAAGAAACAACAACTCTCATCATGCCCTAGGGTCTTTGCATGACACAAAAGACAGTAATAGTGATATTAGCATGAAATATGTATATCTCAATTAATCATACTGAGGCAGTATGATTAATTGCATATATGCAGGGATAAATATCATACTTAAAAATATATATAATATATTGAAAGTCAATGGCACACCGTACAGTACCACTTTATACACTGTAAACATAAAGTGTAAATTGTCAGCACGTGTCAGCACAAATTGAATTATAAACTCTTGGTGTCTTGTTTTATTTACCAAACTTAACACTAAATAACTTTTTTATCTTTTGTTCTTTATCTTGTAAGGTCATCTCAGAGCACCACACAGTCTTTAGTTTGTCTTTTTTCACCTTGACTCCTTTGTCTCTGTTTAGTTTCTATCTCTACAGAATGGGGCTTGCTCCTCAAATCCATGACCTCTATGGAAAAGTCAACTTTACAGGTAACACTTGTTCAAAAACAATTTCATTCAAATGCAGTTCTGTTGCGTTTTTAGTCTCATTTTGCTCAGTAATAGAATATTTACTATATATCTTTCAGAGGAGGAGATCAACAACGTGAAGCTGGAGTTGGACAAATATGGACTCCAGATGCCAGCATTCAATAAAATCGGAGGAATTCTGGCCAATGAGTTGTCAGTGGACCAGGCAGCAGGTTAGTATAAATCTGGACCCTTGTCCACAACAAATCCTTCTTAAACCATTTTTACTCTCTCCTAAACCTGTGTGCTCTTCAGTCCATGCCGCTGTGATTGCCATAAATGAGGCGGTGGACAGGGGTCGAGTGGAGGTGACGGCTCTAGCTCTGAAGAATCCTAATGCTATGATTGAAGGCCTGCAGGAGGCTCTGATGAGCTTGTACCAGGAGCTGCTGCAGCAGAGCAAGAGACAGAAGGTTCTCAACACAAAGAACCGGGTATAAGACAGAAAAAAAAAATATTCTGGTTGTTTTTTGGTAGTATTGAATTCTTTCTAATAGAATAAGATAAAATTCATGTTTACATACAGTTTAAGTGCTGTAAAAAGAATTTTTACAGTTCTTTATTAATGGCACTAAATATAAATGGAGCCAAATGACCATATATAGTTTAGTTTAGAATTGGTAACATCCAGCTGTAGCAGTGCCCAGACTTGGTTGTTACAAGAACCAAGCACTGAAAATTCAGTTTCCCTTTCTAAATAAAACAAAATAAATAGTGAAGTTAAGAACAAGGCAGCTTTTTGAGGTGACCAATCAGAATTATGTCTTCACCTACTGTGTTTCAGGGCAGAGTTGAGGACAATGACATCTATGAGGAGTATTTAACTAAAAAAGAGATCCAACAGAACGTCAACTTGGTCAACGGTGAGTGTTTTGTTCTTATTTTCTGGTGTGCACAATTATTAGGCAAGTTGTATTTTTGAGGATAAATTTTGTTATTGTGCAACTACAGTGCGCTTGGTCAAGCCAAAATGTTAAACCCTCAAACCTTAAGTAGTAAAAGTGAAGTTTTGGCTTTCCTAAGAGAATATCTACATGTACACCATTCGGCAACTATTAGTGTCAGAATTATTTTGCAACTAAATGAAAAACAAAGATTTTCCCATCTCACTTGTTTATTTTCACCTGTTAAAGTGAGACTAATAAACTCAAAATTTACAAATAAACATTTCTGAAATAAAAAAAAATTTAAAAACTCAGTGACCAACATCTTTAAGGCCTTTACTGGCCAGCTTTGATGCACGTGATGGAGCGTTGTCTTGCAATCAAAAAATCAAAATCAAAGTCTTCCTGAAAGATGCAGAATTTTTCCTGTACCTCTGCTTGAAGAAAGTGTCTTCTAAAAATTGGCAGTAGGTCTGAGAGTAGATTTTGAGTCCATTTTCAACCCGAAAAGGTCCAACTAGCTCATCTCTCAAATAGGGCTGGGCGATATGGCAAAAATGTGATCTCGAAATAAAATATCCATATTGAACGATAACGATTTTCGATATTCGATACAAGTTGTTAATGCTTCCAGCTTAAAAATAGTATGCCTGAATGACTGAAGCCACAAAAATGAGAGGGTTCATTAAATTACACTTTAAAAGTATAGTTTACTAAAAAAAAAAATTACACATTTCCAAAATGTAAACATAATACTATTGTAAACATAATTTGTAAACATTACAGTTTTTTTCCAACCAGAAGACTAACTGTAAACAGTGTCGTTAAGAGGTACATTAAATGTGCAAAATATAAACATAAAAATATACAACTTCTAGCAAGTGCACACAATTTGTAAAACTTTCAGTTGTATTTTTTATTCTTTTTTTGCCAGGAAGACTGGTCTGTAAAAAGTGTCTGGATTTAAGAGGTATTTTAAATGTGCAAAACGTAAACATGAAAAATGTACAACAACTAGCTAGTGCACACAATTTGTAAAACTTTTACAGGATTTTTGCCAGAAACACTAGTCTGTCCACAGTGTCTGGCTTTAAAGCTGCCCTGTGGCAGGACACTATATTACCACCTGTGCTAAAAGCACGCTCTGAGGGTGAGCTGGTGGCAGGAATACACAGGTAACTTTTTGCCAGGAGGCTCACTCTGGGGTATATTGCTGAATTGATCTTCCACCATTCCAGGGGGTTGGTCTCGCTGTCTGCATCTCCTTTCTGTTTCCTGTATGAGATGTGGCGGAATGCGCATGCCCGGGTCTACACAAAAATGAACGACTCGCTCTCTGAGATGACTAGTTGTTCCCGAGTCATATTAAAGACTCGTTCAAAAAGAACGAATCGTTCATGAACGACTCATCACTAGGGGTGAACAACTCCTGCTCTGACTGCAGCTGGGAGGGGCTGCTGCGCGAGGACTGGGAGTCCTCTATGAGTGCTTTGGGATGGGGGTGGGGCCCGCGGCACCACCTGCTCATTGATTAGAGTAAGAACGATGTGTGCTTTCACTTCAGAAAGTCTCCAATAACTCCAGAAAAAGTCGCTAGATTTGTCGCTAGTCGCTTTTTTGAAAATTTGTCGCTAGAGGGGTCTGAAAACTCGCTAAATATAGCGACAAAGTCGCTAAGGTTGCAACACTGCTGACGTGCACGCTGCTGTCGCATATTTCTGCTGTGTGATTGGTTCTTGGATCTTTTTCTTCTTCTCTAGTATTATTGGCGGATCGCAACCAATTGTTTCCGGTGCATACCGCCACCTACTGTACCGGAGTGTGTAATTCATGTTCTAGTACTTCCGGTTATGGTTCATGGATCAATCCATATCGAGTGAAAATGTCCGGAGCTTATCATCGTTATCGATTTAAATTTTATCACGATTCGATGTGATATCGTTTATCGGCCCAGCCCTACTCTCAAATAATACCTGCCCATACCAGTACCCCACCTCCACTTTGCTGGTGTCTGAGTCAAAGTGGAGCTCTGTGTCTGTTACTGATCCAACCACGGGCCTGTCCATCTGGTCCGTCAAGAGTCAGTCCACAAAACCTTGAAAAATCTGTCTTCAGATATTTCTTGGCCCATTCTTGATGTTTCAACTTCTGCGTCTTGTTCAGAGGTGGTCGGGTTTCAGCCTTTCTTACCTTGGCCATGTTTTTGAGACTGAACACCTCGTACTTCTTGACACTCCAGGGAGGTTGCAGTTGTGAAATATGGCAGCACTGGAAGATAATGGGTTCCTGGTAGCTTCACGTTTGATTCTTTGCAAATCTTTGGCGGTAATTTGTGTCTTTTCTTCTCGGCGCGTTTCTTGCGACCCTGTTGACTATTTGCTACAAAACGTTTGATGGTTCTTAGATATTTCAAGAGTGCTGCATCCTTGGGAAAGACTTTTTCCAATTTTTGACTTTTCAGAGTCAGTTAAATCTCTATTTTGGCCCATTTTTTTTCTGAGGAGAAGAATCTGCCTAATCATTATGCACACCTTGATATAAGATGTTGATCTCCTTAGGCCACACCCTCCCTCCTTACACAAATACACATCACCTGATATGCATTAAATCCAATAAGGATTAGAGTTTATACAGCTTGGAGTTGGAAATTATGAATAAAATGATGATTTTATTCACTTGCCTAACAATTGTGCACAGTGTAGTGTTCTATACTGCCTGTTTTTGATTTCTGCAAATCTTTTTCTTTATTAGTGCGTTGGGCAGTGGAGCAGGTGGACCAGGCCTTGAACTCTTCTGTTGAACTTGCTCTGCTGTCGGCTCTCAGTTTGCCATGTTTGTCCCTGAGAGGCATCCGTACAGAGCTGGGGCTGTGGTACATGGAGCAGCTCAATGCAGACAGACAGCAGAAAGCAGTGGTACAGGCATATTCTATCAGCTACATTTGAGTAGCTGTAACAGTAGAAAAGAGACAGCTTTTTACACTCACTCTGGTGTTGGCTCATTCCGTAGCTGATTTTAAAAATATAAAGCATGAAAAAATCCTGCCTGCCCACCAACATGTGACCTTTTAGTCCAGAATTGAGCGGTCTGATATAACTCCACTTTTGTATATGTCCTCTCTTTAGGTACAGGGCTGTGTCGATCCTCTGGAGCCTGACGAGCTGCAGGAGGGAATTTCTACAGCCAATCGAGAGGCTCAGATACAGAGCAGCAGTGAGTTCTACCAGCTCCACAGAGAGTCTAAGTCACACATCTTCCAGCAAGTTGGAAAACTTTGCAATGAAAGACACAATATTTTTTACATATGCTCTTTGTAAAAGAGACTTCTTTAATTCTTAAATACCCATGAAGGTATTTTATGCTAAATAATTCTTATGATATCTCTTCTGTAAAACATATCTGCAGCCAATGCTCTCCTTAAAGTGTGTGACTAGTGACCATATGTCATGAGTAACAATTATTAAACTTAATGAGAATAGTTTAAAGATCGCTGGGTTACAGTCTGAGTACTGTTTCATCAAATATTTGTCTCTCCAAGTTCCACCTACTCAAAATACCACCTACTGTAATATGTTATTGGTCAGTGAGTAGTATAATAGAGAGAATATAAAGAAATGTAACAGAAGTGTAGTTCTAGTTCACTAAATGTATACAATATTTGGGCTATGGGTCATGGGCAGTGGCCGCGTCTAGCTCCCACTTAGTCCCACCAAACTATACATGCTGTACATGCAGGAGTAGATTAATTTCTAACATAATTATCTAGCACAATGATTAAAGAATTTTTAGCTTTGCTCGCACTGATTCACTTTAGGGCTATTTGAGTTAAACTCAAGACAGACATGGATTAAAGTACGCTCTTGCATAAAGCAACACAATAATGCCATAGTCTTTTGTGTCCAGTAAACTCACCGTTGTTCATCTTTTGTGTTGAACAACTTTGTTTAGTGAAGGCTGCGCTGTTGAAGCTGAACCAGTCCCTGTGTGGCTCAGACCCCAGGCTCACTGTCAGCAATCTCATGAGTTCTGCCCTGGATCTGCCCTTGGTTTACCCCTCTGCTGCAAAGCTATACCACACTGAGCTGCAGCAAATACAGAGGCAGAGCCCACAGGTGAGTTACTACAGACACAGGTAAACTGAACAGAAAATAGGGCTTGATGATTATTCACATGTGTATATGGGGAAACTGATAAAAACAAAGATGTCTGATGTGTAAGTGTAATTAAAGCAGTCTAAAGAGGCAGCCTTAGGCTGTAGACTGGCCTTAGACAGTACAAAACCTGTCAGAGGACCTGGATGCAGGGCTTAAAGTATTCCGGCACCGTGCCGGATCTCCGGCGTGTGGCCGTGAGGGAAAAAAATAATATTTGAGACACATGCGGTTTAATATTTTCGAGCCAATTTATTTCACCTACCAATCATGAGAGGAACGCAGATTTAACTAACGTTACAAGCCTATCAGAAGCAGAGAAGGGCGGGTCCTTGTAACACAGTATGATTGACACCCATACGTCAATGTCACGTTAGCGTTGCCGGAGAAAAAAAAATGGAGCGCAAGTTTATGAAGCCTGGGGATGATGTCCTAGCAGTAGATAAAGGACTCAAAATAAATGGCGCTGGGCGTGGATTGAAGAAAGTAGAGATGGCGAGCCCTTTGGCAGTTGGTGCAAGAAACTGAGAGAGCCCCGGGCTTGTTTCTGCACGATTTGCTCGAGGAAGCTAATGTATGCCAGCAGCGGTAAGAAAGTGCTTGCTCGTCATGATTTAGACCCGGTCATAGAGCCGCTGCCCGTGCACTTAAACTAACCACGACGTTGCCGGGAGCAACTGTTACAGCTGACACACCGTTGTCTATGACTGACCGTGTCTGCGATTTAAAAATACGTTTGTGCACATTTATAGCAGAACATGATTTGTCATTCAGAATTTCGCAGCCACTGGTCACCCTGTGTAGAAAACTGGCAGAAAACAAAAAAGCGTTAACTAGCCTGTCGGTTTCAAATCAACATGCGAGTTACATGAACACTCATGGCATTGCACTACAGTTCAAAAAATGTTTGTCTGAGAAGCTAGTTCTCAGTCTCAGTTTACCAGTTTCTTAAGCACTTTAAGCTCTTGTTACTGTATTTTTGTTATTATCGTCAATATTTGAAGTATTATATCTAATTTCTAATTTATCGGTCAATCTACGTTCCTACCAAGCCTCTCCCATGGAACCTCTAAAATGGTCCTCGTGTAAGGAGGCCGCCATACGGTGATTTTACAGCGAAATACAGCGATATACCTCCGTCCACCAGAGGGCAGGCTCCAAAAGCGAAAATATAAGGAGAAACCCAATGACGACTTTACAAGAGTAAAACTCATGTTTACAGTCTGGTACAAAAGATGGCTCCGGTCTCTAGAGCTAAGTTTTTACTACATGACAACTCTGGGGGGGGTGAATTTTTGATTAATATGTTTGTTTATGCTATCTAAAAACTATTGTTTTACTATGGAAAAAGCCCGGATGTAACGGCCATTTTATTGCCCATTCGTAATGACAATATTGGTGAATAGGGGACCAATGGGTGGATATCATCCATATTTATACAATCTACGTTCCTACTCTCACCTATGGTCATGAGCTTTGGGTCATGACCGAAAGAACAAGATCTCGGATACAAGTGGCCGAAATGAGCTTTCCCTGCAGGGTGGCGGGGCGCTCCCTTAGAGATAAGGTGAGGAGCTCGGTCACTTGGGAGGAGCTCAAAGTAGAGCCGCTGCTCCTCCACATCGAGAGGAGCCAGCTGAGGTGGCTTGGGCATCTGTTTCGGATCCCTCCTGGACGCCTTCCTAGGGAGGTGTTCCGGGCATGTCCCACCGGGAGGAGACCCCGGGGAAGACCTAGGACACGCTGGAGTGACTATGTCTCTCGGCTGGCCTGGGAACGCCTCGGTATCCCCCCGGAAGAGCTGGAGGAAGTGTCTGGGGAGAGGGAAGTCTGGGCGTCTCTGCTTAGACTGCTGTCCCGGATAAGCGGTAGAAGATGTATGAATGGATGGAGCTCTAATTCATCATAAAGGTGTTATTTTTGGTTGAGGTCAGGACTCTGTTCAGGTCAGTCAAGTTCTTCCTCACCAAACTCCCTCATCCATGTCTTTATGACCCTTGCTTTGTGCACTGGTGCGCAGTCATGTTGGAACAAGAAGGGGCCATCTCCAAAGTGATCTTACAAAGGTGGGAACGTGAAATTGTCCAAAATGTCTTGGTATGCTGAAGCATTAACAGTTCCTTTCACTGGGGCTGAGCTCTGAGTTGATTGTAGAATATTTAGTAGCCAGGAAATTTCACGACTGGACTTATTGCACAGGTGGCATCCTATCACAGTACAACACTGGAATTCACTGAGCTATGAGAGCGACCAATTCTTTCACAAATGTTTGTAGAAGTCTGCATGCCTAGGTGCTTGGTTTTATACATTTGTGGCTATGGAAGTGTTTGGAACACCCAAATTCAATGATTTGGATAGCTGAGTAAATACATTTGGCCATATAGTGTATAATAATGACATGATTCTTTGCAATCAGTCCAATAAAATATCTTCCACCCTAACTGACGATTTTTCTGTGGGAAATGGTGAACTCTAAATGTATTTTTTCCCGTATCCACCAGGGGAGGCTGCAGTATGAGGAACTGTTTGTTGCTGTGGAGATGCTGTCAGCTGTTGCTGTCATCAATGAGGCTCTGGAGGCGGGGCTTATGCAGAAGTTCAACATCTCATTGGTCAGCTCATCAGCAGCACTCAGTGACGTTGAGCCTGAACTACTTCACAGGTAATGACTTTATAAAGCCTCAGTCTCCTGTATCTCCTGGATTATCTAGTGATGTTTATTATTTTTCAGATATTATGAAGCCCTGAAGTCAGTGAAACAACAGTCCAATGGTGCTATACTCAACTGGAATCAGCTCCAAAAAGAAATTAATACAGTCAATGGTGCAGTGCAAGAACAACACCAGCGTATGTATTTAGAATAGATATACTTGATATTTTAGCCGTGCCATGGTGTTTTATTTGCTCTTCCAATGGGAGCATAATGGCTCCCTCACCAGCACTCACACTGACCATTCAACTCTCAATGACAGTGAAACCAGAATTCAGCTTTTGCTGAATTTACTGTGTGTGTTTAAAACTTTACTGTGTGTTTTAGCCTATGTCTAAAAACACTTGCTGCAGACAATTTGCAACCTTGTAGGTTAAGAGGCACATAGATCCATTGCATCCCTCACATGTCAACAAACCACTTGAGTTTTTCTGAAGGAAATTAGAAGAATATAACAAGTTGCCATGTGCTTTTACAAAGGTGGCTACCATAAACAATGCGGCACAGTTAGCATCTTATAAAGTGGCATACAGAATTACTGTCTGCCAAACAACGCTGAAAAGCTCATACTCTCCGCAGCCATCAATATGGTGTCGTCTGTGAGAGACAACAGAGGCGCTCTAAAATAAATGGTGTAAAAAATAAAAATAGGGCATGGCAAAAAAACATTAAGAAGCACAGTTAAAGCAATATCTGAATAACCATTATTTTGTTTAAGCTGTAAAATTCATTTCAGTTACAAGTGGAACAATTTTAATATACTGGAACACTAATCATTACATTTAGCTTATATTTTATTGCAACAAGAAGAGATTCAAGTTTAAGATGAATGACATGTATCAATCATTAAAAACTGATAACTCCCACAAGAGTTTAAAGTGTAGAAAGAACAGTATATTGACATCCAAGAAATTATTTAGTGTTTTTAAATTATGTATTTTTTATGGACAGTGGTGTTAATGAATGGTGCTTGGTGCCAAAGATGTTGCTGTGTCACACGAGAATCAAAAACAGGCTTAAAATCATCTTGTAATAAATCCAGAATATTAACTTTTTTATTAACATTTTTTAGATAAAGCTTTAGTTAGAGATGAAGTACTCCAACATGAGCATATTGTATCACATTTTGACAGAACTTAAGTCTATTGTGAAGATATGGAAGTACAAAGTATGAAATAATTTTAAACATGCTGTTTTTGGCAGGCCATAATCCTGAAACCATATAACAGAGGGCTACATGTTTTACAGGTTAAACACTTGTATGACACTATCTGAAAATGTCATGCATCTGGTGCAAACTGTTCATACGTTATGGATTTTTATTTTTCAGAAGCCTTAATTTTGGTCTGACGCCTTATTTTTTAACATAAATACATTTTAAGAAAATTCATATACAATACCAACTCCAAATTTGGTACACATCCTGCTTACTTTGTATGGACAATGATTACAGCAGGTTTGAAGCAGCCCTAAGATGGTCATGTGGGAGGCATTTGTTGATTTCCCAAGGATGAGGATGGGAGTCTTATTTATATATATATATATTTAGTCTCTATTTATAATAGAGTTGCTTAGCTGCGCTCTAAATGTACAGATCCTCCAATTTTAATGTGTAGTGTTTTGCAAATGTATCTTCATTACAATAACTGAAATACTGAATGTGCAGGAATGCTTTGGCTTCACATCACATTAAAAGGCACCTGTGTGACATGTGGAAGTTGCTGTAGAGCCCTGTGGTTCTTTGATTTATTATGCAGCTATAATTGCTCTTTGGATAGGATTGAAAGAGAGTGACGCAGTTCACTGCGTATGTCTGAGTTGACTAACCCTTCCATGTGTCCCAGAGCTGCTGTGTGTGTCTGTGATAAATGAGGCAGTGATGGATGGAGATATCCACAGATTACTTTCAGCTCTGCGGCAGCCGTCTCTGGCTCTGAACGAAGTCTTACCTAACAACTGTAGTCGGTACCTCACTCTGCTGAGGAGGGCCCAGCAGCACAGGGCACAGGTAATGTATTACCTGGGCAATTAAGTGGATTGCTTAGTGCTAGTGGAAGTGTTTATAGAGTCGAATCAACTTTGATATCATTTCATTTTAGGAAATATTTTAAGCTCATGCTTAAGTATATTAAGTTATACATGATATTCAAATGTATAGAAATATTGTGCATTTGTATTTACGTAGATTTACATAAAACTTTCACCTAAAACATTTCAATCATATTTTCTGTCGAGCTCACCATTCTGCAGAGGCCTATTGTCCTCCTGATCTAAGCCAGGTTTAACTGACCCTCTGTTCGTTCAGGTGGCTCGGGTCCCGGGGGCAGGGCTTTGGTTGGCTGACATTCAAGAGGAAATTGGGACAGCCAATCAGGAAACCCAAAAAGCACTCAAGTGTGAGTTGGATGACATGACTGTTTACACCTTACTGCTGCAGTACTGTTATGATGTAGCGTTGTAAGCCCATTAAGACATTTATAGCCCCCTACAAACACTTCAGTGGTGCATGATCCTGCTCCCATTAGTCTACGTCTTGAACAGCAGAGCTCATCTAGAACTGTTTAACTGTGAGATCATTCCTGGAGAAGACAGTCTGCCTCTACTTTTCGTTCATACAGCGTATATATAGTGGGGGGAGGGTTCTTTAGTCTAATAGAAGAAGCTGTTTTGTGCCTTGTTGTTCTGGCCTTAAGGCTGCTTAGTCTTCTTTCTGAGGGGAGGGAAGTGAATAGGTCATGTCCTGGGACGAATGGATCCTTTATAATACTTCTGCACAAGCTGATTTAAATGTCCTCGGAGAAATGGGAAGCTGCCTAATTATGTTAGGAGAAGCTTGAGACATAAGTATAGACTCCTAAATGTCCTCTAGATCTGACAGCACACAGACCAAAACTGTCAATATTGATACATGCATTTTGTGTTCTTTATACTGTAAATAAAGAGAACTAAAATGTTTTTATTCCTTGGATAATTTTAGTGTGCCTGGCTTTAGCAGCAGTTAACCAGGCTATAAGAGAACAGCGTCCCTCACAGACCCTCAGAGTCCTGTCTCTGCCAGAAGTGGCTCTAACAAGCCTCATGCCCCACTGTGGCCAGAAATATCAGGAGCATCTGACTGAACTTATGAGGGACAGGTCCTCCAGAGGTACAAACATGCTAAACAAATGCAAACATGCAAAAAAATGTCTGTCTCAAACTAAACAATAGATGATCTTTCAGGAGATAACCGCAGTTCATGGGTTTGTACGGAGCTGGACGATGGCACCTGCTTTTACTTCAATTTGAACAAACTTGAAGGAACCTGGGACAAACCCAAGGATTTTACTCAAAATTCACTCTTCCTTGGCCGCAAAGACATTCAGGTGAGGGATTTTACCATTATTTTAGCTTTGCAATTATTAGTTTTTGTTCTTTTTAGCCTGATCTTTTTCTTGATTTTACCAGTCTGTGGTGAGCAGTGTGTCTGCAGCCCACTATCGGAGCATTCAGTGGAAAAACAGTGAGCAGCTGGTGGTGCGTTTGCAGGCAGCTTCCAGGGGCTTTTTCCTGAGGCAACAACTGGAGTTCAGACGCAGATATCTAATTGCCAACATGCCTGCTATTATTATCATACAGGTACAATAATACATTTACTATGTACAGGCAATAAACATGTCATAAAAAATCTTGTGTCTATTAAACAGGAATGTAATATACAACTGTTAGTCCACGCAGGAAAAGCCAAAAAGTCCCAGTGTTAGATTTCTTACTGTCATGACAGTGTTTTTTTTTAAACAACCATATATACTTTTACACCTGTTTTGGTCCTGGGCTTTGTGTGTTCTAGTCCCACTGGAGGAGGTTCTTGGCTCAAAGGTCCTATAGCCAAAGGCTACAGTACCTTTACATGAATTGGAGAGCTGTTGTTAAGGTAATCTGAAAATTAAAATCTTGCAAAGTTCTTCTTTAAGGTCTTTATTCACGGATGATTCCTGTTGGAATACGCTTTTGGTGATTTAAACTAAACAAACTAAATGCAAAAAGAAAAAATACAGGTAATTGCTGTTTAAACTCCACTCACAACCATTAACGACTGACAACTATTCAAAGAGGGCACAGGTTGCTAAAAGATATTACAATCACCAGGCCAATACTATAGCTGCTAAAATTGCTAAAAGATGTAACCCCAAAGATAAATGATCTTTTGTATTCTTATGATCTGTGACTGATGAACTCATACTGTCTCAGATTCAGTCGATGGTGAGGATGTGGCTGGTGAGGTGGAGGTACAGAGAAAGACTGCGCTTCCTCAGACAAAATGTGAGTCCATTTTGAAATTTGTGAAAGATTTAAAGATGTGGACAGTGCACATTTGACTCTTTTATTTTTAAGTAATAGTTACTGTTGACATACTTTTAGATATGTGATATAATTCTATTTTAGACCAAATGCAGTGTGTTAGACCTTAAGGTGAAATAAGTATATTGTTTGTGCTCCAGACATATGTACTAGGCAAGGGACAATTTTAGAATTTTGTGTCATGATTATCCTGGCCACAATAATTGCAATTTACAATATTATCAAGATAATTTTGAAATCATTCTTACAATATGGAAATGTCACTAAAACATACTGCAATCAGTGGAATTACAATACTTTTTGTGGTTAAACAACCATTTTAATGCACTTTGTTGATTGCAAAATTGATTTGAATTAAAGCCGCAAGCAGCGATAAAGGCCCTCGCCTCCCTTGAGACCGCGGGGACACATGCACTCGGAGGATTGCATTTCGTGCTTTAAAGCGTAAACTTCACGGTAATATCAAATAACCGGGCTGTGCTACTTCTTGAATCTTCTTCTGGCTGGAGCCTGCGTTATCACCTCGGGCCTGTGCTACTGTTGGGGCCTGCTACACCACCTTGTAATTTAGAGTTAAAGGTCTCCACAATCCCTGGTTTTCCTGGGATCTGTTCAAAATGGCCGCCTTCCCGTGTGATAGGGTGTTGTCCCCATTGGCTTTTTTGTTCATAAGCCCATGCTGGATGTGTGTACCAAGTTTCATTTGCCTACGACAAACTAAAATTTTCACTTCCCATTGACTTTTTCCACATATTTGGGACGTTGCTATGGCAACACATTTATAGATAGGGGGTGGTTGTCATTGGCTTTTATGCTCGTCATGACATAAGAGATGTGTGTACCAAATTTCATGTCTCTATGACAAACTAAATTCTTGGGTCCCATTATAAGTTTGTAGGGGGCGCTGGAGAGCCATTTCTAAAGATAACCCCTTTTATTTACATATCTTTGTGTTCAGGTCATGAATGTGCACAAACGCCTTTTTGGGTCCAACTCGATCCGAGAAGGCGTTTGAGAGTTAAGAGACATTTTATTTTCACAAAAATGGCCACCTCGTTATAGGCTTGCCACACCCATACCCGATAAGATATAAAAAACAAAGTCACAACTTTGGTTGGCACGCGTGTCTAGATGATACTCACCGAATTTGAGACGATTTAGATTAAACCACAATGATTTGCATCTTTTTGCCCAAGGGGTGCGATTTTGGTGGTCGTGCGTTTCACTCCACATGGCGGACCTCCTGTTGAGTTTAGGGTGTGGCTGTCTTAGACTTTTCTGTTTGCCCTGAGGTGTCCTATGGATGTACCAAGTTCTGTATTTCTACATTGGAAAAATCGACTTTTATTTTCCATAGGCCCAATGTATTTTGACTTTTCTAGGGGTCGCCACTGAGTATTTTTTCGCTCATTCTTGGGGTGTGTGTGTGACTGACAGACAGCCTCCGCAGCGCACATGAGAGATCTCGCAGATCTCACAGACAAACGTCTTAATAATATCGCAAATTAGAAATGATTTGGTAAGATAAAATGTGCATGATAACATTATTAAGCAAATCTCTTCCCCATCTTCACTCTTTATTATTAAGCGGAGTTTTCGTACTGTTGTGTGTGTGCCGTGCTCGTTGTGTTGTGTGTGTGTGTGACTGACAGACAGCCTCCGCGGCGCGCATGAGAGATCTCACAGACAAACATCTTAATATGATCGCACATTAGAAATGTTTGGTGAGATAAAATGTGCACGATAACATTATTAAGCAAAAATACATAGTACATAAATTTTTTCCCCTCCAGTACCGAAAGCAGAACCGATAGCGTCAGATCTTACCTATACTACGATCTTTCATAATTTAGCCCCGGGGCCAGTTTAATACCGGGTTTTGGTACCCATCCCTAGGCGCTGCTGCATGATGATCCGCCACCTTATTGTGGATTGAGGGGTTTGGGTGCCCGAATGATCCTAGGAGCTATGTTGTCGGGGGCTTTATGCCCCTGGCAGGGTCTCCCAATGTAAACAGGTCTTGGGTAACGGGCCACACAAAGAGCGGTTCAAAACGCCTTTATGGAGAATGATATATCAGGGACTGTTTTGTCAGAAGGATGGGGCTGACCTCGCGTGGGTCCACCACCTGCGGGAGGAACTGTTAAGGGGCCGATGCAAAGTTGTTTGGGCGGCACTCAAAGGCGGGGGCCTCAACAACCTAATCCCCGGACACAGAATCTGGCGCTAGGTACATGGAATGTCACCTCGCTGGTGGAGGGGGCGTGGGGCTGACCTCGCATGGGTCCAGCACCTGCAGGAGGAACCGTAAGGGGCCGGTGCAAAGTTGTTTGGGCGGCACTCAAAGGCGGGGGCCTCAACAAGCCAATCCCCGAACACAGAACCTGGCGCTAGGTACATGGAATGTCACCTCGCTGGCGGGGAAGGAGCCTGAACTTGTGCAGGAGGTTTAGAGATAGTTGGGCTCATCTCCACGCACAGCTTGGGCTCTGGAACCCAACTCCCCGAAAGCGGCTGGACTCTCTACTCTGGAGTTACCTGCATTTAGAGGCGGTGGGCTGGTGTGGGCTTGCTCATAGCTCCCCAGTCAGCTGCCATGTGTTAGAGTTTACCCCAGTGAATAAGAGGGTTGCTTCCTTGCGCCTTTGGGTCGGGGATAGGTCTCTCACTGCATAAAAAATGGCAGTGCAAAGTACTCGGACTTCTTGGAGTCTCTGGGAGGGGTGCTTGAAAGTGCTCTGATGCTCACGTTCGCAGTGACAGTGAATTCTGGAGGGGCGTGACTCCAACTGATCACCACCTGGATGTGTGTTGGATCCGATGGCGGGGAGAAAGTTGGAAAGACTCTGCAGACCTAAATGTACTGTGAGGGTCTGTTGGGAACGTTTGTCCGAGTCATCTGTCAGAGATCTTCAACGCTCACCTCCGCCAGAGCTTCTACCAGATCCCAGGGAGGCTGGAGACATTGAGTCCGGGTGGACCATGTGCTCTACCTTCATTGACGCGGCCTCTCAGAGCTGTGGCCTAAAGTATCCTAAACCCAGTAGTGGACACCGGAAGTAAGGGATGTCGTCAAGCTGAAGAAGGAAACCTATCGAGCCTTGTTGGCTCATGGGACTCCTGAGGCAGCTGATGGGTACCGGTTGGCCAATGGGACTGCAGCCCGGGTGGTTGTGGATAAAAAAACTTGGGTCTGGGAGGAGTTCAGAGAGGCCATGGAGAAGGACAATCGGTCGGCCTCGAAAAAATTCTGGCAAACTGCCCGGTGGCTCAGGAGGGGGAAGCAGTGCCCTGCCATCACTGTTTGCAGTGGAGCTGGGAATCTGCTGACTTCAACTGAGGACATTGTTGGGCGGTGGAGGAAATACTTTGAGGATCTCCACAACCCCCCCTACACGTCTTCTACTGAGGAAGCAGAGGTCGAGGGCTCAGAGGTGGACTCATCCATCTCCCAAGCTGAAGCCACTGAGGTAGTAAGGTGGCAAGGCACCGGGTGTGGATGAGATACGCCCTGAGTACCTCAAGTCTCTGGATGTTGTAGGGCTGTCTTGGTTGACACGCCTCTGCAACATTGAATTGTGGTTGGGGACATTACCTCTGGACTGGCAGACCAGAGTGGTGGTCCCTCTTTTCAAGAAGGGGGACCGGCAGGTGTGTTCCAACTACAGAGGGTTTATACTCCTCAGCCTCCAAGGAAACCTCTATGCCAGGGTTTAACCAACCAGTCCACATGTGCTTTGTGGATATGGAGAAGGCATTCAACAACAAGAAACACATCCTTGTGGCGCCCTGTGGGGGGTGCTCTGGGAGTATGAGGTCCGAGGTCCTCTGCTAAGGGCTGTCCGGTCCCAGTAAGTCAGACCTGTTCCCAGTGCATGTTTGACTCTGACAGGGCTTCACTTTGTCACCGGTCCTGTTTGTCTTTATGGACAAGATTTCTAGGCGCAGCCAGAGGCCGGCAGGAGTCTTGTTTGGGGGACCACAGGATCTCGTCTCTGCTTTTAGCAGATGATGATGTCCTATTGGTTCCATCAAGCCAGGACCCTTTGCATGCACTTGGACAGTTTGCAGCTGGGATGAGGATCAGCACCTCCTAAGTCTGAGACCATGGTTCTCAGTCGATAAAGGGTTTGCTTGCCCCCTTCAGGTTGGTGGAGAGCTCATGCCTCAAGTGGAGGAGTTCAGGTATCTCGGGGTCTAGTTCACGAGTGAGGGAAAGAGGTTGACAGGCGGATTGGTGCAGTTTCTGATGCGGTTGATGTATCGGTCTGTCGTGGTGAAGAAGTTGAGTTGCAAGGCGAAGCTCTCGATTTACCGGTCGATCTACGTTCCTACTCTCACCTATAGTCATGAACTTTGCGTCACGATCGCAAGAACAAGATCCCGGATACAGGTAGCCGAAATGTTTTAGGTTGGCTAGGCGCTCCTTTAAAGATAGGGGCGAGGAGCACGGTCACTCGGAAAGAGCTCAAAGTAGAACCGCTGCTCCTTTACATCAAGAGGAGCCAGCTGAGGTAGCATGGGCATCTGTGGA
Organism: Perccottus glenii; assembly: GCA_024416835.2. NCBI lineage: Eukaryota > Metazoa > Chordata > Actinopteri > Gobiiformes > Odontobutidae > Perccottus > Perccottus glenii. The sequence goes on along the minus strand of CM044551.2, from coordinate 32,188,253 downwards.
CTCCTGGACGCCTCCCTAGCTCGGAAACAATCAGAAAAGATTAGATTAGATTAGATTCAACTTTGTCACTGCACATGTAAGGTACAAGGCAACGAAATGCAGTTAGCATCTAACCAGAAGTGCAATAAGCAGTAAGTACAGAATATACAAGGTCTATAATATGTACAATAACTATACAGATATGTATTATGGACATAATTTACAGATTTTAAATACTATAAGCATGATATACAGGTAGGTGTACTATGAACATACTATACAGATAGATTATGTAAAAGTGTATGTACACTATAGGCAGAACATATGAACATAATTTACACTAGTGCAATGGACAGTACAGTGCATAGAAAATATTACAGTGTGCGGACCCATTTTAGATGAACTGGTATGATTTGTTGTCAATGGGGTTTAGACCGACTTCACTAATAAGGAAAGAAAATTGGTCTGAAGTTCATATCTGTTTGAGAAAGTTAGTCTGTGGGGATAAATCCTGATGTTGATTTGTTTTTTCATGGTAAACAGGTAAATGCAGTGGTGAAGATCCAAGCCTTCTTCAGGGCCAACAAGGCCCGAGAGGAGTATAGACTGCTGGGTAAGTACAGTCCTTTCAGCACTCCTGCACCTCTTTGTATGTGGTTACGTTTTAGTAATTTTATTTTATTTTTTATTTATATAGCGCTTTTCCACCTACTGTAGTAGGCACTCAAAGCGCTTTACATACATTAAGCTAAAGCTTTAACAGTGTTACAGCTGGAACACCACTGGAGGCAAGGTAGGTTAAGTGTCTTGCCCAACGACACAACAACAGTATGTGGGGGAGAGCGTTATGATGTTTTGGGGTGTTTCGAGCGGGGATAGAACCACCCACCTGCCGGTCGAAGGACGGCCACTTTACCCACTGAGCTACTGCCACCCTTAGAATTTTATGATGTCTTGTTTTTGTTCCTCTTCTGCAGCATTTTGCACTTTGATAATGTTGTCAAAAGTCCCAGTACTTCGGTACCAAGTCTAAATTTAAAACATCACGGTTCCGAGCATCCGGTCAACACGGTTCTTGGTGCTCCATCTGAAATGTGCACAGTTAGTCCTTAGGGAAAATTTTATTTTACCACATTAAAATTGCAGCTGGTTGTAAGCACAATGTGTAACATGCCTAGGATACAGAGATCTCGCAGATCTGCGTGCACACGTGTGATGTTTAGCCTTTTGCCTTGTTGTACTGTTGTTAAGAAAGTAGCTTGTTGTTAGTAGTTTGCAGTGGAGCTGAGTCTGAGTAGCACAGTCTGCAGCGCTAACAAGTCGCTTGCTTTTAATACTTCTGAGCCTTTATTTTTTACTGTTTTACTGTCCGGCACAGAGGGCAGCTTAAGTGGCGTTTAAACATCTGAGCAGCTCCGCTGGGTCTTAGTGCTAGTGAACTCTGAGGTACCCCCTCCTATGATGAGGTTTAATAATTCAAGCTGGATTTAAAGTCTTTTAAAATTAGATATGAACACAGTTTGGATTAAATAAAAATGTTAATACATTCTATCTCCTGTTTAGTAAACATTCATTAACATGACCATTTGTTTGTTTTTTTACTTCTCATATTTCTATTTGTGGAATAACTTGAAACACAATTTTAAATAGCTAATAAATGAAGTATGTTTTTACACATTTTATTTTTGTTTCACTTTTAACAGTCTGGTGTTCAATTAGCTTTTGTGTTTTGCTTTGGTACCGAAATTGATAGAGAACCGTGGATTTTCACTGGTATTGTTACCGAATACTGAAAATTTGATACCGTGACATTAAGGACGCTAATTTGCAAATGCATTGCAGGGAATGCAGGGCTTTAGAGTGCAAACTAATTTCTCAAAGGTCTCAGCAAACATTGGTCCAATGGCAACATTGTATACCTGGCCAAAAATAGTAGGGCTGCATAAATCAGTAAAACACAAGTAAAACATTTTAGTCGTAATGGTTCCAAAGGATGGCCTTCTCAATCTTAGATGATGACTCTCACCCCCTGCACAGTGAGTTTCAGTTACTGCCGTCTGCGAGGAGGTATAAAGTCCCAAGGGGTAGAACGAAAAGATATAAGAGCAGCTTCGTACCAAATGCGATTAATATTTACATTTAGTCATTTAGCAGACGCTTTTATCCAAAGCGACTTACAAGTGAGGAAAACAATGGAAGCAATTTTAACAACACAAGGTACAAAAAGCATAAGTGCACAAAAAACTAGTTAGTTTAAACCCAGCGCAGTATGGTTGTGCAGCAGGGAGTCCAGCCAGTAGAGCATTGCAATAATCCAGTTTGGACAAGACAAGAGCCTGGACTAGAATTTGCGTAGAGTGCTCTGATAGGAAAGGTCTAATTTTCCTAATGTTGTAGAGGATCAATCTACAGGACCGGGTGGTGCTGGCGACATGACTTGTGAAGTTTAGCTGATCATCAATTACCACTCCCAGATTTCTGGCAGTGTTGGACGGTGTAATGGTTGATGGGCCTAGTTGAATGGAGAGGTTGTGGTGGGTCTTTGGATTGGCCGGAATCACAAGCAGTTCTGTTTTTGCAAGGTTCAGCTGCAGGTGATGGTCCTTCATCCAAAGTGAGATGTCACTCAGACATGCCGAGACGCGAGCAGAGACCGTCGGATCGTCAGGTTGAAATGACAGGTGGAGTTGAGTGTCATCTGCATAGCAGTGATAAGAAAAGCCATGCTTCTGGATGAATGACATAGCCAAGGGATGTCATGTATATGGAAAAGAGTACGTTCCAAGCACTGAGCCCTGTGGCACCCCTGTATTGAGATGTTGGGACTCAGAGACCTCGTTTCTCCAGGATACTCTGAATGACCTATCCGAGAGGTAAGACTTGAACCATTGCAACGCCATTCCAGAGACACCCATCGCCCTGAGAGAGGACAGGAGGATGTGATGATTAACAGTGTCAAAAGCAGCAGACAGATCCAGTAAGATGAGTACAGATGACTTGGATGTTGCCTTTGCCAGTCTCAGAGCTTCGATGACTGAGAGCAGGGCAGTTTCGGTGGAATGTCCGCTCTTGAACCCAGACTGGTTCTGGTCCAGGAGGTTGTTCCGTGTGAGAAAATTTCTTCAAGGTTGGCAGGTATGCATCTGCTTCAGTTAGAGGAGAGAAGGAAGTGAGCAAGCACATATCAGGGGTCTGAATGAGCTTGACAGGTGGTGGCGCAGAGAACTGACTGCTGATGGCGGTCGTTTTCTTTATAAAGAAAGACGCAAAATCATCAGCTGTTAAATCCGATGAAGGTGGGGGAGCAGGCAGACAAAGGAGGGCAGAAAAGGTTTTAAAGAGAGTGCGCGAGTCAGGTGAGTTGATTAACCTTGAATGGTAGTAGACAGTTTTTACAGAGGTGACATCAGCGGAGAAAGTAGAGAGGAGAGACTGGTAGATACAGAGGTTAGTAGGATCTTTTGACATGCGCCATTTTCTCTCAGCTGACCGGAGGCTGGCGCGGTGCTCGCGTAGAACATTGGATAACCAGGGGGCAGACGAGGAGTACGGGCTGGTCTAGATGTAAGAGGGCATAAGTTGTTGTTGTTTTAAAAGAGAGAGCTCCTCAGAAGAGGGGAGTGCAGAAGAGACAGCAGAGGAAAAACGGGAGGGACTGAGTGTACGCAGGTTGCATCGGAAAGTGACCAGCGGTAAAACAATTGCAGTATCTGGAGAAGTTAGGTCAAGGTCGAGAGTAATGAAGAAATGATCGGATGTGTGTAGTGGCGTGACCTGAGTGTGCCGAGTGGAGCAGTATCTTATGTAGATAAGATCTAGTTGGTTACCAGACTTGTGGGTTGCCGATGTGGAAACCTGCTTGAGGTCAAATGATGCAGTTAGATTAATGAAGTTAGCAGCCTGTGGCTTTTCAAGGTGGATGTTGAAGTCTCCTAATACCACCAGAGGAGTACCATCCTCAGGGAAGGATGAAAGAAGCGCATCCAACTCCTCCAAGAAATGTCCAAGCTGACCTGGGGGCCGATAGATAACTACAAAATTACTTTTAACAGGGTGGGTGATGGTAACAGCATGGAACTCGAAGGAGCTGTTGTCACACAAGGGTGATAACTTTGTTAATATGATTAAAAAAGTGTAGAGGTGGTTCTTAGAAATGTTGTACTAGGGTTTTATGATTTTTATCAGTTTTTTTGGGTTCTTCTTCAGGTTCTTTTACAAAGACCACATGTAATGTTTTGAGAGCACTTTCTTTCTTGAGAAAAGAAAGACTTTACTCAGTATGAATATTTACTTATTTGTCCCTATGTGTTGTGGAGTGTTCTGTGTTGTGTGTTTTTGTATTGGATGCCATAGTCATTGCACTGTGTTATGTCCTCAGTTGATGAAGACAAGGTTTTACAAGACAAACAGAGAGTCAAGGTCATAGAGTTTTGGTGTTTGGCTTTTATTGGTCCAAACACATACAACAATAAAACAGCCAACAAAAGTGGAGGGAGGAAGGCTGTATGGTTGAGCCAAATCAAAGAAACAGATATAACAAAACAGAGCCTAACTAACTAACTGAGCAAAGAACTAAACAAGAAACAAAAGTCCTAGTTTAAATTATCTAAATAAAGGTCTGTACTCCAAAACATACATGGGTGGCAACAACCAATAAACCTAGTGGGCTAAACAGAAATTTTCTACGTGGTGCTAAAATGTATAGGGTACCCACTCACCTGCCAACCTCCCAACCAACAACATGTGATTTACAAATTCAAAGAACATACAAACAATGCGAGAGAGAGCAAGAGAGCATGCAGCTCAAGGTGCTTCCTTTTTAAATCTTGAGCCAGGCCCTGATTGGCTGCTCCAGGTAGTGAATTATCCAACCAGGGTGTGGCAAACAGGTTCCACTCACAGCACCTGAGAGCAAATAAGGGAGAAGAAAAGACAGGAGCAGGGAGGCATAAACAAATATCCCCTGCATGTAACACACTGTAAAACAAATTTACCTACGGGTAAGGTTTTTAACCTCTCCTTGAACATTGTTCAAATTGAGGCGTGTTTCACTCCATCTGGGAGGCTGTTTCAGGTTTTTGCTGCATGAAACTTAAACGCTCCTTCACCAAGTTTAGTTCTAACTCTGGGCACGAGCAGAAGGCCTGTCCCAGATGTTCTCAGAGTCCGAGGAGGTTCATAAGTAGTTAGCGCGTCAGATATATATTCTGGTGCTAAACCATTAAGAGACTTGTAAAGCATCTAAACCAGCAGTGCTGTTTTAAAGTGTATTCTCTAAGCAACAGGTGCGTATTAACTGGCCTAAAGGGAGCATGTAAAGATTTAATAATTGGGTCCCAAGTTAAACCCCTATGGAACCCCACAAGACAGGGCCATTTTGTCAGATACACAGTTACCAACCCAAACAAAGTACTTCCTGTCTTCAAGATAGGACTGAAAACATTTAAGGGCAGGTCCAGAGATACCTATCTATTCTTTTAATTTTTGTGACAGGATTCCATGGTTCACTGTATCAAACGCAGCACTCAAGTCCAACAGAACTAAGACAGAGACTTTGTCAGTGTTCAGACGAATGCAATTTGTGACACTGTAGCATCAAGACTGCTCTTCTTTAGGAGAGGCTTAATGACAACAGTTTTAAGGCCTTTGGAAATGTTCCAGACTGTAAGGGATTATTGACTATATCAGTAGGGATGCACCGAATGTTCGGCCACCGAAATTATTCAGCCGAAAATAGCCAAAAAAAGCACTTTCGGTGTTCGGCCGAATAAGTAAAAAGGCCGAATAAATTTTGCCGAACAATGGCGTTTTTAATGACGCAATCAAATAACCCGCATAGAGTGAGAGGCGCGGGCTTTATGCAGCAAACATATCAGCAGTGTGGAAGCACTTTAAAGTGTCAGAGAAAGAGGCAAAAACAGCCGTTTGCAGACATTGTTCTGCTGAATTGTCCAGAGGGGGTGCATCTGCAAAAACGTACCTACTTCAAGTGAAACAGACCACGGAGTGAAAACAACTAAAAGTGCGCTCTTAGAAGCTGTCAGCACACGATTTAGTCAGGCGGACTCAGAACCCCTGTACAGCATCGCGACTGTGCTTGATCCACGCAGTGTTGTGCCTGAACGCATTCATTGAACGATAGTTCATGAACTCGTTCATATTTTGGGTGAACGTGAACTCGTTCATTCTGGTGTCTGTGAACAGCATGCTCTCTCAGGTTAACGTCGTTCAATAGGGTGCCAGATTTCTATAGAGCCTTCCAGGCGAAAACCCGGCTAAAACACACCGCAAACGGGTCTTAATATGTAGCGGAAAAACACCAAACTTGGCAACACCAGCCACCTGTGTCGCACCGTCGTCCGCCGCATGCGTGACGCGTTATCAAAAAAAATAAAATAAAATAAAGCATGGAGGCGACAGCAGCATGTAGTAAGGCATATGATCATTTAAATTCATTCATGTAACTTGTTTGTTGAACCTGCCTGGTCTATTTTTCCAGGATTCCAATATTCTGTTTTAGCATGTGGACAATGGAAAATTATTAAAATTTAAAAACGTTTTCACCTTAATGATTACTGTCCTGTTTTTCTTTGAATAATTCCTCATTAAAAAAAGACCATTCAAGCAGCACGTTTTTCCTCATGTTCTTGAGAATGTTACTGTAGGGTTGAAAGCTGCAGCCGCTACTAGTGTGGAGTGAATGGACAGCAACAAAGCATTAAAGCAACAATGTCCCCTCAATGCTAATGTAAACCCTGGTTGGATAAGGATTGAAAATTGGATATGAAAATTAAATCTTAACAGCATTTATTAATCTTAATGTTAACATTTACTAATACAGTATTAAAATTAAGTATCACATTTGTAATTTTTGAAAAGTATCAAAAGTGGTAGGCCTATTTGTTAAAATTGTGAATGCACTCATACTAACATGAACTAAATATTTTTTATTATCTTACATTAAGGAAGATTAATAAATACCATAACAAATGTATTGCTCATTGTTAGTTAAATAAATTGAAATTGTATTTTTGTTATTTGATTTTTTTTATCTGAAAAGCAACACAAAAATAGTAAAAAGCAAATTTTTACTATTTAATTATTGTAATGGTGAAAAAATTGGCAAAATAAATGGAAAAAATGTGAAACACGCGTTGGTATTCGCCTTCGCCAAGCATTTCATTATTATTCGGCTTCGGCCAAGAATTTCATTTCGGTGCATCCCTAGATATCAGTGAGTTGTGGTAACAAACTGATAGTACTGATTAGTACTGATTTTAGAAATCTAGTGGGTAAAACATTGAGGCAGCAGGTGGATGAACTCAGGCTGGGGACAGTTTTTTCAATTAATTATTGATGTCATTAATGGGTGTAAAATGTGTTAACCAAGTGTCTCCTAGGTGGCTGCAGTGTTGTTGTATGTCCTTTGGACTGTATCGCATGTTTAATGCTTTGAACCTTGTTTTTGAAAAACAATGCGAACTCATTGCATTTAGTGGTGGAAACTAATTCTGGTGGAAATGGAGCTGGAGGGTTTGTTAATCTGTTTACTGTAGCAAACAGGACACGAGAGTTGTTACTGCTGTTGTTGATGATCTCTGAGAAGAATATTTCTCTTTTCCTGGAACATCAAAAGTCCTTAGTGTCCTTATCATTAATAGTTGCCTTGATGATAGTCAAGGCTTTTGGAGCTGGTCTGGGAGGAGGTTGAGGGGGTTTGACAGGGGTGCTCTTGTGGTATTGTGGGTGGTGATTGTAGGGATGATGATGGTACCCTTGAAATGGCCAAGTTAGGCATAAGCTGTTTAGTCCCAGTGTGTTTTTACATGGCTTGGGGTCAAGTGCTGTTATATCAGTGACCATAGCACTTGGATAGCTGCATGTAGCAAATTTATTGTTTATGTCTCTGATAGCACCATCTTCAAGCAGCAGGACATCAAAGCAGGTGAAACGAATTGTTTAAAAAGTAAAAATCCAGTTAGAAGAAAGTAAAAAGTAATGTACAAAGTCATTGGCTAAAGATGGAAATAACTAAAAAGCAATGTAAAGCTGGCATGAGCAAGCAGAAGAGCGTCTGCACTCTTCAGAACAGCCAGGTCCAATCAGAGTCAGTTTCAGGTCAAACTTCTCCCTCTAGAGATAAAAGCTCAGTTCTCTTACCTGTTGACTTTAGAATTGACAGTCTCTTGTAGAATAGATGAAACGTCTGCACCTTTAAAACCTAGTCCAGATGCCTTTGCTTTAACCTTTTCTTCAAGATGTTCTGGATGACAGAGAACCTTCAGAGAAGAGCTTCACTGGTGTTTCCACAATTTGACTCCACTAACTTTCAGCGGAACATGGCGGAAAGTTACGTTGACGTAATGTTTGTAAACAAATGTGCTCAAAGCGGTGTTTTACTGCAGCCAACATCAACAGTGAACAATAATAATCAGGTATAAGCCACTGTGGCTCTTGAGCAATGTCTTTTCCAAACTGTAGCTTATGCAGATATTTATAGAAGAGCGTAATGGTTGATGCAGAGTCACTTCTACTAGTCCCTAATTCGGACACTTCGGACACTAATCACTATATAGTGATTAGTGTGTTGATTCGGACACAGAGTGGATGTTAAAATCGATGCGGTAAAACATTTGAGTGAGCCTAACTTTTGTGCTGATGCAGGTGCACCCAAGAAAAGAAGTTAGGCGCAACCAGTGCAACCAGTGAAAAAGTTAGTCTAGAGCCCTGGAATGGCCTTTTTAACAGCATTATTACTAAAATTGTACAGGGTTTGGGACTATGCAACCAGCAGCCCATTTAAATACTGCTAAGTCAAGCTACAAAAAAAAAATGACTGTTGCCTTATTGCCACAAATGTTTATGCAGGACATGTGCTCAGTGGCGAACTGAGGAAATATGTGATGAATGTTTTTAACAGTTGGTCAAGTCATGCTACATTTTTTATGCTAGTCATTTAACACAACTTTAACACAGTCCTAAACATGCACTCATTGTAACTCAGCAGGACAAGGGAGAGGCACATCAAGCTCTCCCAACAGAAAAATTCTACAGTCTACATGGATATTAATGTCTGACAAACCTGAAAAGTAATAAGTAAAGCCTTTCATTTGTAGTGTTAGGAGTTTTAAATGAGTTCAGGTGGATGTTTGTGCAACATTAAAGTGGGACATTACTGGAATAACAAAACTGTGTTATGGGAAGAGCTGCAGACAATTGTCAATTAGTCTGTTCGCCTCATTTAAATACTCTTCTCCCTAGTGTTCTGTGAAATAGAAACTCTCTCAAATACAGACAATAAGGCCAGTCACAAAATCAACTGTGTCCACATCTTTACTGAGATGAGCTGTGCTGCAGAAAATATGGAAAGTGCTGTTTTTATGACAAATACTGTTTTGTGATGGCGCAACTATAGTAGATCTAGCCATTGGTGTGTTTGTATAATTGCATAGTAATTAAAATGACACTAAAGGCTACAAAATAAGAAAAAAAGAGTTGCATGTCATGTTCCTATTTTAGTTTTTGGTTTTTGTTTTTGTTTGTGTTCTCTTTATTCCTTTGGTATGGTCATCATTGGATCTTTCAGTTGTCAGTTCTGCTAACTATCATGTGGTTGCAATCTCATTCTTTTCTCTCAGTCCACTCAGCCACACCCCCTCTGCAGGTGATAAGGAAGTTTGCTCACCTGTTGGAGCTTTCTAGCAGTGACATCACAGGGGAGGCAGAGCTTTCGAGGGTCAGACAAGAAGTGGTGAGGACCATCCGCTTCAACAAACAGCTGGAAACAGACCTCGACCTAATGGACTTAAAGATTGGGCTTTTAATTCGCAACCGAGCCACTATACAGGTGAGAACCTTTATTTAACCCTCCTACACTCCTAAGAATGGTGTCGCACCTTGGGCCCTAGCGTGCAAGAAAATGCTCCAATTAAGACCGCCAGAACTAATAATTCATAATTCCAAATTTCCCTCACCATACATAGCAAATATTTGTATTTCTAAAATTTCTATACATTTTTTCAAGGATTTGTGATGGTAAAGGAACAGGAACTTTAGTTTCTACTGTTTTCCACTAGATGGTGCCGTTTTCCCATATAGAGCTCTGGGAAAATTAAGAGGCCACTGCAAAATTATCAGTTTCTCTGGTTTTACTATTTAAACGTATGTGTTTGGGTAAAATTAACATTTTTATTTTATTCTATAAACTACAGAAATTTTTCCCAAATTCCAAATAAAAATATTGTATTGTTTAGAGCATTTATTTGCAAGAGGATAGTGATGACCACAGAAGTGTTTTTTTTTTTTTTAATAATACTTTTCCTTATTAAATAAGATTTGGTTCAGGTAATCAGTAGAATGAAGTGTGCCAGTGTTGGGATTCAACATACATTGGAATGGAATGGCTTCCATACTTGTAGAGATGCTGATTGCTAGCAAAAATTGCAGTGGTCTCTCAATTTTTTCCAGAGCTGTATGACAAATAGAGTTCAAAATGGGCCAATTCCATTGATAAGTGTATGTATATTATCATGTCTGTAGGGCCAATTCAATAAATATTAAGAACTAAAATAATTTGGGTGTATTTTAGGAATGTCATAATTAGGGCTGGGAATCGATTAAAAAAAATTAACTAATTAATTGCACATTTTCTGTAATTAATTGCAATTAATTGTGTTTTCCCCCAAGCTTGTTATCATCAATATTTAAATTAGGGCTGGGCAACGATTAAAATGTTTAATCGCGAATAATCACACAATGTTCTGTGATTAATCGCATTATACACAAAATGTAATAATGAATTCAAAATTAGTGTACTGCATACATTTTTAAAGAACTGCTATATGAACAAAAGTGCAATAACATTTGGTTTGCACTTTAAACAACACTTTAAACAAATAATGTGCTTTTTACAGCAGTTAAAACATTTCTTGTAAATCTGAACTTAAACATTAATGTAATCAAATTAAATATTAAAACCAAAAATATTTGCCACTGACAGGGCATTAATATTTTGTTTAGTTTGTTATAGAAAAACAAGTTATGTCCAGAGCTTCAATCATAACATTATAACAATATAAACAATATAAATGTCTCTCTTGTGTTTTCATTACAGTCAGAGCATGTGAATGCAGTTCCCGCGTTTCACACACCCTCTCCCTTTCACTTGCCAAACTCAAGGGTGCATGGGTAATGTAGTCTCTGCTCTTGGTGGGACGAATTAGGAAGCGTGCATTGTGAAGGGCGCTCTGGAAAGCGGCAGAGCAGGCAAAGGATTAAAACCTCTATTAAAACAGATGTCGAAATGAGCGTACCAGTACGCTAGAAGCACGTTCTGGGCGCACGGAGAAGTGGCGGTACTGAGTACAGGTGCGTACCGGCCCACTTAAAGCACTGTATGAGGGCGGCTCATACGTGCAGTCATTCGTCTTTCCCCATACTAATCGGCCGACGTTAACGCGCGATAAAATAATTGTCGGCGTTAATTCATTAATGCGTTAACGCGATAAAAACGCGTTAACTTGCCCAGCCCTAGTCATAATGTATTGTGCATGTGTATTTAGAAATTAGTGTGTGTATGCGTGGCGCACATCCAAAATGCTGTCCTTACTTAGAAATTAATATTACTGTTCCCAACAAGTTTAACTGATAATGTGCACAAAGTTCAAAACTTTTGCACCCATCAAAGCCTCATCATACTTCCACAAAACATCTGACTTACTGACATAAGTCATCTAAAAAAAAAAAAAAGCCTGTTAGTATGTTTTTGTTTACACAGGTTTTTCGTCCCAAAATGCCAAGATAAAATACTATACTACAATAAAAATTTATCAAAATCAATCTTGGTGCTAATTTTTGATTATCACGGGCTGTGTTAATTCCCCACAAAATGAAATCTAATTTGTATTTATTGAAAGGAAGATTTCCACAGGTGAGGGTAAGAACGTACATCAACTGGTAAATAGAGAGCTCTTGCAGCTCCCCTCCTTCTTCAACAGACTGGTACATCAACTGCATCACTGCAGAAGCTGCACCGATCCGTCTGTCAATTTCCCGTTCCATCCTTTCCTCACTCGTGAACAAGACCCTAACATACTTGAACCTTTCCACTTGAGGCAGGAGCTCTCCACCAACCTGAAGTGGACAAGCCACCTTGCTGAGAACCATGTCCTCGGACTTGGAGGTGCTGGTGACAATGCAAAACATGTGCCTGCATCAGTCTTTATTGGAGCATTTTTTTGTGTTCTAGGGCCACAGTAACACAAATCCTAGGGGTGTAGGGGGGTTAAGATGTTTCCTTTTAAACCCTGAAATGTGATTTGCATTAACACAGCCAAAATTATTGACAAAAAATGCTCTAGATGTATAAGAAGGTTAAAAAGGATTAGACTGAAAAAATAGCAGCAAACATCACAGAAAACGAACAAAATCAAAAATTGCTAAATTTGTGCAGTACAAGCGATACCAAAAGACACACTACCAAAACACACTCCTGGTTTTCCCAGGAGTTGGCGTCTCACTGTAAGAAGCTAACAAAGAAGAACAAGGAGCAGCTGTCTGACATGATGGATTTAGAGAAGAGCAAAGGATTGAAGGCACTGAGTCGAGACCAAAGAAAGAGGCTGGAGGCCTACCAGCACCTCTTCTACCTGCTCCAGGTAAACTCACCTGACACAAGCCTGACACACTAAAAGAGGATGGAGGTGAGAGTTGGTTAAAAGGCCTCTTTTCTGGTTGTAGACCCAGCCTCGGTACTTGGCCCAGTTAATCTTCCTGATGCCTCAGAGCAGGTCTACAGCATTCATGGAGATGCTGGTGTTCAGTTTGTTTAACTATGGCTCAGATCAAAGGGAGGCCTTCCTCCTGCTGCAACTCTTCACTCAGGCCCTTAGATACGAGATCAGGCAAGTACTACACATACGAACTGCGTTTAGATTGATGTGAATTGGATTCAGTTGGATTTTACCAATGATTGTATGGAATGTTTCTCTTGGTTTCAGGCTGAAAGTGGAGCAGCCCCAGGACATAGTGAGAGGAAACCCCACAGTGATTAAGATGTTGGTGAACTTCTATCGTCACGCCCGAGGACACAATGCTCTGAGAGAGGCTCTGGGCCCGGCCCTGAAGGACATTCTTCTGGAGCAAAACGTCAGCATCAAAACCGACCCAGTGGAGGTCTACAAGACCTGGGTCAACCAGACTGAGACCCAGACCGGCACCAAGAGGTCAAGAGTCTTTCTCTCTTCTCCTTGTTTACTAAAATTTATATTTTTTAAAATGTTATTTTAGAATAATGTGCTATCGTTGTACTAAAAAGACAGAACCCAACCGCGAGAATTTGTGTTCCTAAATTTAACCTTAATTTAAACTTAACCTAAAGTGCATTTAGGTCAAGTGCATTTAATTTTTTTTCTCTGTAGGACTACTACAAGAAAGTGCATTCAGGACAAGTGCAAAAGCTTAAAGATACAACATTTTCTCTGTAGACCTTCAACATAAGTGTATCAAAACAAAGACTGCCATAGCTCATATGTTAACTGTAGAATTTTACAGATGTGTAAAGTGGATAATAAATATTTAAATACTAGACAAGCCCATTCTACTTCTTGAGGTAAAGTGGCAGGTTTTACTTGATGAAGAGTAGCTCCTCTGCTTTATTACAGTGAAGTCTGTTCCTCTTTTAATCAAGAACAAGAGCTGCTGCACTGAACAGTCTCTCGCTGTCGGTGCTTGTGCACGGAGCAGACAAGTACTTGTGTGCCATCTTTGCCAGTTCAGGAAAGCGGACGTGATTACTTCTCTAGTAGGCAAGAGAGTTATCACTTCTGGGGATGAGGACTTCAGACAGATAACCATCTGTTGAGCGGTTGAGCTTGTCATCTGCCTGACATTTGAGAAAGATTTTAGAGAGTGTAATTAAATAGGGTGCTGGACGCTGCTCCGTCTCCACGCAGGTTCTCCGCGTCCATCGTGGCCAGGATCATTTCTCGTGCGCGCTGCTTTTTTTCTGCATCCAAGTAATGTCTTTATAAAGGAATGTCAGCTACAGATGCATCAGAGGAGCTAATCTCTTTTAGTTAGCTGCTTAAAGGGGCCAAGAAGAGAGAGAAAGTTCTCTATTAAGACCCACTGGTGTGAAGTGAATGTTGCGGGGAGCAAGGCAAGGCAATTTTATTTCTATAGCACAATTCATACACTGGGTAACTCAAAGTGCTTTACTGGAATAAAAGACAATTTACAAGATTTATATTAAGAAACATAAGAAAAATAAGAAATATTAAAAACATTTTAAAAGAAGACTGCAGATAAAAGAAAAAACAAACACTTTAGGTTGTAGTGTAGGCAGAGCTAAAGAGGAAGGTTTTTAACCTCCCCTTGAACATTGTTAAAGTTGAGGCTTGTTTTACTTCATCTGGGAGGCTGTTCCAGGTTTTTGCTGCATGAAACTTAAACGTTGCTTCACCCTGTTTAGTTCTAACTCTGGGCACGAGCAGAAAGCCTGTCCCAGATGTTCTCAGAGTCCGAGGAGGTTCATAAGCAACTAGCATGTCAGAGATATATTCTGGTGCTAAACCATTTAGAGACTTGTAAACCAGCAGTGCTGTTTTGAAGTCTATTCTCTGAGCAACAGGAAGCCAGTGCAGGGATTTTAAAACTGGCGTAATGTGGTTGTACTTCCTGGTTTTGGTTAGAACCTGAGCAGCCGCGTTCTGAATAAGCTGCAGCTGTCTTAACCCTCGTTTTGAGAGACCAGTGAGTAGGCCGTTACACCCAGTGTTTCCCAACCTTTATTGAGCCGCGGCACACATTTTACATTAGAAAAGTCACAAGGCACACTACCAAACAAAAATGGCACAAAAACTATATATTTTTTAAATATAATAAAAATCTAGTCTCAATTTACTCAGTTTACTGAAACCTGGGTCTGTTTAGTTAAACACAAAGTTAATATTCTTACAGGAATTGAAGACACACAAAGATTTATGTCCGAGTCTCTTTTTTTCGTAATTATAGCCGTCATCCTTGAAAAGCCCACCTCGCACAGATAGGTTGTGGAGAAAGGGAGCAGAACTGAAATAGTTTGTCTTGGTTGGTTCCCCAGTATAAGTAAATCCAAAGGCAAGATAACTTTCATTGTATTGTCATGAGCTTACCTTTTATGGCTTTCTTCTGCCACTATTCAGGCTAGAGCCTTTATCTGGGTCATTTTCTCCAGGACAAGACCTGCGGCGTTGTCTCACATGACTATGTACTTTCGTATTTAGCGCGATACTGCCCTCTAGTGGAAGAGCATGTAAATGTTCACTACACTCCGCTCGCTTAGACTAATGGCGCTTTTCCACTACACAGTACCAGCTCGACTCGCCTCGACTCGGCTCGCCTTTGTTTGGTTTTCCACTGCGTAAAAGTTTTACCTGTACCTGCTTCCTGGTACTTTTTTTCGTATCACCTCCGGCGAGGTTCTAAGCGGGCTGAGGCGATACTAAATTGTGACGTGAACACACGACAGACTGCTGATTGGCCAGAGAGAATCGTCACTGTTCACTGCGTCATCATTGCACGCGCCAGACAGAGTATCCTGAATAACCCCGCCATTTTTAAATAGTTTGGCCAGAGATTGCGTGATAATTTACCCAGTCCCAGACTTTGGTATTATGGCAACTCGGAAAAATGCTCCGTGGTCAAACGAGGAGGCGCAGACATAGACTCGATTTCCTCCATTGTTCTATGTGTGTGAGTAGCGGGTGTGTGTCGCGTAGAAGATTACGTCACGACAGGTTCTTGCGGCGTCGCTATGACGACTAGGTACTATTGTGGAGGTACTATCTGCAATGGAAAACGGAGCGAAAAGCGAGCCGAGTCGAGGCGAGCTGATACTGGTAGTGGAAAAGCGCCATTAAAGTACCAATCAGGTGAAATTGAATAATTTTCCACGGCACACCTGACGATCTCTCACGGCACACTAGTGTACCGGGGCACACTGGTTGAAAAACACTGATTTAACCTGCTGGAGATAAAAGCATGGATAAGTTTCTCCAAGTCTGGTTGAGACATTATCCCTTTAACTCTGGAAATGTTTTTAAGATGATAAAATGCAGATAATGTAATTTACTTAATATAAATGTGGAAATTCAAGTCTGAGTCCATGACGACCCTAGATTTCTAACCTGATTTTAGAGAAAGAGACACAAGGTGACTGCTGACACTTTCTCTTTGTTTCTGTGGCCCAAAGATGATTAGTTCAGTCTTGTTTCCTAGATTTCTAACCTGATTTTAGAGAAAGAGACACAAGGTGACTGCTGACACTTTCTCTTTGTTTCTGTGGCCCAAAGATGATTAGTTCAGTCTTGTTTCTGTTCAGTTGGAGAAAATTATTTTGCATCCACACATCACCAGGATTTCATAGTCCACTGTATCAAATGTAGCACTCAAGTCCAGCAGAACTAAGACAGAGACTTTGCCTGCATCAGTGTTCATACGGATGTCATTTGTGACTTTGATAAGTGCAGTCTCAGTCTATGATGGGCCTGAATCCTGACTGAAAAGGATCAAAACAGTTGTTAAGTAATAGAAAGTCATTAAGTTGCTGATATACAACTTTTTTGATAACTATTCGCTAAATATGGCAGGTTTGAAATGGACCGATCGTTGTTGAGCACTGTAGCATCAAGACTGCTCTTCTTTAGGAGAGGCTTAATGACAGCAGTTTTAAGGCCCTTGGTTATGTTCCAGACTGTAAGGAATTATTGACTATATCAGTGAGTTGTGGTAACAAACTGCTTAGTACTGATTTTGGGGGTAGGTACCGGAGAACAGGTGCGCGTGCCAGAAGGGACCGCGAGTGCATGGAAATAGCACGAATGGCCTTGCTTCACCAGTTTGCCAGCCAGGTTCGTGCTTACCAGAGCGTGCACACCAAGGAGTGCGGACCACTATCAGAAGCTGAAGAAGCACATCTGTCCTCTGAGATTTTACCTGACTGAATTTGGTGAGTGATGGTTTCTTTTAATATTTTCTGGTATATCTATGTTAGTTACCTAGGAGCTCTGTTGACATAAGCTAGCTAACGTTAGCTCCAACTTGATGAATTGAGTCATTAAACACAGCAGGAGAGAAAGCAACGTTAGCCAGCTAACGTAAAGCTCCGGTGGCAAATTCTTAATGTTAGCTAACGCTACCGTTAACGTAAGTCTAACATTAGCATGATATCGTTACTAAAGTTACCTGCTAGCTTTTATAGCTGACGGTAAATCACAAAAAAATAAACACTGTTAATGTTAGTGCTTCTTTCTTAAATATCTACAACTCGTTTTTCCAGGACGTGTAATGTGCACTGATTTTGAGGTGAGGGACTGACAAGGCTGAAGGTAAAGTGAAGTGTTCCACCGTGACATGTGGCAAAACAGCGGGCCATGGAGACACTGGTGGTCCAGGCAAAGAAGAAAAAATGAGATCTGCTTCTAAGAGTATTACGAACGAACTATAATGTAAATTGTTATCTTTGCCAATAAAATGTGTTAAAATCTGAATTGCGTAACATTGTATTGTCTGTCATTGTTCCAATCATGATGGAAGAGAAGACAAGTTAAGCTATAGCATGTCTACCATCTCTTGTGGGGTTTATGCATTCAGCCATTTGTGTTGCCCTTATACCACATTGTGCCTCATATATACTGGACATTTTAGACCCAGTGACAGGCTGGCATGAAATGGCTTGCATAATACTTAGTAAGAAGGCCATAATATTTTTGACTGATGGCTGAAGTTATGTTTTAATGCCTCTCCCCAGGTTGGCAAAAAATGCATCACTAAATGCATGAGATTGATGCTTTAAAATAGGGAATATTTAAAATTTTCTTCCGGGGGAGCATGCCCCCGGACCCCCCTAGAGGGGTAATATCTTTCTCACCTTTTTCACCCCTGACCCGTTTTCATGCCTGACTGTAGCAAACAGGACACGCAGGTTGTTACTGTTGTTGTTGATGATCTCTGAGAAGAATATTTCTTTCTTTTTGCAAAGTTTGATTGAAAACATGCAAATTTTCTTTCTATACCTCATAATGAATTTAGAGTTTCAATTTACGCCATTTTCTTTCGGCTTTTCGGCATTCCCTTTTCTGTGCCCTGAAAGAGTGAGCATTGCTCCATGAAGCCTTCTGCCTCGTCCTGATCACTTTAACCTTAACAGGAGCAATGGTGTCCATAACATTTAAAACACCTGAAGTATAACAATTCAACAAATCATGAAAACTTGACCTGATGAGGTATTTTCAAACCTGATTGCTTCCATAAACTGTGTCCTGGTGTTATCATTAATGTGTCTCTTATGTACAAGTGTAGGTCCAACAGCAACTTTTGGAATTATAGACAGATGGAAAAAGACACAAGAATGATCAGATAGAGCAACATCAATCACAGTGACATCTGAAATATGAACACTTTATTAATGACCAGGTCCAGAGTGTGACCTCTGTCATGGGTCGGCTCATTAACATGCTGACAAAGACCAAAAGTATCAAGAATAGTAGAAAGTTCTTTGGCATTTCTGCCACAAACATTATCCACGTGCACATTAAAATCACCTGATATGACTTTTTGTTCAAATTCTGTGCAAATAACCAAAAGCATTTTAGTAAACTCATTAATAATATCATGACATTGTTGGGGTGGTTTGTAAAGAACTACATATAATACAGATGGAGAAAACCTCAACTCTGAATGACACATACTCAAATGATGAAAACTCTCCAAGTGATAGCTTCTGGATAAGAATATTATCCCTAAGAAAGGCACATACACCACCACCCTTTTTGTTTTCTCGCATTTTGGATAAAAATGTGAAATTCGATTGTCTAACCATGTTTCTGTTAAAAACATAAAATCAAGTTTATTTGAAGTTATATAATAATTTTTTCAAAAAGATTTGTTTCCCAAAGACCTGACATTGAACACTGCAAGTTTCAAGTCTGTTTGAGCTGGACCTGACTTTATCTGTTTGCAGGGGATTTGAATCAGATTTGTCTGATTAGACAATCTAACTGTTATTCTCCCTCCTTGAACCGCAACCTTATCGTGGTGGAGGGGTTTGAGTGCCCAAATGATCCTAGGAGCTATGTTGTCAGGGGCTATATGCCCCTGTTAGGGTCTCCCAAGGCAAACAGGTCCTAGGTGACGGGCCAGACAAAGAGCGGTTCAGAACCCTTTATGGAGATTAAAAAATCAAGGGCCGTGACGTCGCCCGGTATGGCGCAACCGGGACCCCACCCTTGAGCCAGGCCCGGGGTTGGGGCTCGCATGCGAGCGTCTGGTGGCCGGGTCTTTCCCCACGGGACCCGGCCGGGCTCAGCCCAAAGGAGCGACGTGGGGCCGACCTCCCGTGGGCCCAACACCTGCGGGAGGAACCATAAGGGGCCGGTGCAAAGTGGATTGGGTGGCAGTCGAAGGCGGAGGCCTCGACGACCCAATCCCCAGACACGGAATCTGGCGCTAGGGACATGGAATGTCACCTCGCTGGCGGGGAAGGAGCCTGAGCTTGTGCGGGAGGTTGAGAGATACCGACTAGAGATAGTCGGGCTCACCTCCACGCACAGCTTGGGCTCTGGAACCCAAATCCTCGAGAGAGGCTGGACTCTCCACTACTCTGGAGTTGCCTGCGGTGAGAGGCGGCGGGCTGGTGTGGGCTTGCTCGTAGCCCCCCAGCTCAGCCGCCATGTGTTGGAGTTCATCCCGGTGAACGAGAGGGTCGCTTCCCTGCGCCTTCGGGTCGGGGATAGGTCTCTCACTGTTGTTTGTGTTTACGGGCAAATGGCAGTGCAGAGTACCCGGCCTTCTTGGAGTCTCCGGGAGGGATGCTGGAAAGTGCTCCGACCGGGGACTCCGTCGTTCTACTGGGGGACTTCAACGCTCACGTGGGCAGCAACAGTGACACCTGGAGGGGCGTGACAGTTTATCCATAACAAACACCATCAGTGCACGTGGCACCAGGACACCCTAGGCCGGAGATCAATGATCGACTTTGTAGTTGTTTCATCTGACCTCCGGCTGTTTGGACACTCGGGTGAGGAGAGGGGCGGAGCTGTCAACTGATCACCACCTGGTGGTGAGTTGGATCTGATAGCGGGGGAGAAAGCTGGACAGACACGGCAGGCCCAAACGTACTGTGAGGGTCTGTTGGGAACGTTTGGCAGAGCCCCCTGTATGGTGGTGGACACCAGAAGTAAGGGATGCCATCATGCTGAAGAAGGAGTCCTACCGAGCCTGGTTGGCCCGTGGGACTCCTGAGGCAGCTGATAGGTACCGGCAGGCCAAGCGGACTGCAGCCCGGGTGGTCGTGGAGGCTAAAACTTGGGTCTGGGAGGAGTTCGGTGAGGCCATGGAGAAAGACTATCGGTCGGCCTCAAAGAAATTCTGGCAAACGGTCCGGCGCCTCAGGAGGGGGAAGCAGTGCCCTGCCAACACTATTTACAGTGGAGGTGGGAATCTGCTGACTTCAACTGGGGATATTGTTGGACGGTGGAAGGAATACTTCGAGGATCTCCTCAACCCCACCGACACGTCTTCCGCTAAGGAAGCAGGGGCCGAGGGCTCGGAGGTGGACTCGTCCATCACCCAAGCCAAAGTCACTGAGGTAGTTGGGAAGCTCCTCGGTGGTGGCAAGGCACCGGGGGTGGATGAGATACGCCCCGAGTACCTCAAGTCTCTGGATGTTGTAGGGCTGTCTTGATTGACACGCCTCTACAACATCGCGTGGCGGTCGGGAATAGTACCTCTGGACTGGCAGACCGGGGTGGTGGTCCCTCTTTTCAAGAAGGGGGACCGGAGGGTGTGTTCCAACTACAGAGGGATCACACTCCTCAGCCTCCCCGGGAAAGTCTATGCCAGGGTACTGGAGAGGAGAATGCGGCCCATAGTTGAACCTCGAATTCAGGAGGAACAATGCGGGTTTCGTCCCGGTCGTGGAACACTGGCCCAGCTCTATACCCTCTCCAGGGTGCTGGAGGGTTTATGGGAGTTTGCCCAACCAGTCCACATGTGTTTTGTGGATCTGGAGAAGGCATTCGACTGTATCCCTCGTGGTGCCCTGTTGGGGGTGCTCTGGGAGTATGGGGTCCGGGACCCTTTGCTAAGGGCTGTCCGGTCCCTGTACGACCGGAGCAGGAGCTTGGTTCGCATTGCCGGCAGTAAGTCAGACCTGCACCCAGTGCATGTTGGACTCCGGCAGGGCTGCCCTTTGTCACCGGTCCTGTTCATTATCTTTATGGACAGGATTTCTAGGCGCAGCCAGGGGCTGGAGGTTTGGTTTGGGGACCACAGGATCTCGTCTCTGCTTTTTGCAGATGATGTTGTCCTGTTGGCTCCATCAAGCCAGGACCTTCAGTGTGCACTGGGACGGTTTGCAGCCGAGTGTAAAGAGGCTGGGATGAGGATCGGCACCTCCAAGTCTGAGACCATGGTTCTCAGTCGGTAAAGGGTGGCTTGTCCCCTTCAGTTTGGTGGAGAGATCCTGCCTCAAGTGGAAGAGTTCAAGTATCTTGGGGTCTTGTTCACGAGTGAGGGAAGGAGAGAACGTGAGCTGACAGACGGATCGGTGCAGCTTCTGCAGTAATGCGGTCGATGTACCGGTCTGTCGTGGAGAAGAAGGAGCTGAGCTGTAAGGCAAAGCTCTCGATTTACTGGTCAATCTACGTTCCTACTCTCACCTATGGTCATGAGCTTTGGGTCATGACCGAAAGAACAAGATCCCGGATACAAGCGGCCGAAATGAGCTTTCTCCGCAGGGTGGCGGGGCGCTCCCTTAGAGATAAGGTGAGTAGCTCGGTCACTCGGGAGAGGTGGCTCGGGCATCTGTTTCAGATGCCTTCTGGACGCCTCCCTAGGGGGGTGTTTCGGGCATGTCTCACCGGGAGGACACGGTGGAGGGACTATGTCTCTCGTCTGGCCTGGGAACGCCACGGTATCCCCTCGGAAGAGCTGGAGGAAGTGTCTGGCCTGTGTTCCCTTATATACAGAGTTAAGACACATTGACCTAGACCTTGAAGATGAGGAACGGGAAGTCCGCTTGGTACCTCTGCTGACCGGAAAAGCATGCAGTGCGGTTTATGGTGATAGATATCAAAGACTTAGAAGATGTTGATGATTGATCTGTCACTTGGTAGAGGAAAATCAGAGAAAAGGGCAATTATTGGAAGCTGTTCTGAATCCACACATCAAGGTAGACAGAGACCAGATTGACAAGAGTCAAGAAAAGCTGGAGAAAATGGAGGATTTGGGGCAAGTGAGCCTCAAAGAAGAGTGGCGGCACAAGGATTGGACGTGCAGCTTCAGTAGCTTTTGCGAAATAAAGAGCTCGAGTCACAGCAATAGATATCAACCAAGAGAAACTGAAAGAGCTGGATGGGATTCTGGAATACAAAAGGACCAAGTTGAAGCCCTTGCCAAGGGACAGGTCCATGTAGATGTGTTGTTGAAGGTTGCAGGAGTTGTGCACCATGGTTTTATTTTGAACTGTGAAGAGGGGGACTGTCTATCCCGGATGGCTGAGGACTGAGAGGCTTTGCCTCAAAGAGAAGGAGAGGGAATTGTAACGAACATTGCACTGAAGGGCATTAAGCGCTTTAGAAAAACACTTTGTACTTTTTATAGCTACAGCACTTTAAACAAATGCGAATTTGCACATAAAGAATGACATTGCACATGATTGGTTTTAAGAAATTATTTGATTGTTTTATAGTTTCACCTGCGAATCTGCGCTTTGGAGGATGGCTGCCGGTCTGCAGGGAGAACAAACAATTAGAACTGATTGAGAAATGTGCCATAGATATGTGTAATTGTGTATTTGGTGTTAAGTTGTGGTGGAGTGTGGTTTAAAGGTGTTTGGTGCTGTGGATTAGAGTTTACTCACCGCTCTGTTCCTTGTGTCCAGGGAGCAAGCAACACTAAAAAGGCTCCAGGCCAGACCAAGGCAGGGGAATGGAGGGGGAGAAACTAAACTGTGTTTTATGGTTTATGGGTTTTAAAGAAGTCTAGGGGTTTGGTTTTAGGGTTTGTGAATTGGTTTCAATTGTAAATATGGTTTATGGTTTGGATTATATGGCTGGAGGGTAGTAACATGGTTTCAGCAAAAGTTCATGTTATTGTATGTACCTATGGGGTTGGTTTGGTTTCTACCCAGGTAGTATTTTCTACCCCAGGGATGTATTTAAGGCACCTCAACTTATCATTCAGGACCTGCTGTTGGAGAGGCCAATGCTCCTCATGCCTCCCTTGTACTTGTTTATATTGTACTTAGACCTTTAATATTTATTGAAAAAGAAGGAAAATAAAAAGAAAAACAGTGGAACATGTCAACTCCTTGAGTCCAGCCTATCATTGCTCGTGGTACCTCACTGACCTCCAGCCACTAACCAGGCCTCAGCGTGACCTTTTTTAAAACTTCTGATTCCCCCTTTCTGGTGTCAACTGCACCTACGTGTAACATCAGCTGTTTAATCCCTGTGTGTTTGGACATGACTTGGGGGAGGAGTGACTGTAGCACTTGGAAAGCTGCATGTAACAAATCTACTGTTGTTTATGTCTCTGGCAACGTCTCCAAGCAGCAGGATATCGCTGTCCTTCACTTTTGGCGTAGATTCTCTGTCTCTGTTTGCCTGGTGCCACAGATTCATGTCTCCTGTTCTCCATAGAATAAGCTTGATTTACTCAATATGTTTTTCAGTTACAACAACGTTTAGCTGGTGATGCTACATATGCTCCTGTGATGCCAGCATTCTTTTTTCTAATCCAGTGCTGCTTTGGCTGGGCACCAAGTTATTGCCAGGTGGCATCATTTTGTTTAAATCCCTTTGCGTTTCTCAGTTTTGGGAATGACACTGTATCATCCAAGTTTAAATTCACAGTCTTACCACATTGTGTGATCAGGATCGTCTCCTGGAGTCCCCTTTCAGATTCCAAAGCAAAAATGTTTGTTTGTAGCACACTGATTTCCTGTTGATTTTTCCAACAATTTTGGCAGAAAGAGTTTGTAATCCAGTTAAAGGAAAGTAAAAAGTAATGTAAAAAGTTGATCAAAAAATCATTGGCTAAATGTGGAGATAACTAAAAAGAAAAGTAAAGCTAGCATGAGCAAGCAGAAGAGGTCTGCACTTTGCATATAGCAGGAACCAGCTATATGCAGACAAGACTCGCTTTTTCTCAAGATGTAAAAAGTGCTGTTCCACCACATCTGTATCTTTTTCAGATATACTGAAATATATACTGATCATCACTGGTGTAAATCATATCTATAAATTTGAGGCTGCTGGACAATACAAGTTAATTTAAACACATCTCTAACCTACCGGACAACAGTGAGGAAAAACAGAAATAACAGAATGATCAATGAGCGGGTGATAAGGTAAACCAAATACAGATTTTATCATTTCGTTTATTGAAATAATTTAAACACAAAGCTTTGTCACTAAAGTTCAAGAGTTTGTTAAATTACTGTCCTTTTCAAGAAATAGATACCAACAAAAAATTATAGAAGCCTCATCGTCAAAGCGTCATCTATGATTGGAGCCACTCTAATGACATGTTTCTATCCTTTCATCATTTAACCCAGATCAATGTCTTCAAATATTTTACAATGCACCAATAATACAGACTACATGCTAAATTGACCTACAATGTTTCTCTTGATGAAACTTGCCAGATAAATGATCTCTTAAACTAAATCTTTGTATTTATAATAACTCTAAAACCTATTATTTATTTCATTCACTCAATATGCTGTTCATTGAGAAAGAGGACAATGTTACCCCACAGATTCTCAGAAAACAAACAAGACCCAGCATTCATGATATGCACACTCGATACGGCTGTGCAATTGGGCAATTAGTTGAAAGGGGTGTGTTCAAAAAAATATCTGTCTGCCATTGACTGAACAAACTCGGATGACGTCACCACAGCTCGCCTGTGATTGGTCCGTGCGGACGGCTTCTTTGTAAACTTCCAATCGCTGTAGCTCCAAGAGGAGGGACTTGAGGAAAATAATAATTCAGTCAGTGTACCTACTTTAGACCACAGAATCAGGCAAGACGGTTTTATATTATATCAAGACGAATTTATATTATATTCAGGTTTTCGATGCAGTGGTATTTTTCTTTCCTTAAGACTGTCCAACACAGTCAAATAGGAACAAAAAAGTAACTCTAAACTGCAAACTGGAATAAAATAAAATATAAATATATCAAGTTTCAATTTTATTCAAATTGGAGAATCGATTTTGAATCGCAAAACAGAAAACAAGATTCCCACTTCTACTGTTTTACCTCCTTTTAAATCCTCTTATGTTTTCACAGTTCTCTTCCATACAACGTGTCTCCGGATGAAGCCTTGTCTCACCCCGAGGTGCAGAGGAGAGTTGATGTGTCTGTGGTTAATCTGAAGAACCTCACGGAAAGAGTGCTCAAAGCCATCACGTCCAACCTCAACAAACTGCCGTAGGACTCTACATCCCTCTAACGCTCTGGTCTCCTCACCTTTTTTTTTGTGCATTCTAGCTACAGATGTGCTTATTAAGCAAATAAATTTTACAGAGGTTGAAACACTTGAACTGTCATTTATCTTGGCTTGCTGGTCTAAAGAAATTTGTATTTTTTATTAACAGTATTTATTTGTGCAACAGAAATTTTAAGTTGGAACAACATTGACTATTTACCAAAAATGATAGGTTATATACTGTATGGTTATAAAATACAAAACCCTGTTTAACTGCTGTCTGTCACTGAGACCTACTGTGTACAGATGGAGTCTACTGTAACTACAGATAAGATCATCTCATATCCACAGATACGGCCTGCGTTACACAGCCAAGGTCCTGAGAGATGCTCTGAAGGAGAAGTTCCCTGAGGCTTCAGAGGACGACCTCTACAAGGTACCCCCATCTTCTTTAGGGCCATGTGATATGACAATATTAAATTGTGAAATTAGGTCAGAAAGTGTTGGGGAAAATGAAGATGAGTCAAGATTGTAGAGGTTTTAATTGGAGTTGCCTGGGGTTTGGGTGGGCCTGTATAGCTTTCATTTACAGGGTATCCGCGAATCCTTAAAAAGTCTTAAAAGGTATCAAATTCCATAATGTAAAAATAAGGCCATAAGCAATAAAATGTCTTAAATCCGTGTTTCAAAGGTCTTAAAAAGGAACCAACAGCGTATAGAACATTTTATTTTCATTTAAAAATAATGTAACATTACGTCTTTGTCACGCAGAAAAAAAAAATTGCTGTCTGCAAATTTTTTGCTATGAAATTGGTCTTAAATTTAATTTTAGATGGTACTAAAAAGGTCTTAAAAAGTCTGAAATCTAAATCTCAGAGACATGCAGATACCCTGATTTAGATGTGATTAGCTCTGTGTCTTCTACAGCTGGTGGGGAACCTGGTGTACTACCGCTACATGAACCCAGCAGTGGTGGCTCCTGACGGCTTTGACATCCTGGACCGCTCTGTAGGTTCTGCACTCTTGCCTGAACAGCGCCACCTTTTGGCCGCCATTGCTCGCATGCTCCATCATGCAGCCGCCAACAAGCATTTTCATGGCGATGGCTACCACATCGGCATGCTCAACCAGTACATTGCCAACATGCATCAGAAATTCAGGTACCCTTGTTTTTCTCGTCTCAAGGCCCTGTTTTCCTCTCTCTCCATGTCTGAGTTCTTTTCCCCGTGTTTTTTCTGACAGGAGGTTCCTGGTGGCTGTGTGTGACGTGCCAGAGCCTGAGGACAGGTTCAGTGTAGATGAATATTCAGAGCTGCTCATTGTTAATAAACCGGTGGTCTACATCTCCCTGAGCGAGCTGATCCATACTCACCAGGTACAGGGGGAGTGAATTTTTGATTAATATGTTTGTTTATGCTATCTGAAAACTATTCTTTTACTCTGCAGTAAAAGCCGAAAACCGTATGTAACCGCCATTTTATTCTAGTGAGAATATTTTAGTTGTAATGACAATATTGGTGAATAGGGGACCAATGGACGGATTACATTCATGTTTCTTTACAATCTATGATTTAAACCAAAGCTTAATCAGATGGACTCAATTTTCAAAAATAGCAGTTTAGTTCAAAGCTGTTCTGTGACCTTTGCCACAGCTCTTAAAAGCTGATCTATAGGAAATACTTTTACCTGTGAAACAAAATTTTTAAATGTACATAACATAATCCAGCTTGCTTTAATTGAACAGATTTTGTAAATGCCTCAGGTGGTTAACCCAAAATTGAGGTGGTGCAATAAGTAGGGATTGGTATCGTTAAGGTTTTAACGGTATTACTACTCTTACCGATACTGCTTAACGGTCCAGTATTTTAATGGTATTCTTATCGGTACTTTAATTCATTTATATCCTAAAAATTAATATGACTATATACTATAATGTGTAATGTATATTGACAGACTGTTACCTAAAACAGTTGGACTCCATATATATGTATATGTGTGTGTGTGTGTATATATATGTATATGTATGTGTGTGTGTGTGTATATATATATATATATATATATATATATATATATATATATATATATATGTATATATATATATATATATGTGTATGTGTGTGTGTATGTAGACAGACAGACAGACTGTCTGTCTGTCTGTCTGTCTGTCTGTCTGTCTGACAGACAGAATGACAGACAGACATCCACCCACCCACCCACCCACCCATCCATCCATCCATCCATCCATCCACCCAATGGATGGGTGGGTGGGTGAAATGTTTAGTTTGTCGTAGGCAAATGAAACTTGGTACACACATCCAGTATGGGCTTATGAACAAAAAAGCCAATGGGGACCACACCCTATCACACACGGGAAGGTGGCCATTTTGAATTGAAAATGTAAACCGACTTAGAATACACCTCTTTTTTTGAGACTTCCGGTCGGAACACCGTTAGGATGGCCGCATAGAGATAGAGCTCCCGGCTGAACCAGCGAAATTAGAGAAATTCCCCCATATAAGCCAAATAAATAATTTAATAAAAAACGTAGACAAGGGGGTAAGAGTTATAACACCACTTATAGCAATAAAAATCATCCGAAGACAGAGGGTGAGATAGAAGGTTTCGCAACAATATTAGCAGCTAACAAGTTTAAGCTAGCAAACAACGGGGAGAAATGGCCGACTTGGAGCTGATTCTGCGAGAACTAAGAGAATTTTGCCAAGAAAATAAAGAACAACTAGAGACAATAAAAGAAGAAATGGGAAGGTGAATGCCCGACTGGGCCGAGGCAGAAGGGCGAATAGAGAAAGCAGAAGAAAGGATCCAAAACACAGAGGAAGTCATCAATGCTATGCTAAAGCTGCACACTAAGATGGAGGACAAGCTGCTGGATCTGGAAAGTCGTTCCAGACGCGATAACATAAGGATTTACGGGCACCGGAGGAAGCCGAAAGGAGTCAACAACGATGGTTTCGTTTGTGGAAAGTTTACTACGTGAAGGTCTTGAGTTGACTGACGACATGCCCGACCTGCAGATTGAAAGGGCTCATCGATCGGTGGGACCGAGGCCGCCGGAGGGAGCGTCGCCACGCTCCATCATAATTAAGTTTTTAAGTTTCAAAACGAAAGAGTCAATACTCCGCAAGGCATGGCAAAGGAAGGGGTTTACCTGGCAAGAAAACCACATAAATCTGGATCACGACTATCCACCTCTGATACTCAAGAAACGAAGAGAATACTCAGAGATCCGCAGAGTGCTGAAGGAAAAAAAAGTTCAATTCCAGACCCTCTTCCCGGCCAGGCTTCGCGTGAGACACGACGACGGAACTAAAACCTATGATACTATAGAGGAGGCATCGGAAGACATGCAGAGAAGAGGCTACACTGTAACAACCACCAGACCTCCGGAGACGCTTATGGAGCAGGTGCAGCGGTCATCCTGGACAAGAGTGGACAGACGAGCGAGGAAAGACACAGTCAGAGTCGGGCGGGAATCAAGCTACAGGGAGAAGCTCCGAGCCTTCAGGAGAGCATCACCGGCTCCCTCCGGGACCTAAAGGACTTAATCCAAAGCTCGAGGACGGCGGAGAGATCCCTCGAACTATACTGTAATTAAGGGTGGAGTTTCATGACAGGATATATATATATATATTTTTATTATTATTATTATTTCTATTGTTATCTCACTATGCGACTGTTGCAGGTAAGGGCCTCTCCCTCCGGACTGAGGAGGGGGACTTTTCCCTTCGAGCCACCTTGGGAGGCTCAAAGGGTCAGTTCTATAGACCCTACATAGAGTCACGCAGACAAACTGTGTTCAGTTCCATGTTTATTAATACGTTAGTTGTTCATTTCCTGCGGGTTTTTGCAGGGAGGGGGATGCGCACCAGGTTTCTGAACGGGATGAAAGGGGGAATCACATAGATGCAAAGCAGATCTTTAAAAATAGCGTCATTTAATGTTAACGGAGTACTCAATCCAGTGAAGAGAGGGAAAATCTTATCAAAATTAAAGGATAAAATTCAGGTAGCATTTTTGCAAGAATCACATCTTAGTGACTCTGAACATGCCAAATTAAATAAATCAGGATTTAAACACGTTTACTTTTCTTCCCACGATTCGGGAAGGAGGAGAGGAGTGGCGACTCTGATATCTGGTTCTGTAAATTACGAACACATATCAGAGCATAAGGATAGCGAAGGCAGATTTGTTATGGTTACGGGTAAAATAGAAGGAATTGTGATGAGTCTCCTTAATGTGTATGTACCTCCAGGAAGTGACTGGTCCTTTTATAAACATATAATTGATCTAATGATAACAAAAAGTCAAGGCATCTTAATATGTGGTGGAGATTTTAATGTCCGATTAAATCCGAAAATTGACTCATCAAATGGGAAATCTGGCGCCAAAAACATTAGCAGAAGATTAAATACTTGGATGTGTGAAGTGGGGATTGTGGGCGTGTGGAGAGATAAACCCGACAAGTCGAGATTATTCGCACTATTCATCCGTTCATAATGTATATTCACGCATAGATTATTTTTATGCTTAAAGGTGATCTTTGTAGGGTGGATAATTGTGAAATAAAAGTTAGCACTATCTCAGACCATGATCCCATTTATATGTCAATCCACCTGAATAATAAGAAAAAATCCACTCTCTGGAGACTGAACTCAAACATTCTGAATAACCCAACTATCAAAGGTAAATTGAAATGAAATTCAGATGTACTTAGAAAATAATGATAATGAAGAAGTGACCCCACCTATTCTCTGGGATGCATTAAAAGCGGTGATTAGGGGCAGGATAATAGCCATATCCTCATATGAGAAAAAAATTAAGGGAATAAAACTCAAACAATTGGAGGACAATTTGAAGAGACTACAGAAAGAACATGCAAAGTCTCTCAAAGATGACAGCAAACAAAAGATTAAAGAACTAAAAAAAGAAATAGATGAAATAAACACTCAAGAAATTCAAAAAAAAAGCTCCTTTTCACAAAGCAACAATACTATGAGGTAGGTGGGAAATCACTGAAACTTCTATCATATAGATTAAGAAAACAACAAGCTGATAGAACTATACACAAAATAAGAAACTCGGCAACAAATAAAATAGAAACTAATCTAGAAACAATTCAACAGTGCTTCCTTAAATATTATAAAACATTATATTCCCAGCCACAGGGAAGCAATGACAATCAGATCGATGCCTTTTTGGCCCAGATTACCCTACCACAGATCACTGACGAACAAAATGGGAAATTAATATCTAAAATAACAAAAGAAGAAATACAATCAGCAATCAAGAGAATGAAAGGGGGGAAGTGTCCAGGGACCGATGGATTTCCTACAGAATGGTACAAAACAATGCAAGATCAACTAATCCCAACATTATTAAAAACGTTTAATTGGGTTTTAGAAAATAAATCTATCCCCCCCTCATGGAGGGAGGCAATGATCTCGGTCATACCTAAAGAGGGGAAAGATAAATTGGATTGTGGGAATTATCGACCTATAAGTCTTTTAAATAATGATTATAAATTATTCACCTCCATATTATCTAAAAGAATTGAACTGATATTACCTGTATTAATACATAAGGACCAGACTGGCTTTGTCAGACAAAGACAGACCCAAGATAACATCAGGAAAACGCTGCATGTTATGAAACAAGTCACACAAAAAAAACTGGAGACATTGATATTAAGTTTAGATGCAGAGAAAGCATTCGACTCAGTGAGGTGGGCATTTTTATATAAAGTACTTGCAAAATTTGGCTTTCATAAGACTATGATTGACACATTTGCAGCTTTATACAATAAACCAACAGCTAGAATTAAAATCAACGGAGATCTAACCAATTCATTTATTCTAGAAAGAGGAACCAGACAAGGGTGTTGTGCGTCGCCGCTCCTTTTTGCCCTATTTATAGAACCCATGAGTCAATTGATTAGGCAGAGGTCGGATATAAAGGGGGTAACAATGAAATCCGGGGAGCAAAAATTAGCCCTATTTGCGGACGATTTATTAATAAGTATAACACAACCTACTCAGACACTCCCAAAACTGATGAAACTACTAGAGGAATTTGGTTTCATTTCGGGTTATAAAATTAATATAAACAAAACTCAAATATTAAAATTTAATTATGACCCACCAGACTCGATCAAGACCACGTATAATTGGAGATGGGATGCTGAATCTATTAAATATTTGGGGGTTTTATTACCGAGGGACTTCTCAAGATTGTACGACATCAATTACGGCCCATTAAATTCAAAGATAAAATCTGATATACATAGATGGAATGTTATTCCTTTTTTGAGTTTAAGCTCCCGGATAGAGTCAATTAGGATGAATATCCTTCCACGGATGTTATACCTTTTTCAATGCCTGCCAGTCAAAATACCACCTAAGCAATTCATGGAGTGGGACAGACTAATAGCAAGGTATTTGTGGCAAGGGAAAAGGGCCAGAATTAAATTTAAGACACTGCAATTAAGAAAAGAGAAGGGCGGAATGAGCCTTCCTTGTTTACAAGATTACTACCATGCAGCCCAATTGAGATCTCTAGTCTGCCTGTGCTCACCAACATATACTGCAACATGGAAAGAAATAGAAATTATGACGTTAAACAGAATTCCAGTAACAGCTCTACTGAGTGACAACAAACTACTAGAGGAGCAGGATATCCCAGATGATTCTATAACAGGCAGCTTCCTGAAGTCCTGGCAGGCAATAGTTAAAATTTGCAGATTGGGAGAAGCATCTAAAATTATGAGATGTTGTGCCTATGATTCAGACTTTGCACCAAACAGAAGTGATGGTAGGTTTAAGATATGGATCTCAAAAGGTTTAACTACTTATTATTCATTTACCCACAAAGGGACATTCCAAAGTTTCGAAACCCTACAGAAAGATTACGGACTGGTAAAAGATGATTTTTTTAGATACCTGCAAGTGAGACATCACTTTAACGAAAATCTTAAAGGGGTATTAGGAACAAGTGAATCAGGGTTCCTGGAAGTATTTTTATCATTAATCAAACCCAGACCAAGCAACAAAATTATCTCCAAATTATATAATGCTATACAATCATCTAAACAAGAAAATACGGAATACATAAGGAAGAAATGGGAAAGTGAAATAAAAATAATAATCACACCGGAGAGCTGGGGAAAAATATGCCAATTACAATGGTTATCAACCGGGTCAAACACATGGCGGGAGTTTTGCTGGAAAAATATTACAAGATTTTTTATCACACCCGTTCAGAAACGATACCTAGGCAGCGGAGATGCCTGCTGGAGACTTTGTGGATCTAATGGAGCTAACCACTACCATATTTTTTGGGACTGCCATATAATTAGACCTTACTGGGAAGAGATTCACAAACATATTAACAATGTTTTTAATGTTAACATTCCACTTAAATGTGAAACTGTGTATTTGGGTAATGTAGGGTTTGAGACATGGAACATTGAAGATAAAAAACTGCTGGCTATATTATTGGCAGCCAGTAAAAAATCTGTTACGAGGAAATGGTCGAAAGTGAATCCACCCACCATTGAGGAGTGGATTGAAATAGTTTATGAGGTTTATCTTATGGAAAAAATATCCTTTTCCCTCAAAGTTGAAAAAGAAAAATTTTATAAGATTTGGTCCAAATGGACTGAGTATGTAAAACCAATTAGATCTGATTTTATCTAAATGTGTTTATGCTTTGTGTAGACCTACCCTCTTTTTAAGTGAGTTTGTAATTACTGGAAATGGTGCGCATCCCGGGTTCTGTTTTAATTAATGATTGTCTTTACTGGAATAAGTAATGGTTGGTAAAAGAAAATGTTGGAAGGGCAATATAGATACACTCATCTAAAACATCTGAATCCATCCCTATATATATGTACTTGAAAACTAAAAAGCTGTAATTAATGTATGTGATGGGAATTTGCCTTTCTAAATAAAAAGATAATTTAAAAAAAAAAAGAATACACCTCTTTTTTAAAAAACAACAGACAATAGCTGCTTCATTCCACAGACACCAAACTTGGGCAAAATGACCTAAACACATGTATGTAAAATAGACAGGCGTTTTTCTTGTAGTTTTTGCTCGAGTTATATATTTTTTTATTATAATTTGGTATATTTTTTTTAATTATAATTTTTCTGCAAAATGATCCTAAATTTGACCCTGTAAACGTGCAACTAAAAGTAATTTTTATTGGTCCCAGACTTCAAGACCGGCGAAAAATGTATGTATTTGAAGTCCCCGGCCCCAGCAGTAGCACAGGCCCGGTTATTTGACATTACTGTGAAGTTTACGCTTTAAAGCAGGAAATGCAATCCTCCGAGTGCATGTGTCTCCACGGTCTCAAGGGAGGCGAGGGCCTTTATTGCCGCTTGCGGCTTTAATTATTATTATTATTATTATATACAAGTTGGCTTTTACTGTGAAGCTGAAAAAAACAATGCCCAAAAGCCACAAGCATCGTCAGAATCAGCATTAACATAAACGTGCGATATATAAAAAGCATTTTTTTTAATAAGGGCAAAAATTTGCTAAATTAGTCCTTTCTTTTAGGTAGGCCTGTTCAAAATTAAATAAATCGATGGCTGAATTATAGTGCACACACGTAAGTTTCTCGCGTTACTTAATTTGATAATTAGCAGAATTTTTATCAGGTCTTCTGCTCGTGGCATTTAACGCAACCTGGAAAAACGGAATTATCACCTATTTTCTCCCTTTTTTGTTACCATCAAACCTTCTGTCGATGTGGACGTGGCTAATAAATGGAATTTAATTCATGAATAGCTACGTTAGCACTTAAAACTCTATAAAGTTAACAAACACATTGTCAGCTAGTAGTATGTATAGTATGGTTCATGTACATATAAATATATATGAATAATACACAAATAGTCAAACAAAAGATTTATTTGCTTACTTGGCAGAGAAGCACTATGCAGAAGATTTTCATTTTGCAACCGCTTTTGGCAGCTGGCCGGAAGTTATGCCATTAATATCGAAAATATTTATTAACAAAATCTTAAGAAATATCACAGCACAAACAAAAATACCTACTGCACAAACCAGCAAACCTCGGCAGTCCAGAGAATAACGCATTGCAGTAGTCCAGCCTGGATCTGACAAATGCAATGAGAATTTCAGCATCAGCTAAAGAGAGGCAGCAGCGAATTTTTAGATATTTCTCAAGTGAAAAAAGCCTAGTTTGAGTTGTGTGTTGGGTCAAAAATGACACCAAGGTTCCTCACAGTGTTGCCGTGCTCCAACACACAGTTGTTGATCGAGACAGTAAGATTGTTGAACTTGTGCCGATGACTGGCAGGACCAATTAACAAGAGCTCTGTTTTATCCGAGTTTAGAAGGAAGAAGTTTTGAGACATCCCTGTTTTAATTGAAACGAGGCAGGCCTCTAGACGCATAATGTCAGTAGTATTATTCCCTTTTATAAGTCTGTTGATTAGCTTTGCATGATCAACCGTATCGGCAGCCCTGAGATCCTCATCCTCACATGCATGTTAGTGACTGAATCTGCCTTATTTTTCCTTGTCCTGCCGACACTCTCTAAGCATGTATTTGTGTGCTTGTGCTTTTTTTACAGGAGAGAATTTTAAGGCTACTCTAGTCCACAGACTGTAGCTTAAAGCCTTAATCTGTTGTTGTGTGTCTGTGTTGAAGTTAGAGGCACAGGTGTAGAGAATGAAGGAGCTACTTCTCCAGTTTAAAGTGTGTATGATCTTTTAGATCTGTCATTAGTTGGTTTATTAATAACTGGGCTTTTTGCAGCAGGAAAATTGTCCTTACTTGCAATTTTGTTCTATGTAATCCCCTTGGCATTATTGTATTGTATTTGGCAAATTTATTTTCATTGCCCATATCTGTTTCAATTAAAACAAACCCCCAAAAAAAGACTTAACATCATCAATGGCGTAATTACTGTACTATATTGTGTGTTGATTTGGGCACAGCCTAGGAGCTTAACGTCATCCCACAATTCAACCAACCCAAGCTTTTATGAAAACGTGCCACTGAAGCTGATCTTCATATGTTAAGTTTGTGATGAGTTTGAGGTAACTCTGCATCAAACATTACCCTCATGTATAAATATCTGCATAAGCAGTTTATAAAAGACACTGCTCTAGAACCACAACGTTGTATACCTGACTTTTATTGTTGACTGTTGATGTTAACTTTGCGCACATAGAAATAATATTTTTCTCCCAAGGGACCAAGGGACTTAAAGCGCTTACAGTGTAAACTGGAGAGAGCGGGATTCAGACTGCTCTACCACTGAGCCACTGCACCCCAAACATTTGTTTACATTTGTGAGAAACAAAACATAAGCCGCGTGGCTCATTTGGATAAATCCACAACCGCATTCACTAGTCATTATCAACACCAATTAATAAATGGAAAGTACACAGGTAGATTATTTGGACAGACTAGACCTGGACTTTGGGTGGATAGCTGTTGGAAATGTTACAGTTGTTAGAGTCTTTTCTGTATTGAATAGGCTGGATGCTGACTGTGCTGTGGGGTTTTCTGTGTTGTAAAACATTTAATGATGATCTTTAGTGTTCTACAGAGCTCTTAATTCAAAACAGACAAATATTACTGGTGTGGAGTCACTCACATTATTCCTCTAAATTGTTTTTTTTTTTCTTTGTTAAACACAGCGCTCGGTGGAGGAGAAGGTGCGCTTGTTGTAGTCCATTTTTTGGGATGTGTAGTTTTTTTTAAGCTTCTGTGCATCAATGTAACTTTCCCTGCGTTTTGGCTGAGAGTTTAGTGGAGTTGGATTGTGGAAACACCACTGAAGCTCCTTTCCTTTATCAATAAGGAACCTCCTAATGTTGTACCTCAGGACTCACAAAGGTTAAGGAACAGTGGTTAGCAACAGAAATCAGGAGCTATCAAATAACCGGTTTCGGATAATAACAACTCTGTGTCTGTAGCTGCTGGTGGATCACCAGTCAGTCCTGAGTCCAGACTTGGCTGATCCTCTGAGTGCTTTGCTGCGAGACCTGGACTCTGTACCCACCCTACAGGAGCTGAGTGGAACTGCAGGTACGACTTGACTAAGAGTGTGGTTAGCGGTTTACATTGCCACTTTGAAGTTGCTTTGTCCTGTAAGTTTCTCATTAAAAATAGTGTTAATACTAATGTTAAAGAAATTCACATTCATCTTGAAATCGATTACATTAAACCTTATTTGTGAAATTGATGGACATTGTCTACTGCAACCTCTATCCCTGGGATTATCTTTTTTAGATAATTTTTCAGCTGATCCTGACTCGGCTCTGGCACAGATCGGAAAAACTGAAGTGTCTCTGACTCTTACCAACAAGTTTGACATTTTCAACAATGAACAGGAACAACCTGATGCTAGAGGACTGCTGTTCAGGTGAGTCCCAGCTTTACAGCTGTTTGTTGCTCTTCACCAAGGTTTCCTAACCTCTGTTTTTTTTTTTTTTTTTTCTTAGCACTAAGCAGATGATCATTGATGTGATCCGGACTCAGCCTGGAGATTCTCTGGCCGAGATCCTCAGATCTTCTGCTTCTCAACAACAGGTCACCTTTTATTCACTGATGACAGAAACCACCATATTGCATGTGTTCTTTTTAGTAGAGTTTGTAAGGTTTTCAGGTGTCCCTGTACGATTCTCTGTGATTATTCCTAAATTAATAATGAAAGATTCTGAATGACCGCTTTTATAAGGTGTACTTTTTGATCGTCTGGGAATCCTCTGCATTCACAGAACCAGGCAACCTCCTGAAATGATTATTTGGCCAACTTTAGAAAGAATTTTACAAACCTATCAATCAATAAACGCTGGAGAATATTAAGTATTTTTGAAAGAACAATGGTCTTGCAGAGAACTGTCATCAAATAAAAAATCCGGTCTGAATGTAATTTATGATGTTTGTAGGTAACGTTTTACTTATTTTTATTTTTTGCCTTATATTTTCCTGGCATAGCTTGAAAACCAGGTTTGATTATTAAAGTTGACATTTCACAGCGAAAGGCCATTGAAAAGGCTAAACTAAACAACAGAAACTATTTATGGGATTGTCTGCTAAAACTCTGCAAAGCTTTGTTTGAGCAAGTCCGTTGTTATTCTAACCACGTTTAAGATTGTTGTGATCCTGTAGGTGGCGCACCACAACTGGTTGGTGCAGAGTCGGGCTCAGCAGGACGCTCGGACCCCAGACAAACTGAAGAGGAACGAGTCTCTCATGGCAAATGAGAGCCTGAGTCTGGGGCAGAAGAAGAGGAAGATTCTGAGAAACCTGCGGCGTCTAGAGACTCTGGGCATTTTACAGGCTTCACAAACGGAGAGCGCTATTCTCAGCATGATCGCAAAGGTATGCAAGACTACTAAACTAAAACTGTTTAGTACAGGGCTAATAGGTTCAGAATAAAGAAATAAAATAAAGCTAGTAAAACATAAGCTTAGTGATAAAGGACAAAAGAATCCTGTAAAGCCTTCTACACACTACTAGGGGGGAGTATTAGTGTGTAAAAGATGTTCTGAATTATGTCTCCTCATAGTCACCACTTGGTATGGAAACTCAAAGAAACACAAGCCATAAACATTCACATTTATTTGGGTCTGAAATCCATTCCCTTCAAGTGTTGGGCGATTAAATCCGATATACAGTACGGTATTACTGTCTACTAGCCTGAAGGGGCAGAGAGACATTTAGAAGTAAGCATGACGTTTACACTTGTGCTGCATGTAGAACACTCCAAGGTGGCCAAATGTGAAAACTGGTTTAGATGAGCATTAAATAAGTTTTTGCTGAAAGTAGAGCAGCTGCCATGCATCTTGACATTTCGTATTATGACATGGCACTGCGTACTGCTTTAACTGCGCACAGAAAGAACAGTGCTTCTGCAGCATTGCCTTCTAAGGCTCACAGACAGACACAATTTAGACTTGGATTCGTTAATGGATTTGTTTTTGAGAGCAGACCTCGGAGAGAAGTCGGCGTTATGTGATGAGAGGGCATACACATTAGAGCACATAATTGTCTTTGTGATTACCCTGCTCCCTGAGTTCTAACTCGTGACCAAACTAAGAGACAAGAGTTTTTACAGCACCACAGCGTTTATTTAGGCTACTGTCTTTTCACAGAAATACTGTGTGTGAGCAGTCTTAACTCTCGTGGCGCTGTGGAGCAGGTGCTTTAGCCTACTTCTCGTGACTGGAGCGCAATCATCAATCTCCATTGCAGCGAGTAGCACTCATCCCAAAATCGTATATTTAGCCATGTTTTCTCACTAAGCGTGGTGTGTCAGGACTATTCTGGTGGTTCTGTAGAAAAGCCGCTGCTCTACGCAGTGCCAGGGCTCACGTGAACGAGTGTTGGCTGATACTAAGCTGCCCTCTCTTCGCCGGTTCTGTGATGAAGCTGCCAATTTGAGGATTTTCCGAACACAAACAGAAAACCCCTGCCTCAGAGTGTATTTGGTCTCCTAGGAGAAACCTATGGCTGTGCTACACAGTGCTGTGGAGTGCTTTTACACTCCCAACCTGAAAACAGACACAATGCCCCTTGCTTCCATGCGTATTTACCCTTCTGTCTTTACTGTCACGGCTCTGGCTGCATGTTTTGTGCACAGGAAACACAGTGTCACAACGTGCATGACTTAGTACTACTAAGTACCACCAGAGGTATAAAAAAACATGCATGTTTTACAGTTCACTTACTGAAGTTTATTCAAACATAATGGTCCTAACCAGGACTATTATGTTTGAATAAACTTCAATGCAATGCAAACTGCAATGTACATTAGTTCACTGGGATCACTACTCATTGTTGTTTGTTGTTGTAGCCCACTGATGCTGGCTTGAATATTCACAATGTAGAAAAACTAAAAACATTGTACTTTGCACAATCGTTATGTTGGAGAGGAGTGACTCTCTAGTTAGAGCTGTTAAGATCCCTGCTAAACTAAAGAGACCTTAACATAAATTCAAACAACACAAAGTGTAAGGCAGCACAAATCAACAATTTATTAATTAAGCAACTAAAAAAGCCATACACAACTAAAGCTCCAACTGTCTATTTAAACTAAGGATCGAAGGAGAACAAAATGGTGGTGATGGGTTGGCCAAAATAAACAAAAGAGGGAAACAAGCCGATCCAGCGCTCCATTGGACCATCGTACCCGACTTGCCTCCCCTGTCCCTGTCTAACAAATCATAACACCTAAAGGAAAATAACAAACCGTGAAAACAGGACCACT
This sequence comes from Perccottus glenii, assembly GCA_024416835.2. NCBI lineage: Eukaryota > Metazoa > Chordata > Actinopteri > Gobiiformes > Odontobutidae > Perccottus > Perccottus glenii. The sequence continues at coordinate 32,148,520 of CM044551.2, read as the reverse complement.
GCGCCATCCCCGACCCCCCTGGGTCATTTGGTACCGGGCCACAGAGAAAGAATAAGTAACTTACATTATTTCCGTTTTCTTTATTATCTGAGTCTGAATGATGTTTTATTTTGAAAAATGACCGGGTTCCCTCTATTACATCCGTCACTCTTGACACTTGTCACGTAATACGTTGCCGCTAAAATTAAACCTCCAGGCTAGCAAAAAGAGTAAAAACAAATGTCTTTGGAAAGTTTCTTCGCAAAGGGGAAAAGACTAAGTGAGGAGACAGAAGAAGACCATACGACTTCAAAGACAAAGTAAGCTGCATTTAACAGACAATACTGTGACGTCTTTATCAAGACAGAAGTCACAAGAGTGAGACGTCAGGTTGAAAGACAAGGTTTATTCTCAACAATTTAACATTAACCACAATGAGCCATTGCACAACATGGTATTCTCGGTCATGGTCTCAACAGTCCTACACGAATACCCAGGAAAAGGGCCCAGGATGTACACTCCGATTCGCCCCATCGAGGGCCCCACCAAATACTGCTGCAGGGGGCATGTGAGCGTTGAGACGTTCTGAGCGGTACAGGCATCACAACAATGCACATATAATTCCACATCTCGTCTGCAGCCTGGCCAGGAGAACCGTCCCCGGAGGCGAGGAAGAGTCTTGGAGATTTCAAAGTGGCCTGACCCCACTGAGCCATGCACACTCTGGAGGACCTGGGTCCGCAGAGCAAGTGTGACCAAAAGATGTCCCTCCCCCGCCGCTTTGATTGCCATCTCCGGTACAGCAGGCCACTGTGGAGTTCAAAGTTGCCCCACTGGGAATGGTAGGCTTTCACTTCGGGGCCCTCCGGAGACACCACTGCCCACTCGGGGCGCTGCCCCACCTCCATCCAGCTCCTAACCTGGGCCAGAGAAGGGTCACTCTCTTGTAGTTGTCCCAACAGCTGCGTGGACCAGGGAAGGTCCTGTCCGTCGTTGCTGGTCTGGACGGCGGCGACTACTGGCACCTCTCGACCCCGCTCCTCTTGTCGACGGCAGTGACGACACTCTGCTGCAAGACACGGCCGCCGAGAAAGGGCATCAGCGTTGGCGTGTTGCTGCCCTGGTCGATGGTGGATCTCGAAGTCGTAGGTCTGAAGCACCTCCAGCCAGCGGGCGACTTGTTCCTCGGGTTGTTTGAAACTCAGCAACCAGGTAAGTGATGCATGATCAGTGCCCAGTAGAAACCGGTTGCCTTGTAGGTATGGGCGGAAATGTTCCACCGCCACAACTACAGCCAAAAGCTTCTTTCGGGTGACACAGTAGTTCTTCTCTTCCCGGCTCAGGGCACGACTGTAGTAGCCCACGACTCGTTCTCCTCCCCATGCTGGGAGAGAATAGCTCCAACTCCCACATTACTGGCATCCATATCCACAATAAAAGGCAGCTTAGCATCGGGGTAGGCCAGTACTGGAGCCGCTGTAAGGGCGTCTTTCAGTTGATTGAAGGCAGCAGCACAGACGTCTGTCCAGACGACGGAGCAGCCCTTGTCTGTGAGGCAGGGGAGGGGGCTAGTGACAGAGGCAAAGTTCTTGATGAAGCACTGGTAGTACGACGCCAGGCCCAGGAAACTGCGGAGCTGTCGAACGTTGGCAGGGATTGGCCAGTCCCGGACAGCGGTCACCTTTGCTGGGTCCGTGGCCACTCCCTGTGCATTGACCACATGGCCCAGGAATGTGGTCTCTCTCTGCAGCAGATGGCACTTTGCTGAGTTCAGTCGTAGACCAGCCTGCCAAACAGCACTGAAGACTTCCTTCAAGTGGGCCAGGGCTCTGTCAAAGTCGTTGGCGTGCACCAGCAAATCATCATGGTACACGACACAATGGCCTCGAGGTATGTTGGCAAGCACCCTCTCAATGAGCCGTTCAAAGGTGGCTGGCGCGTTGCATAGTCCGAACAGCATTACCCGGAACTGCCACAGTTCCTGTCCCAATGTGAAGGCAGTCCTTGGTCTTGCCTCGGGGTCCAGCTCCACCTGCCAGTAGCCACTTCGCATGTCGAGGGAGCTGAACCAGCTGGAACCACCAATATAATCAAGGGCATAATCGATTTGCGATAGCGGGTATGAGTCCTTCCTGGTGATGGCGTTGAGGTGCCGGTAATCCACACAGAACTGCCACCCACCCCCTTTCTTCTTCACCAGGACAACCGGAGTCGCCCAGGGGCTATTGGATGGCTTGATTATCCCGGCATCCAGCATCTTCTGGATCATGTCCTTCGCTACTTGTCTCTTTGAAAGGGCCAAGTGGTGGGGGTGTTAGCGGATTGGTTGGGCCGAGCCGGTGTCAAAAGAGTCCTGGACTAGTCTTGTCTGTGTACAGTCCTCGTCCCTGACGGCAAAGATGTCTGTGTACTCGTCGAGGAGGCCTTTTAGCAAGTCACCTCTCTGCCGGTGGAGGGTCTCACGGCTATGCTGCCACAGGTTGATGATGGCCTCGGTCGTTTCAGCAGATGGAGCATTGTTCGGTGGTTGAGCAGGGCTAGGATCAGTCGAGAGTATTCGGGGTGGTGTCTTGGAAGTAGCGTTGGGGTGCTGGGGCCGAGCGGTCAGTCGACTTGCAGCCGAGTGAAAGAGAGAATGAGCGAGAGTGCGTGTTTGACTTGGACAGGGGCGGCGCTGCTGGTGCCTCTCTCAGCGAACATAAAGCACACTCTGTTTTTTACACATTTTGCCTAAAATCAGTGAAAGAAACGGAAGGAAACTAGTCGTGTGCGCGTAGCACCTGCTGCTGCTTAACCTTTAGCACAGGTGATAAAAGCCGTGGCCGTTAATCATCCTGACACTTTACCCAGTCGAGGAGGAAGAGGCAGGGGTAAACATAGTCAGCGCAAATGCGCTAATCAAAGCAGCGATAATAATAAAAGTGATGGCTTTGTGCTGTGCCTTATGAGAACTACTTACTATGCCATTTGGATAAGAACAGATAAAGCTAATGCAACCAAACTCCTACAGTACATGTGTATATTTCTCAGATCTATTTTCAGACATTTTACTAGTTATGGTATATTCGAAGTTGTAGTTGTACTGTAGTCTACTAATTTTGCTTTACAAGTTACTGTTAATTTAATTTCAGAAAAATACAGAAAAAAGAAAAAAAAAACTATAATATCTTTATTAGTCTGTATGTACTGTAAATAACATAACTGCCAATATATAATGTCATGGTATGCAAATGAGATGCAAATTATATGCATTTTTGTTTACTTTTGGGACAAACCAATTAAATAAAACATAATTATAAAGTACGTGATTAATAACAAATTATCTCCTTAGTTAAAAAGAGTTTAAAATGCTTTCTTTTTTATTTTATAATAAAATGACAAATTCATTACACTCTCTGAAATACAATTAATAATAATAATAATAATACATCGAATTTATATAGCGCTTTTCAGGGGACGCAAAGACGCTTTACATACATAAAATACATACAACAGAACAATAAACAAAACAACATATTGCAAAAGAGTTTATGACAGGTTGTAACATTTCTTGAAAAGGTGCGTTTTTAACTGTCTCTTAAATGTTTCGAATGAGTCAGAGGTTCGGATTTGTGGAGGGAGGGAGTTCCAGAGGGAAGGGGCAGCTATGGCAAAGGCTCTATCCCCCACGGTACGATGCTTGGATTTGGTGATGGGGGTGAGGAGATTAGAGTCAAAGGATCGGAGACGGCGGGAGGGGCAATGTCGTTGAAGGAGATCTGAGAGGTATGGGGGGGCAAGGTTATTGAGGGCTTTGTAGGTGATGAGGAGGACCTTGAAGTGAATACGGTACTGAATGGGAAGCCAGTGGAGCTGCTGGAGGACGGGGTGATGTGTTCTCTGGTGCGGGTGTGGGTGAGTAACCGGGCAGCTGAGTTCTGAACGTACTGGAGTTTCTGGAGGTCAGTGGATGGGAGACCGTAGAGGAGGCTGTTGCAATAGTCCAGTTTGGAGCTTATGAAGGTGTGGATGAGTGTTTCGGCAGCAGAGGTGGAGAGGGTAGGACGGAGACGAGCAATGTTTCGAGGTGGAAAAATGATGTTTTGGTGATGTTTCGAATATGAGTTTTGAAGGATAGGGTGGGGTCCAAAGTGATTCCAAGATTCCTGATCAGGGGGGAGGGGGTGACTGTGTGCCCATCGATGGAGAGTGAAAAATCATGGGAGGAGGAGAGGAGGGATTTGGGACCAGTTATAATGATTTCAGATTTATTGCAGTTAAGCTTGAGAAAATTTGTTGCCATCCAAGATTTTATTTCATTGAGGCAGTTTGTGAGAGTGGAGACAGTGGATGGGGTAATGTTTTTTGTGGAGAGGTATATTTGGGTATCATCAGCGTAGCAGTGAAAATGAAGTCCATGACGACGGATGATATGACCAAGGGGTAACATGTACAGTATAAACAGAAGGGGACCAAGCACCGAGCCCTGGGGGACACCATGTGTTACAGGGACAGTACGAGATTTGCAGTTGTTAATGGAAATGTAGTGGAATCTGTCAGAGAGGTAGGATTTGAACCAGGAGAGTGCTGAACCAGTTATGCCGATGTCGGATTGTAGACGATGGAGGAGGATGGAATGGTCTATGGTGTCAAAGGCAGCACTAAGGTCCAGGAGCAGGAGTATGGAGAGAAAACCGGAGTCAGAAGCTAAGAGGAGGTCGTTTGTGACTTTGAGAAGGGCCGTTTCAGTGCTGTGGTGAGTGCGGAAGCCAGATTGAAAGATTTCATATAACTGATTGGAGTGTAGATATTGCTTGAGTTGAGAGGCAACAGATCGTTCCAAGATTTTGGAGAGAAAAGGAAGATTTGATATGGGACGGAAATTTTCTGGGTTATCAGGGTCTAAATTAATTAATTAAGATTGTAATCAAAGTAATCACATTAAACATTGTAATAATCACATTCAGTTCATTTAAAAATATGCATATTTACGACCCTCTTTAAAATACATTAATCTAGTGGACATCGTTTAAATGCCACGACCTACCTAAGGATTGTTTCTGACCATGTCCATCCCTTTATGACCACCATGTACCCATCCTCTGATGGCTACTTCCAGCAGGATAATGCACCATGTCACAAAGCTCCAATCATTTCAAATTGGTTTCTTGAACATGACAATGAGTTCACTGAACTAAAATAGCCCCCACAGTCACCAGATCTCAACCCAATAGAGGATCTTTGGGATGTGGTGGAACGGGAGCTTCGTGCCCTGGATGTGCATCCCACAAATCTCCATCAACTGCAAGATGCTATCCTATCAATATGGGCAAACATCTCTAAAGACTGCACCTTTTTGAATCAATGCCACGTAGAATTAAGGCAGTTCTGAAGGTGAAAGGGGTCAAACACATTATTAGTATGGTGTTCCTAATAATCCTTTAGGTGAGTGTATTTCTGCCCAAACTGTTGCATTGAACATCATGTGCCTTTTTTTTTAACAGGAGGAGGCTCTGGTACTAGTCTAACAACATTTCCAAATTTTAAATGCAACACCCACCCCTTTTTTGCATGAGCTGAACCTCAAAGATCCATCAGAGATCCATCAAAGATTTAAAACTTTTTATATATACACGAAAGGCCTATTTCTCTCAAATATTGTTCACAAATCTGTCCAAAGCTGTGTTAGTAAGCACTTTTCCTTTGCCAAGATAATCAATCCACCTCACAGGTGTGGCATATCAGGACAGACAGGTGTGCCCTAGGCTGGCCACAATAAAAGCCCACTTTAAAAAGTGCACTTTTATCACACAGCACAATGAAACACCGTCTCCAAAGGCGTTTCAGAGAATTTTGCAGTACATCCAACTGGCCTCAAAACTGCAGACCACGTGTAACCACACCAGCCCAGGACCTCCACATCCAGCATCAAAGATCCTCTGAGACCAGCCACACCAGCTGCTGCAACAGTTAGTTTGCATAACCAAAGAATTTCTGCACAAACTGTCAGACATTGTCTCAAAGAAGCTCATCTGCTCATCGTCCTAATCGGGGTCTCGACCTGACTGCAGTTTGTCGTTGGACTGAATATTCCACAGGCCACAATCATCAACCTGATCAAGTCTTTTTGAAGGAGATGTATTGCACTGCTTGACGGAAATTGGTGGTCACACCAGATACAGACTGTTTCTTGTACACCCCCATACAGTGAAACTGCACATTTTTTAAGGGACACTTGTGCAATAATCATGCTCTCTAATCAGAAAACAATATTTGAGAGAAATAGGCATTTTGTGTACATATAAAAAGTGTTAGTTATGCTCATAAAAAATGGGGGAAAAAACAAAAGTGTTAAATGTGTTTAAATTTTTGTTCCGTTTAGTAGTACGTACACAATAAATATTTGGAATAATTTGAGCCAAATGAAAGCATTTATCAGTGATTTTTGTCATTTCCATCACATGTTTTTCCGTCATATTTAAAAAAAGTCACAATTTCACATTCCATTGAAAATCTCCAAATGTATTTGCATGCTAATTACAGTTTTACCATGAGCAAATACATATACACAAAATAAAATTCTGTTTTTCTCAGTATATGTAAATTTAAAAGAAATATGAGGTGTTTGGAAATTACACCAATAGACCGTCACTGTTGGATTTGCAAATATTTACCTTGATTTTTTTTTCAGCATTCTTTGTCTCACAAAGCTAACAATGTTGTCCTGACAAGACCTCACCTATCAAATACTTACGGCTGTGGTTGTATATGTATATGTAAAAAGAAATGCATAAAGTAACATTTTATCATGTGTGATGGAAATGACAGTGACCCCAAGGGACAGGTATTCTTTTTGTAAAGAAATAATAAAAAACAAAACACAAATAATTTTTACAAACATAACTTCCATTAAATTAAAGAATATTTGTATCATTTCCCATTAAAGTTGACTTACAATGTTAAAGTCAATAGTGCTATAGACCCTGTGTCCACTGGACACTCCGGCATGCTAACAAGTTACGCGGCCCCGTGCGGTCGGCGTCCAACTTCTTAGAGGGACAAGTGGCGTTCAGCCACACGAGATTGAGCAATAACAGGTCTGTGATGCCCTTAGATGTCCGGGGCTGCACGCGCGCCACACTGACGTTCAGTTCATCCCGCAGCGCCAGTTCTGCTTACCAAAAGTGGCCCACTAGGCGGCTCGCATTCCACGCCCGGCTCCAAGCCAGCGAGCCGGGCTTCTTACCCATTTAAAGTTTGAGAATAGGTTGAGATCGTTTCGGCCCCAAGACCTCTAATCATTCGCTTTCCACAAACACCCCAATGCTCCTGGAGCTCTCCAGGGCCACTGCAGAATTATAGGAACGCAGTTTTTAGAAACTCAGGTTGGCCCAAACTGCGGTTCTTTTCAGTCTGAACACGATTATTGGTGGATGGGATCACGAGACTCGCCATTGCAGGGCCTTTGCCTGGTTCCCCTGTGGAAACACGGTGGTCGGTTCCTGCACACTGCGAGTTCGCCTACAGTGCCCCCGAGAGTGCGGACCAAAAAAAGTCAATATTTTATCATTAATTTATAGAGTATACTTATGTTTTGTAATGGGGCAGTGAGTGTCATACAGTTGTTTGACTACACTTTCATACACTGTGTGCACAATTATTAGGCAAGTTGTACTTTTGAGGATAAATTTTGTCATTGTACAACTACAGTGCTCTTGGTCAATCCAAAATGTTAACAAACATTTAAGCCATAAACCTGAACATTTAAGATGTAAAAGTGAAGTTTTGGCTTTCTTAAGAGAATATCTACATGTACACCATTAGACTATTAGTGTGCAGAATTATTATGCAACTAAAAGAAATTTTTTTCCCAATTCACTTGTTTATTTTCACCTGTTAAAGGTGAACTGTTTACCTTCACTGTAAATTTCCTGCTTAAGAATGGTCCAAACGTTCTCAATAAGGTTTAAGTCAGGTGAAGAAGGTGTCATTAGTTTTTCAACTTTAAGGCCTTTACTGGCCAGCCACGCAGTGGAAAACTTTGTTGCATGTGATGGAGCGTTGTCTTGCATAAAAATCAAAGTCTTCTTGAAAGATGCAGACTTTTTTCCTGAACCACTGCTTGAAGAAAGTGTCTTCTAAAAATTGGCAGTAGGTCTGAGAGTTTATTTTGAGTCTGTTTTCAACCCGAAAAGGTCCAACTAGCTCATCTTTACATATTCACCTGTAAATGCTGTTTATAGAAAAGAGACACCTGTAATTATATTTATGGTACACACTCACCTTTTATAGTAATAACCATCTGTATATTTATATTCATGTACATATTACCTGTAAATCCTGTACATCTCCATATCCTGCACGTATGCAACCATTGTATATATCCTGCACTTTGCTGCTATTGCACTTCTGGTTAGACCTAAACTGCATTTCGTTGCCTTGTACCTGTACTTGTGTAATGACAATAAAGTTGAATCTAATCTAATCTAATCTAATCTTTAAAAATCAGTCCATCAGTTAAAAATAATCAGTTAATCATCGGTAGGGCTGTGACGGTATGGGATTTTTTCTTACCGCGGTGATGAAGCAAAAAGAATCGCGATATGGCGGTTAAGCTCCAGCTCCAGCTCTGGGTTTACCATCTCCCGCTCCCCGCTCCACTCCTCGTTCACTGATATCAGAAACACTGCTCCATCTTCGCTCCGAGGAAATTTGCGGCTAACTGCTAAAGTAGTGATCCATCTGTATCAAGCTGGTTGTTTACCGTGTGAGTTCTTAACACTGCACTATGCTTATTTAAATCTTTTCGTCTCTACACATATGAGGCTACATATTTCTCATGTCTGTAAGGCAAACCTGCTGAGTTTCAGTTTATTTGAGACGTGCTCCAGTTCATGAGCAATGAAAGCGATCGCTTCCACGACCTCATAGTCTACTTATTTGCTTCTTATTTATTAAATACATGCAATTGGCAAAAGAAACCTTTATTAAAATTAAGAGACAATTTGTACAAAACGAAAGAAAGTCTTTTTACAACACAAAACTTAATATTAAACTAAATATAAACCCCCCCCCCCCAAAAAAAAATCATGTGCGGTGATGACCTCACACCGCGGTAGGCATTATTGCGGTATTGCGGTGATGCGGTTATCGTCACACCCCTAATCATCGGTCCACAAAACCTTTAAAAATCTGTCTTCAGATATTTCTTGGCCCATTCTTGACGTTTCAACTTATGTGTCTTGTTCAGAGGTGGTCGGGTTTCAGCCTTTCTTACCTTGGCCATGTTTTTGAGACTGAACACCTCGTACTTCTTGACACTCCAGGTAGGTTGCAGTTGTGGAATATGGCAGCACTGGAAGATAATGGGTTCCTGGTAGCTTTACGTTTGATTCTTTGGCGGTTAATTTGCGTCTTTTCTTCTCGACGCGTTTCTTGCGACTCTGTTGACTATTTTCTCCAAAACGTTTGATGGTTCTGTGATCACGCCTAGGGGTGTGACGGTTAGTATATAACCGTGTGATCGGTGGTTATAGTTGAACACCGTCATTAGAACTCTATAACCGCCAAAACCGTGTCATTAAAATATTTTTTACAAACATTTTTTATCAAAAATTATTTTCATTTTTTAGATAGGATCATAAGATGCACAATATATCGGGAGACATGTTTTTTACCACTTAATGAAGTTTTGTAAATCGTCAGACATGATATTTACCACTTCATTAAATTTTGCTTTGTAGAAAACCTTTCTTAAAAACGAATTCTGTTTTGTACAAATTTTATCTTAATTTGAATAAATGTTTCATCAACCAATTGCATGTATTTTAATAAATAAAAAGCAAATATAGCAGACAATGATAACCGTGACATGGAAGCGCCAGCGCGCCGCGTTCACTTGCACTGCACTGTGAACTAGAGCGCATCTCATCGTAAATGAAACTCGGCGTAGGCCTATGCCTCATACATTAGCACAAATACAGTGCCAGCCACTCAGGAGCTTTTGGCAAAGTCATCTTTCCTTGACCCACGATACAGAGGCAATGGGGGGGGTGGATTGGAGGAGACAAAAGATGCACTCCGGGGGGAAATTGTATCAGCTGACGAGGGAAACGGAGGCAGAGTTAGTGGTGCTTCGGAGGCTGCTGCTGCTGGAGATGATTCGGGAGAGGTCTGTGCACAATCTTGGAGATCTCCTTAATAAACGGAGGTCTGAAATCTCTGCCCCTTTACCGATCAGAGCGCGTGCTGACACGGAGTTAACCCGCTATCTCCAAGAACAACCAATTGACTCTACGGCAGATCCACTAGCATGGTGGCGAGACAATGAAACACGCTATCCGCTCTTAGCAAAATTGGCACGTAAATACATGTGTATTTGTGCTACAAGCACAGCATCAGAGCGAGTTTTTAGCACTGCGGGGAACATAGCTACCCCTGTCAGATCGTCACTAAAACCGAGTAAAGTGAACATGTTGGTGTTCCTGTCACGGAACTTGGTTTTGTTTACTGTGTGTGATTTATTTAAAACAAAGCATGTTCATTGCAAAGTTTATTTATTTATTTTTTTTTGTTAAGGATTTGTTCACTGTGTGTGATTCATTTAATAAGCACATTCACTGCTAGATGTCTTGCTGTTAATTTTAAATAAACGTAGAGCAATAGTGATGCGCGGGTCGGCTTTTTTTCCAACCCGCGGGTCCCGTTTTTATGAATTTATTGGCCCGCCCCAGCCCGCCCCGCACCACTGTATCTATTTTTATAACCCGCCCCGCACCCGCGACCATTAAATAGACATAGCCTATTAGGCATTGTAATGTAAATGAAAACAGCCTTTATTTCAGTCTGAAAGTGTTTGGAAACATAACAACTATTTCTGAGAACCGGTCCCAAACATTAGACTTAGCAGCCTGACCTTTTTTTTTATTATTATGTACATTCCCGACCTCAATTTCTCCCGCACCTCGTCTTCCATCTTCTCCGCTTTTGTTGTGACTGGCAGGCAGCGGCGGCGGGAGCTGCTTGGCGCGCCGCTTGTGTCATGTGACGCCAAATGTTTGGAGACATCACGCAAGCGTCGGGTAACCTTACAAAAAAACTAATAAAATATGTAAATAGATATTCCCAAATATTTAATATAGGCTGTAAATTGCACGCAACATACATGGATTTTACATTTTGTTTTTAATGACTCGCCCCAACCCGCCCCGCATATAAAGTGACAATTTATCCACCCGCCCCAACCCGACCCGCGGGTACCCGCGGGTTACGAGACGACCCGCGCATCACTATAGAGCAAGTAGCTAATCAGTGTCTGCCCCCCCCCATCCCCCCGACGGTTATGTTATGAACCGTCACATTTGACGCAGGTCATAACCGTCATCACCAATTCTGAAACCGGCAAACCCCTAATCACGCCCCAATATCTTAGATATTTAAAGCATCCTTGTGAAAGACTTAAATCTCTATTTTGGCCCATTTTGTTTTCTGAGGAGAAGAATCTGCCTAATAATTATGCACACCTTGATATAGGGTGTTGATCTCCTTAGGCCACACCCTCCCTCGTTACACAAATACACATCACCTGATATGCATTAAATCCAGTATTCAAGTTTATACAGCTTGGAGTTGGAAATTATGGCTAAAATGATGATATGGTCAAAATAATTACTTGCCTAATAATTGTGCACACAGTGTATGCTCTATTTACATAATTTTTTTCCCAAGTCACCATCCCAATTTTGTTTTGATAAACTTGTTAGAAACTTGTTTGAATTCATTGGTTGTGTCATCAGTTCTTGCTCTTAATGTGCTTTATTATTGTTTTATTTTTGTTATTATTCATGGTGACTCTAGTGGGGCGTGTGATTATGGGATATAGGAAGAGACTACATAATATCAACAAAGTTTTCTATATGGGTTTTTACTTTTAAAAGCTCTATGTTGAAATCCCCACATGTGAATTTATCTTTATGATTTTGATTTGTATTAATTTGTTCCATACTGTCTAAGAAAGACTGTTACCACTAGGTGCTCTATACAAGAAACTGGTATGTTTTTGTGTTTTTCCATAATGATATCAACCATGACACATTTAAACTGATTATCAATTGCAAAGTCATGTTGTTTACCAGTTTGGCAGATTTCTTTTGGTTCAGATTTTTTTCCGCATTAAAGGGTAACTAAACCCCTGGTGAAATCGTAACGCCACCCACTCACAAAATTTGAAAAATGCTGGAAAAGTGGGCAGAGCCCAGAAATGACAGAGGGGAAGAACCGAGGGCGGAGCTCAGCGGGGGCGTGAACCTGAGACCCGCAGTGACGGATTGATTGACAGCAGCTGTCAGACTCGCAAAGATGGAGACTTGAAGGAAGCTAGTAGCTTTGCTACGGAGCGGGCCTTCTAAGTGGAGGACATTTCTGTGCACACAGGGCTAGAGCCTTATCAGTTTGTGCCACTGGCTCAAACCGCGGTCTCAACAACTCCCAAAGTTAAAGAGCGAAGTCTTGCAGCACATGAGAGAATGGGGCTAATGCTTAGCAAATGCTAACAAAGTTTCAGAAATTGCTAACCTATGCATTTAGTTTGATTTTGGTAATTAGTGTTAATTACACACAAAACAAAGATTTCAAGTCTCCCTCTACAACTGTTAAAAAAACTCTTGTCTTGCAGCTCACTGGTCCTGGGAGAGAATGTGTTATAGATACTCAAGGTATAGCTATGAAATAAGACCAGTGTCAAGTCCAGTTAATTTAATAAGTATTATGCAAAAAAGACACAACTCTAACCAAATATAATATTTACATCCCAACAAAGTAGTGATAAACATTGTTTCTCATGTTGTAGGTAATGCACAGGTGTGACAGGTTGGTGAGTTGGCTGCATAAGTCCATCCAGACTTTGAGGCAGTAGCACTAAACCCCTGTGTTACAGGCTCTAACACTTGTAATGTAGTGTTACACTTATCTTCAGCTTTTTGGTGAGACGTGGTTAAACAGGGTAGTTCCAGGAAGAAGAGAGCAATGTTTTTATAAATAAGTAAATTTAATGTTTTACCCTCCACTTACACATACTGTACATGTGCACCAGCTCTTTCAGCGGTTATAGACACTTGTCTTGTCATACCTCCTTGTGCTGTCCTCACAGAGGATTCCAATACTGAATTTATAAATATAGTTGGTATATAAAAAAATTGAAATATGAAGAAACAGTTGAAGAAACCTGATGTTACACACAAAACAATTGTTTAAAAACATGCATTATAAAATCAGCTATAAAACTCAAAATGAACATGAATCAACATAAACATTTACAAAAGAATGTCTAAATGACACCCTTTTCTTAAACTGCCTTTACATAATTCTTATATTCTTTAGAGATTGTTCTTACAGTAAGCATTTTATATTGATATAATATTTTATATATACACACTTAATTTAAATAAAAAATACATTTTATAGTAAATTCTCCAAACTTTGTAAATGGTGCACAGTCAGGACAGAGGCTTTTTACTTTGTGTTTGAAAGTCACTGTCAGTTGCACTTATTGGAGCGAAGATGGTGAAAAGCAAGAGCCAGACTTAAACAGGCTGATCATAACTTCATGAGCTGTTCCAAAATGTTTAAGAATCTTGAGTGTGTTCAACAGTGTATTAGTGTTTACATTAGTCTAAATGTAGTCAGCAAAGTAAAGCTAAGTCTCAGAAACTATAGAGCTAACTGCAGTTTTCAGAGTCTGAATCCAAGATGATAGACAGCAGCAAACTTGAAGGATGAAGTATCTTCAACAGTGAAGTGACGCAGGAACAGTTACCAGGTCCTGAAAATAAAATAAACATATAAACATTATTTTATTTCTTAAATTAGACAATTTTAATGACAATAAAATGATAGATTATCACACACCTCATGTGTTCTTGTTAGAGTATTTAAAACAAGTAATTGCACTATAAGAGTAAAACAAACAAAACAAACTAAAGAATGGGAATAAATGCATTACCTTCAGCAGTGGACACCTCACACCGTTTCCTCATTATTGGAGTAGAGCTAGTCCTGGGACACTCTGGCAGCTCCATCAGTGTCTGTGTCACATGACACACTCCTATTAGGCGTTCTGGCCTGGGTGGCTGCAAAAAAGAGTTTAACACATGATTTGTTATCTTGATTATACGATGAGACCCAAACATCTGGGTCCACAACTCACAAAAACTGCACAATCCCTAAAAGATGCTCTGCCTTTGCACAATCAGCCTTTTCATTTCAAACCATCAAACAATGGAATCAGATCCTAGACAGTCTGAAGTTCTAAATCTGGTACAAAGCATATCTTTTCTTGTGAGATTATTGCTTTTGTACATGGTGCGTGAGAAATAAAGAATAAACAAAAATTAAACATACAAAAGCTTCACAGTATTCAAACTCACCTTTGCTTCACCTGCAGATCTGCAGCAACTAGTTCAGGCTGGCACCCAGTTTCTCTGGTCATCTTAGGCAAAACAAAAGATTTGTGTTATTGTTTACAATTACAATATTAATTCATTTTAAAATGTTTATAAAGGATATTAATAACACAAATATTCTCATTACTATTACTGTATATCCTCCGTGAAAGCACTAGTATTTTAATCCATGTGTACTGTCTCTGGGTCGGTCTGGTAGCTGCAGCCTGTGATCCACTGTCTCCTCAGCAGCGCCAGCTCTGCTCGGTTTACCCCGAGGAGCAGCGATAAATAACGTACACTGATGGTGGCGCTTTCGCGTTCAATCTAATTAGCAAAGTTGACACAAACGCACAAGTTTTTGAGTTTGTGTTGAGTCAAAACTCACGGTGTTACACGAGTCATGAGATGTTCAGTCAAGTCCAGAGTCATGAGCTAGTGACAGGTCTTTAGTGCCAAGGGCTGCATCTCTGCTACAAGTCCAACAGAGTGCTGCACATTTACGAGAAATAACTAACGGAATATTGAGTGATAGAGTAAAGCTAGATGTCTGTGTGTACTGGGCCACAGTATCAACACGCAGCAGCCCTCATTAGCGCGTTAGCCCGGTTATCAGGAGCAGCTGAAGCTAACGTTTAGCATACTTTACCTAACTAGCAACATGACAAAATTGATTAGTTAACTTTAGCTTTACTGGGAAGAAACATAAATTGTGTTTCAAAATATATGTTCACTCACCTCAAGACGCTGCTGTGGTGGTGGGAATCCATGCAGGAGCAGTGTTAGGCGCTGTGCTGCTTTTCAGCGGGAGCTGTTTTGAGAAGCACATTTCCACCTCCATTGCGTTGGAGAAGCAATCCCTCTTAAAATGCCCGCTGCAAACTCCAGCTCTCAACAGGAACTCACGGTGTTCCAGGCCAAGTGCACACTGGCGTCTAATTTCCAACTCAACTGGAAAGCAATGCAGTCCAGCAGTGCTGTTGCAACCAGCAACACTACAAGTAGCTACATGCTAATATAGCTAGCCTGATGTTTTCAACACCCGTAGCGGGTGGGAAGATGTTACTTGGGTGCTACTTGCTACTTGGGAAGATGTTTTTATACCAGGGGCGTGAGCCAATGACAAGGGTGTGGTGGGGTCGTGCCAGGGGCGTGGGTAGAGAGCCGTTAGTCGAGCCAGTATACGTCACACTAGGAAAGAATCTTTAATCTAAAAATTCAACTGCAGTAACTACCGTTCAACCTGAGGAGGGCAGCACTTAGACGGTTTTACACCATAAAATGTAAAATGAATATACTTTATACTCAAATGTCAAAACTTTTACTCAGATCAGTGAACAGCACTAATAAGGCCCCATTCTTACAGATCATTAACTAAAAAAAAGTTGGTTTAGGGTTTAGTTACTCTTTAAGTGCAACACACCCACCAGTTTTCTCGTTTGGCCCTCGAGTATAAACTGGTTTCGCCTTTTTATCCATGTTTCTGCAATAGTATAAAATCAAAAATATATATACTATTACAAATTATAAAAATTTGGCTTACTCAGAAATTCTTTGATATTATCAAAATTTGAATATAAGCAACGGCTATTAAAATGAATTATAGACCTTGTTTCTGGTTTGTTTAGTGCAATTAGTTGTTAATCCTTAATACTTACAGTATAGACTGTTGCCTTTTGTAGAAGTGTATTTTAGGGTTAACATTATTTAAAATATCATTCATTGATTCATATTCATCACGCGCAAATATTTCCAGTTCATTCAGAGTGTCCACGTTTTCATTTAGTAATGAGTCAGTGTGATGAGTGTCTGTCATAAGTTGGGGTTGTCAATAATATAGTATTTTTGCCTGATCAGGTGTTCCATTAAGTTTGATGAACACCCTGCTATTGGGTGGCCAAGTTGATTGTAATATTCTCTTCTCTTTTTCCTTTAACTTTACACATTAAGTAAATCATAGTTTTAAATATTTTTGTTATTTCTTAGGTTAAAAAGTTCAGTGGTTTTTGTTTTAATGGCTTCCAGTTCATTCTCTATTATGACATTACTCTTTTCAGGTGCCATTGTTAACAATATTGTTACTGAGATGGTATTGATCTGAGTGGCCAGGAACAGCATCTTTGCTAGCATACAGTACCGATTAGCTCACCAGCTAGCTCTGTGGCTACAGTTAAGCATATTCACTGTGGTGTTCTTTCTGTTCAAATATACAACATACAAATATTTACCATAGTCTCCTTAGGTGCTATCCTTTAAATTACTGCTATATTCTTCACAAACTTTGTCATGAGGTTTATAGTTTTGATACCGCGGTATACTGTATTATCGTTATACCGCCCAGCTCTATTCCCTTCAACAATTTCCACCAGAAATTAATCGGACCAATTGGAACCGTTTATTGAAGATAGTTGCCAAGCCACCAAATCACAGGGAACATATTCATTTATATAGGATCAAAATGAATTTTAGGATGGTTACTAAATTTCAACAACACTAAACAGCATTGCTTTCCAATTCTAAAAACGCTAAAAAAAAATGAAATGACAAATTAGGCTTAATTCGAGGTAAAAGGTAGACATGACTGATACAGTTTGAAGTATAAATATAAATCTTTAAAAAGAGAGAAATGATAAGGAATGTAATGATTTAAAGAAGAAGACACTGAAAGTAAAATGCACTGGTGTTTGAGATGCTGTGCTGACTGATTATTGGTTTGTGGTGTGAAGGACATCCGTCAGCAGAGACTGCGGCGTCAGCGTCGAGGGGCCGAGCTGATGAAGCTGAGGCAAACGCTCAACAGTCTTCAGGCCAAGAGCAGCTTTCACAGTGACCAGATCGACTTCTACCGACATTACATCACCTCTTGTCTAGACAAGTTGACTGCAAATCAAAAAGCAGCCGACAGTAAGAGCAAGAAGAAGGCCCTGAGCTACAGCGCCACCAGGCTGCTAGAGAAGGGAGTTCTGCTGGAGATTGAGGACCTGCCACAAACTCAGTAAGAATTCTCCTTCCTTTTTAGCATTGCTTTGTCATGTGTTTTTCTGTTGGTCCAACTCTAGAGGACTGTTCTGATTGGCTGGTTGTGTTGCCGGGTGTTTATTATTGTGTTTTGTTGCAGGTTTAAAAACGTAGTATTCGACATTGGGCCTGGTTCAGAGAGGGGCAGCTTCAGCATCAAAGCCCGCTTCCTGGGAGTTCAGATGGAAGAGTTCACAATCCCCTACCAGGTAAACCCCAAACAAAAGCCAGGTTTGAACCAAGCCTCTCCCATGGTACCTCCTAAATGGTCGTCGTGTAAGGGCGCCGCCATACAGTGATTTTACAGCAAAATACAGCGATATACCTCCGTCCACCAGAGGGCAGGCTCCAAAAGCGGAAATATAAAGAGAAACCCAATGGCGACTTTACAAGAGTAAAAATCATGTTTACAGCCTGGTACAAAAGATGGCTCCGGTCTCTAGAGCTAAGTTTTTACTACGTGACAACTCTGGGGGGGGTGAATTTTTGAAAATTACGTTGGTTTATGCTATCTAAAAACTATTGTTTTACTATGGAGTAAAACCCGAAAAGCCCGGATGTAACGGCCATTGTATTGCCCATTCGTAATGACAATATTGGTGAATAGGGGACCAATGGGCGCATATCATCCATAATTATACTATCTATGGTTTGAACCCATACTACAGCCAGGGGGGGTGTACTAGATTTGAAGTTAAGCCCGCTCTGTCAAGCCTAAACCCAGTGTTTCCTTTGTCAAGAAGGTGGTTCACTTTTTAGCCTTGTTAGATCACCACAGTGACACACAGTGGAACTAACCTGGTTGGGAGCAGGATATGTTCCCGAGTTTTGTCTCTCTCCTACTCTGCCAGCTCTAATACTGCAGTTTTTAGATCATTTTATTCACAAGCGCTACATAATGATTTTTGCACTCATCTATTTCAACATTATACAGCCTGCTATGCAACTCAAAATTGTTACTACTCTTTCAACTTTTTTTAGTTTTACGACAGATATAAAAGAGTTGGCCTACTCGGTAAAAGCGTGCTGTGTTGCCGCTGACCATGTTCTTAAATCTCAACTAGTCAACGTCAAGACAAAGTCAGTCCACTGAGTGAACTTATTTTTGTTCACTTAGCCCATTAATGATGATGTTGCTAAACTTACCCAGTATTTGCCACACCTTAAGAAGACTGGTGCACAGCCACAGTCTCCAAATAGGTTATTCTGTTGAATAGAGCTTAAGGAGCACTATACGTGTGTTTTAAAATCAGAATTACTAGTGGAATATTTGTGTTAATATACATGTAATTAATACAAACGCTGCACTTGTGATATGCTCAAAATAAAAGTTAAACTCAATGCATATCAAGCACTGTTTCTTACTCAAACTGCTGTGCCTTGACCTCGAGACGCACAGCTCTACTTCAGCAGAACAGGACTTATGTCATTTGTCTCGAGTAAGGACGAGTGTATGTACAGAGTCCAGAGAGAGTCCTGGACTCGAACTCAAATCCAGTCATCAGGTTCATTTTTGTGACTCGACTTAAGGGTAAGCCTCAATGACTCGACTCAGACTTGCTTTTGTTATTGCTCGGACTTGGACTAGTTTATTCTCAGACACAAGGACTCATAACTCGGGTCAGACTTGAGAACTGATAACTCTGTCCCGCTCACAGCACCAAGACAGAGGCTCTGCTCACATGTGAATGTTTGGGCTTACTTTAGTTTAGTTACTAAAAGTCTAAAGTGGGAATTTAGCCAGGGTTTCTGAGAAATTAACAGCAAGAATGGAAATAATAATCTGCAAGAATACATACACACAATTCACAAGAGGTAAAGCATACATTAAGCACTCTGCAAAAAGACCAACAATATTTATTCACTAAAATATTGGGACATCGACACAATTCTAATCTTTTTGGCTCTATACACCACCAATGGCTCAAAGCCTGGCTCTGTCTTGCTTTGTAGTATTAGCCCTCAGGTCCAAACCCAAGACTAAATACAGGTCTATGTCTGGGGCTAAATATGGAATAAATAATAGACCAGATGTAGATAAAATGACAAACCAAACTGAATATTAGACAACAGGCCAAATCTGACTGGGCTAAAAATCCAGTTTAGATCCAGCGTGGGATTCTCACCTACCAACAAATCAAACAGATGGACCAAAAAAATGTATTTAAAGGGTAACTAAACCCCTGGTCAAATCGTAACTCCACCCACTCACAAAATTTGAAAAATGCTGGAAAAGTGGGCAGAGCCCAGCAGAGACAGAGGGGACAAACCGAGGGCGGAGCTCAGCGGGGGCGTGAACCGGAGACCCGCAGTGACGGATTAATTGACAGCAGCTGTCAGACTTGCAAAGATGTAGACTTGAAGGAAGCTAGTAGCTTTGCTACGAAGCGGTCCTTCTAAGTGGAGGACATTTCTGTGCATACAGGGCTAGAGCCTTATCAGTTTGTGCCACTGGCTCAAACTGCGGTCTCAACAACTCCCAAAGTTAAAGAACGAAGTCTTGCAGCACAAGAGAGAATGTGGCCAGTGATAAAACGTTAGCATTGTCTAATTTAGGCTAATGCTTAGCAAATGCTAACAAAGTTTCAGAAATTGCTAACCTATGCATTTAGTTTGATTTTGGTAATTAGTGTTAATTACACCCAAAACAGAGATTTCAAGTCTCCCTCTACAACTGTTAAAAACTCTTGACTTGCAGCTCACTGGTCCTGGGAGAGAATGTGTTAGATACTCAAGGTATGGCTATGAAATAAGACCAGTGTCAAGTCCAGTTAATTTAATAAGTATTATGCAAAAAAGACACACAGGGCTTAAAGTATTCCGGCACCGTGCCGGATCTCCGGCGTGTGGCCGTGAGGGAAAATAATATTTGAGAGCCTGCACATGCGGTTTAATATTTTCGAGCCAATTTATTTTACCTACCAATCATACAAGGGAAACGCAGATTTAACTAACGTTACAACCCTATCAGAAGCAGAGAAGGGCGGGTCTTTGTAACACAGTATGATTGACACTCATACGTCAATGTCACGTTAGCGTTGTCGGAGAAAAAAAAAATGGAGCGCAAGTTTATGAAGCCTGGGGATGATGTCCTAGCAGTAGATAAAGGACTCAAAAATAAATGGCGCTGGCGTGGATTGAAGAAAGTAGAGATGGCGAGCCTTTTGGCAGTTGGTGCAAGAAACTGAGAGAGCCCGGGCTTGTTTCTGCACGATTTGCTCGAGGAAGCTACTGTATGCCAGCAGCGGTAAGAAAGTGCTTGCTCGTCATGATTTAGACCCGGTCATAGAGCCACTGCCCGTGCACTTAAACTAACCCACGGCGTTGCGGGAGCAACTGTTACAGCTGACACACCGTTGTGTATGACTGACCGTGTCTGCGATTTAAAAATACGTTTGTGCACATTTATAGCAGAACATGATTTGTCATTCAGAATTTCGCAGCCACTGGTCACCCTGTGTAGAAAACTGGCAGAAGACAAAAAAGCGTTAACTAGCCTGTCGGTTTCAAATCAACATGCGAGTTACATGAACACTCATGGCATTGCACTACAGTTCAAAAAATGTTTGTCTGAGAAGCTAGTTCTCAGTGTCAGTTTACCAGTTTTTTAAGCACTTTAAGCTCTTGTTACTGTATTTTTGTTATTATTGTCAATATTTGAAGTAAGTCCGTCTGTGCAGTTTCTCTCCAACCCCCCCCCCAAAAAAAAAAAAGTTCAGGCTCAGGATTTTTTTCCACTTTAACCCCTGGACACAACTCTAACCAAATATAATATTTACATCCCAACAAAGTAGTGATAAACATTGTTTCTCATGTTGTAGGTAATGCACAGGTGTGACAGGTTGGTGAGTTGGCTTCATAACAGTCCATCCAGACTTTGAGGCAGTAGCACTAAACCCCTGTGTTACAGGCTCTAACACTTGTATTGTAGTGTTACACTTATCTTCAGCTTTTTGGTGAGACGTGGTTAAACAGGGTAGTTCCAGGAAGAAGAGAGCAATGTTTTTATAAACAAGTAAATTTAATGTTTTACCCTCCACTTCCACATACTGTACATGTGCACCAGCTCTTTCAGCGGTTATAGACACCTGTCTGCTGCAGTGTGATCAGGTGGTGCTGAGGATACCTGGGCCAGCAGGTACAGGTCATACCTCCTTGTGCTGTCCTCACAGAGGATTCCAATACTGAATTTATAAATATAGTTGGTATATAAAAAAATTGAAATATGAAGAAACAGTTATACCTGATGTTACACACAAAACAATTGTATAAAAACATGCATTATAAAATCAGCTATAAAACTCAAAATGAACATGAATCAACATAAACATTTACAAAAGAATGTCTAAATGACACCCTTTTCTCAAACTGCCTTTACATAATTCTTATATTCTTTAGAGATTGTTCTTACAGTAAGCATTTTATATTGATATATTTTATATATACACAGTTAATTTAAATAAAAAATAAATGTCATAGTAAATTCTCATACATCATTTCAAGGCAGGTCCAAACTTTGTAAATCCTGCACAGTCAGACAGAGGCTTTTTACTTTGTGTTTGAAAGTCACTGTCAGTTGCACTTATTGGAGCGAAGATGGTGAAAAGCAAGAGCCAGACTTAAACAGGCTGATCATAACTTCATGAGCTGTTCCAAAAGGTTTAAGAATCTTGAGTGTGTTCAACAGTGTATTAGTGTTTACATTAGTCTAAATGTAGTCAGCAAAGTAAAGATAAGTCTCAGAAACTATAGAGCTAACTGGCAGTTTTCAGAGTCTGAATCCAAGATGATAGACAGCAGCAAACTTTAAGGATGAAGTATCTTCAATAAGTGACGCAGGAACTGTTACCAGGTCCTGAAAATAAAGTAAACATATAAACATGATTTTATTTCTTAAATTAGACCATTTTAATGACAATAAAATGATAGATTATCACACACCTCATGTGTTCTTGTTAGAGTATTTAAAACAAGTAATTGCACTATAACAGTAAAACAAACTAAAGAATGGGAATAAATGCATTACCTTCAGCAGTGGACACCTCACACCGTTTCCTCATTATTGGAGTAGAGCTAGTCCTGGGACACTCTGGCAGCTCCATCAGTGTCTGTGTCACATGACGCACTCCTATTAGGCGTTCTGGCCTGGGTGGCTGCAAAAACAAGAGTTTAACACATGATTTGTTATCTTGATTATATGATGAGACCCACACATCTGGGTCCACAACTCACAAAAACTGCACAATCCCTAAAAGATGCTCTGCCTTTGCACAATCAGCCTTTTCATTTCAAATCATCAAACAATGGAATCAGATCCTAGACAGTCTGAAATTCTAAATCTGGTCCAAAGCATATCTTTTCTTGTGAGATTATTGCTTTTGTACATGGTGCGTGAGAAATAAAGAATGAACAAAAATTAAACATACAAAAGCTTCACAGTATTCAAACTCACCTTTGCTTCACCTGCAGATCTGCAGCGACTAGTTCAGGCTGGCACCCAGTTTCAATGGTCATCTTAGGCAAAACAAAAGATTTGTGTTATTGTTTACAATTACAGTATTATATTAATTCATTTTAAAATGTTTATAAAGGATATTAATAACACAAATATTCTCATTACTATTACTGTATATCCTCCGTGAAAGCACTAGTCTTTTAATCCGTGTGTACTGTCTCTGGGTCGGTCTGGTAGCTGCAGCCTGTGATACACTGTCCCCTCTGCAGCTCCAGCTCTGCTTGGTTTACCCCGAGGAGCAGCGATAAACAACGTACACTGATGGTGGCGCTTTCGCGTTCAATCTAATTAGCAAAGTTGACACGAAACGCACAAGTTTTTGAGTTTGTGTTGAGTCAAAACTCACGGTGTTACACGAGTCATGAGATGTTCAGTCAAGTCCAGAGTCATGAGCTAGTGACAGGTCTTTAGTGCCAAGGGCTGCATCTCTGCTACAAGTCCAACAGAGTGCTGCACATTTACGAGAAATAACTAACGGAATATTGAGTGAAAGAGTAAAGCTAGATGTCTGTGTGTACTGGGCCACACATATCAACACGCAGCAGCCCTCATTAGCGCGTTAGCCCGGTATCAGGAGCAGCTGAAGCTAACGTTTAGCATACTTTACCTAACTAGCAACATGACAAAATTGATTAGTTAACTTTAGCTTTACTGGGAAGAAACATAAATTGTGTTTCAAAATATATGTTCACTCACCTCAAGACGCTGCTGCGGTGGTGGGAATCCATGCTGGAGCAGCGTTAGGCGCTGTGCTGCTTTTCAGCGGGAGCTGTTTTGAGAAGCACATTTCCACCTCCATTGCGTTGGAGAAGCAATCCCTCTTAAAATGCCCGCTGCAAACTCCAGCTCTCAGCAGGAACTCACGGTGTTCCAGGCCAAGTGCACACTGACACCTAATTTCCAACTCAACTGGAAAGCAATGCAGTCCAGCAGTGCTGTTGCAACCAGCAACACTACAAGTAGCTACATGCTAATATAGCTAGCCTGATGTTTTGAACACCCCGCTACTTGGGAAGATGTTTTTATACCAGGGGCGTGAGCCAATGACAAGGGTGTGGTGGGGTCGTGCCAGGGGCGTGGGTAGAGAGCCGTTAGTCGAGCCAGTATACGTCACACTAGGAAAGAATCTTTAATCTAAAAATTCAACTGCAGTAACTACCGTTCAGCCTGAGGAGGGCAGCACTTAGACGGTTTTACACCATAAAATGTAAAATTAATATACTTTATACTCAAATGTCAAAACTTTTACTCAGATCAGTGAACAGCACTAATAAGGCCCCATTCTTACAGATCATTAACTAAAAAAAGTTGGTTTAGGGCAGGGGTCCTGAATTAAAATCAGCCGACGTCCGCTTAGTAACTTTCCTCACCGTGAGAGGTCCGGAAAATTTAAATTAAAGGATATGTGTTTGAATATAATTCTTTAAAGTAAAGTCTCATTTATTCCACACCTACAGCCTTTTAAACAAATGGAGAATAATGTAGATAATCCACTGTTTTCTGTATTTTATCCCTTGTTTACATGAGGAGGATGTTTGAGTGTTTAGCTTTCACCAACACAGCTCACAGACAAAAGGAAAAAACTACAAAATCAAAAGAGGCTAAAGCTAAAGCTCAGGACCTGGTAGTTTATTGACAACAGCCTGGAATTCTACATATAATGCCTAATACTCCTTTTAAAACATGTGTGAGAACATTTTAAATACATACAAAAAAATCATCAATTCAAGCCAAAACACATTTGTTAAACAAATATGACAAAGATGCCTGTCATAATTTATCTTTCAATTGTCATTCCTCTGAAAACAACAGGAACAAGGGAAAAAGTACTGAGCATTTCTTTAGCATTAGCTGTTGCCAATAATTAACTGTTACTGTTTAATTTGCAGGTTCATCTTAAAACAAAATTTAGAATAGAAATATTTATTTCCTGTATTTTCCCTATGTGGGGTAACATTTTAATTAAAATGCTTATGATTAGTTCTGTAACAGGATTTAGGATTCACACAGAAACTGACACAACTTAAGGAAGACTTAACATGTGTCACTCATCTCCAAACCTTTCTTTCACACCTTTTCTATTTTTAATCACCCAAATGAACATGTGTTAGGTTCAAATGAACGTGAATGCTAATTACTCACGTTTGTAAATTAGGTCAAATAAGTACCTAACTTACAACAGAATAAAGAAGTTGACAGACAAATGTACAACTCACCACATTATTAGACGTCCTCACTTTCCTCTGAGCTGAGTCTTTTTAATCCTGACATGAAAACTGTCCAGTCAGTTCTGGATTCATTCTCTGATTATCAAAGCAGTCGGGACTAGAGGATAAAGGGCTGTTGTTCAGCTTTCACTGACAAGGAGCTGAATAAACTAAAATAAACGTTCCCTCTCCGTCCATAACGTCAGTGAATCTTCGTTATGTTTTGCCAAGGCTCAGCTTTTAGATTTTAGTTGTTTCTAACGCATTATCAGGCTACGCTAAACGTGTTGAAATTTTCCGCTGCTCTGTCCGTAACCATAGTAACCTGACTGAGGACCCGCGCGTGTAGTCGTAGCTGTCCTAGAAGTGCCGGTTCAAAAATATGTTTTACACCACTTTTCTTTTTTTAGAGCACGCCATGTGAAACGTTTTCTCTCATTCGTCTCGTCTCGTCTCTCCCTGTGTGTGTGTGTGTGTGTGTGTGTGTGTGTCTCTCGCTGTCTGACTCGAGTAGTATCACATGACATGATTTACAACGCATGCTATTGGTCTGTGAGTTTCCTGGGCCGCGCTAAACCAGTACCATAGATGCTAGAAAAGCTGCGCGGGTTAAAATAGAAACACTCCGACAAAAGTCAATAATTCTAAATAATTTATGGGTTATTGGTCCGGGTCCGGATAGAACGGCGGCTGGGTCCGGATCCGGACCGCGGTCCGCCTATTAGTGACCTCTGGTTTAGGGTTTAGTTACTCTTTAAATAAATCACAATTATGGTTCCATTAAACATAAATGTGATTTGAATTGACTTTTTACTAATCTCATTTTCTCAGGAGCTCCTCCAGCTGCAGTATGAAGGTGTGGCTGTGATGAAAATGTTCAACAAAGCGAAAGTCAACGTCAACCTCCTCATTTTCCTCCTCAACAAGAAGTTCTACAAGAAATGAACCCACAATGCACTTTGTTATTCTGACATTAAGTACCTATTTACTACATCAATAATGATAATAATGGATTGGATTTATATTGCGCTTTTCTCCAAAGGGACCAAGGGACTCAAAGCGCTTAATCATCATCTTACCATTGTTTAAATGATTTTTCTTTATTTAGCTCAGTATTTAATGTTTCCCGCTTCAGGAAAATGTAATGTTTCAGCCTCAAAAATCTGAGATTAAAGCTAAATAATGAAGAATCAAAGAAGTCAGTATAAATGTTTCACACTACTTTTACAAAGACACCAGGCTCTAAATCTAGTTTAGTCCCAAGACTGAGCTTTGACAAAAAATGATCCAAATTCAAGCATAAGGAGCTCCTTTTATGGTTTGTGCATTATGTAAAATGTATACATTCACAAATAGAACCATTCAGTGGCTTTAATTAACAACACTACAGATTTGAGTCATGTTTTATCACTCCTTTGACAATGAATAAGCACTACTTAATTGTTTTTAAATTGTTCTTATGATAAGAATTGAATTCTATCTCCAAACACTCCAAAGACTGAAGCAGAGCACGTCTCTGGTTTAGAAGTGCTTTTAACAGACACTAGGGGCAGAACACTTCCAACTTGATTTGTGATCAAGAAGCCCTTTTAACTGTCTGTTTTGGTCAAATTCAAAGAATTGGTCAGCGACGACTAAAGACTTTAATCATGTGAACTATGTCGAGTCTATCTAACTATTTTCTGTCCCTTCTCTATCTTGTCTTTGTATATTGATAAATAAATATTGCTTGACTTTAAAAAAAATACATTTTCTTTATTTATTTTTGAATTAGACTGTTGTTACCGACAGTAAAGCTGACAGTGCTTTATCAAAGCGGAAACAAATTAGCAACTGTCCTGAGGCAAGTTTTAATTTGATTTATTTGGAGGTTGGCCACAATAGTCAGAGTAGGGTTTTAAAATAAGATACGCTCCAGAGATGAGTGCTTTGTAAAAGTTTAGAATTGCTGAGAAAAGTGTGTCCAATTATTTGCCTGTGGATAAACGTATTGATTACAAACTCATAGGCCTACAGTTCACAGATCAGTCCTAACATGTCAACTTACAAATTAGTAAAATATGGCATTTCTGGTTGATATGAGCAATACATTATTTAGTTTGCCACTGGCCTCCAGTTAATTTAAATACTTAAATATTA
This sequence comes from Perccottus glenii, assembly GCA_024416835.2. Lineage (NCBI taxonomy): Eukaryota > Metazoa > Chordata > Actinopteri > Gobiiformes > Odontobutidae > Perccottus > Perccottus glenii. The sequence goes on along the minus strand of CM044551.2, from coordinate 32,121,245 downwards.
TAACTTAAATATTTTACCTAGTGTATCTGTACTTTAACTCAAGTACTTGGTTTGTGTACTTCGTCCACCACTGCTGGAGTGAAATGATAACATACGATAAATGAACCTGCAGAGAGCAGAGGTAGGCTACATATGGAACAATAGACAAAAGCAGACAACACAGATGCTGGCAATTTGTACCATAATCTTTTGGATTGCTTTGTTCACACTTTAAATATGCTATTCAATATAATAAACATTGTGGGTTTAGGGTAGAGAACGTGCAGAAATCATGTTCTTCGAGAACAAATGAGGCGCTATATTTACTTAAAAGTGTGAGTCAGGCGTGACAGCTACCCACCTACCGAGGGCGCTGTTCACAGCTCACCTGAACCACACCTGAACACTTCCGGTCCACTTCCGTTTTAGAGCGAATGCCGTAAGCGCGAGGTCTGACCCTGTTCTGGAGCTGATACAGGTCTGTTCCGCATTTGATCCGATTTTTTGTGGTTGGTGTCTGTCTTCTTTCATGAGATAACATGCCTTAGCTCTTACCATTAACCCCTGGGACATATTGTGACACATTTTTGTCAAGTTTTTTTGGGGGGGGGGGGTTTGGAACTGTCGTCCGACCGGCAATGTCGTTAAGTATTGAATTGTTATTTATATTGTTTAAATTATTTGCCTTTTTTCTCTTGCTACTTTGTGTTTACCTTGTTTAGTCGTGTAAATATTAATTTGTTGATATATACACACATACAGTCAGGTCCATAAATATTGGGACACAATTCTAATCTTTTTGGCTCTAAACACCACCACAATGGATTTAAAATGAAACGAACAAGATGTGCTTTAACTGCAGACTTTTAGCTTTAATTTGAGGTATTTACATCTAAATCAGGTGAACGGTGTAGGAATTACAACAGTTTGTATTTGTGCCTCCCACTTTTTAAGGGACCAAAAGTAATGGGACAATTGCCTGCTCAGCTGTTCCATGGCCAGGTGTGAGTTATTCCTCATTATCCCATTTACAAGGAGCAGATAAAAGGTTCAGAGTTCATTTCAAGTGTGCTATTTGAATTTAGAAACTGTTGCTGTCAACTCTTAATATGAGACCCAAAGAGCTGTCACTATCAGTGAAGCAAGCCATCATTAGGCTGAAAAAACAAAACAAACCCATCAGAGAGAGATCAAAAACTTTAGGTGTGGCCAAATCAACTTTTTGGAACATTGTTAAAAAGAAAGTACGCACCGGTGAGCTCAGCAACACCAAAAGACCCGGAAGATCACAGAAAACAACTGTGGTGGATGAAAATTATTTCCGTGGTGAAGAAACATCGTTCACAACAGTTGTCCAGATCAAGAACACTCTCCAGGAGGTAGGTGTATGAGTGTCAAAGTCAACACTCAAGAGAAGACTTGACCAGAGTGAATACAGAGGGTTCACCACAAGGTGTAAACCATTGGTGAGCCTCAAAAACAGGAAGGCCAGATTAGAGTTTGCCAAACAACATCTAAAAAAGACCGATGAGACCAAGACTTGTACCAGAGTGATGGGAAGAGAAGAGTCTGGAGAAGGAAAGGAACTGCTCATGATCCAAAGCATAGCACCTCATCAGTGAAGCATGTGGTGGTAGTGTCATGGCGTGGGCGTGTATGTCTGCCAATGGAACTGGTTCTCTTGTATTTATTGATGATGTGACTGCTGACAAAAGCAGCAGGATGAATTCTGAAGTGTTTCAGGCAATATTATCTGCTCATATTCAGCCAAATGCTTCAGAACTCATTGGACAGTGCTTCACAGTGCAGATGGACAATGACCTGAAGCATACTGCAAAAGCAACCAAAGAGTTTTTAAGGGAAAGAAGTGGAATGTTATGCAATGGCCAACCTGACCTGAATCTGATGTATTTCACTTGTTGAAGACAAGACTGAAGGGAAAATGCCCCAAGAACAAACAAGAACTGAAGACAGTTGCAGTAGAGGCCTGGCAGAGCGTCACCAGGGATGAAACCCAGCGTCTGGTGATGTCTATGTGTTCCAGACTTCAGGCTGTAATTGACTGCAAAGGATTTGCAAGCATATAAAGTGAAAGTTTGATTTATGATTGTTAAACTGTCCCATTACTTTTGGTCCCTTAAAAAGTGGGAGGCACATAAACAAACTGTTGTAATTCCTGCACCGTTCACATGATTTAGATGTAAATACCTCAAATTAAAGCTAAAAGTCTGCAGTTAAAGCACATCTTGTTCGTTTCATTTCAAATCCATTGTGGTGGTGTATAGAGCCAAATAGATTAGAATTGTGTCGATGTTCCAATATTAATGGACCTGACCTACATATACATGTTTTTTTTTTAATATTATACCTGAGCCGTTTACAGGTAGAGTTTGTTTGGTTTTCTACAGATGGAAAAGTCCAAACCCAAAGTGTTGTTGTCTGAAAACAGCAGCTTGACCAAGAGCCAGGGGATGATGATGGAGCCGGGGGGCAGGGCCTGGCAGGAGAACACTTTACCTGAGAGCGCTGTGCAGGTGTTCAGCCCCACCTCCAAAAACACTGAGGCTTTCTGGGAAAGGGAGGAAGAGAGGAGACCATTCCTCGAGCAGCGTTTTCTTCAGGATGAGTGGCCTGAAGATGCTCCACCCAAAGGTGCGTTTATACAGTCTTTTAAGAACACTTCTTTTCTTCTCGTGTCTAAAGTCTGTTTGTTTCAGGACGCTGCTGCCCTGACCGGCTGGGCCTGAAGATGACAGTCTCTCTGGGGACCTCTGCCCTACTCTTTCCCTTCCTGGTGTGGGGGGGTTACATGTTCCTGCCGTTCGATGCTCCTCTGATGAACAGCGCTCCCCTCAGGCTGGTCTACACTCTACGCTGCTCTGTCTTCGCAACGGTCCCCATTTTACTGGGTACAGCTCTTTGGACCAGTTTAAACTGAGTTTAGCATTTAGATCTGGTTCAGAGCCTGTTTATGTCTGGTCTTGGGTGTGGCTTGACTGAGATCTTATGTAGAACTGATCATTAGCTGGTTCTGAACTGGTTTTCTGTTGCAGGGTACCTGGTCCTCGGTGTAACTCGAATGAGGTCTGGCAACGTCCGTTCTCAGTGTGAGACTGAGGGGGTGGGGCATAGCGATGTCAGCATACACCGGAGTTTTGTCTGTGACTCTGCCCACCTGTTCCAGCTCTATTTCCTCCAGCTTGTTGTCATGGCAATGTACCTGAGCCAGGCCCAGCTCAAACTGGTTCCACTGCTGACTGTGCTCTTCTGCCTTGGACGGTAGGATGAGTCTTTATAAAAAATTATGACAGTAATAATAATAATAATCCCCTGTGGACCCACCACACGCAGGGGGAATCTTGAGGGCCTGGTGCTATGTGGTCTGGGTAGTGGTTGGGGCAGAGGCATCAACCTGATCCTCGGACACAGAGGCTTAATTTAGGGACAAATGCTACCTCACAGGTGGAGACTGAGCTTGTGTGGGAGGTTGAGAGGTAGCAACTAGAGATAGTTGGACTCACCACAGCTTGGACTCTGGAAATGTCTGTGCTCACAGGCCAAAAGGCAGTGCAGTGTACTATTGGGGGGGGACTCCAACACTCATGAGGGCAAGATAGTGCTACCTGGTGGGATGTAATTGGAAGGAACATCGGAACCCGATTGGTGTCTTGTTGTTGGATTTCTGTGCCAGTCACAATTTGTCCATAGCAAGCACTATGTTGGAACATAGGAGATTGATGAATGACTTTGTGGTCCACAAGTTAATGTTTTTTAAAAGTGCATTCGATTCGTCCACAGGCTGCTGTACTGGGTGGCTGCATTGTTCCAGAGCAGCATCAGAGCATTTGGGTTTGGGTTGTCCTTTCTGCCGTCTCTTGCCATGATGACCGCCAACCTTTATTTTATGGTTACCCTGGAAACAACAAGCAGCATTTTTGGCAAGCATCAAACAGCTGAACAAGCCCCGCCCACTGGACAGCAGCGCTTCTGGGGATGAGATGCTGTGTTTGTACATGACAAATTTCTCTCACCTATTATCATCAGACTTTAACACTTTCTATTTTTAATAGATCTATTAATACTGATTCATTCATCACCTCTTCTGTTTTCTTCTCCTGGTAGAGGTCATGGGGCTGGAGCTTATCCCAGCAGCTTTGGGCCCTAGGCGGGGTACACCCTGGACAATGACCAGTCAGTCGCAGTGCTGACACTTAGATGCAGACATATTTAGGGTATCCATTCACTAGGGGACATTCACCAGTTCAAATACACAGAACAGGAGCAATCAACACTCTGCCACAATGCAGGACTACATCATAAATATAAAAATACATACACTACTGTAGTGTGCTGTCTGGTCAGTAGGTGCTGCCCACAACATGGTCACACACACCCCACTAAGAAGAAGCCCAATTATTGATAAGCAAAGCTGGTCCCTGTTCAATGAAGTGTGATTTTCAGGGGGCGGGACAGATAAACACAGATTAAACTACCTCAGTGTAATTGGACAGACACACAAACAATCAGAAATTAGGGCAGTACCAACACAGAATAAGGCCCTGGCTGCACAGGTTTACACATTGTTTTCTATGCTGCTATACTTTTTAAAAACGCCTCCCAAATTGAGGGCTACAAAACTCAATAGAGACGTATAGACGGACAAAACATATTACATCGCTTCAGTCTGGAGCATTAGCTTACTACACGACTCAACACATCGTCGCATTCTTCTGATTTTACTGTGGTTTCTGTGTTTACTGCCATCTTGTGGTGTTTTTATGCATTTACATTATGGCCGTGTGGATGTGGTATTTTTCCAAGAGAAGAGAATCAAAGTTTTGTTATGAAACAATCCCACTGACTCTTTTCAGAGGCCGTTGTGTGCCTAACCCTTGTAGAGCCTACTGGATGAAGGCTCCTTTAACCTTTGAACCTGACTGTGCCATCACTGTGGCAAATGTAAGCGATAGACCAATCTATCTGTTCTTTTCTTTTTAATGCTGTTTGTTCTTTGTCTAATTCTGTTGATCTGTTCAGTTCTTTGATCAACTCTGTAATCAGTGTCTATGTATGTGGTGGATAAATAGAATTATGATTTTAGTTACAGTTAAAGTTTTAAATTGAGTTTACACTGGAATCAGATTCACTGTTTTTATTGTGAAAAAACTTCCTGGCTTTCTAATAAACATGTCAAAAATAAAGTGCAACTCTGCTTTGTGTGAGTGTTTCTAAGCAAAACAAAGAATGATCAAAGCAAAACATTAGCCCTACGTATTTGTTAGCATAATATTTTAAACAGAGTTTGAACAAATGAACCGTCATTATTTACAGGTGGAGTTTGCATGTTCTCCAGGCACTGGTGTGGGATATCGTTCTAAAAATACCCCTAGTAATTTTCCCGCGGGCTTTTATTGTGAAGGGCAGGTTACGTCAGGCACGTGCCAGACTCAGGTGACTTATAAAAACAGGAAACACACCGCCGACGGTTCAGTACGGACTACAGACGGTCCGGGAGGGTCTCGGGCCCTGTTCCGTTGGGCTGGGGTCAGTTTTTTGAAACTTTTCGGTTCGTCTTTGGTTCTGTCGGTGCAGTTTGGGGAAGGTTCTACTAAAACAGGCGCTGTTTGATTTTGTACCGTCTAGTTCCTGGTTTAGTCCGGGTTGGTGTTTGTTTAGATCTGGTTGAGTTCCTTTAGTCCTGGTTAAACCTATATCAAATGTTATTTAGACCCATTTCTAGTGAAGTCCAGATATATAGTTCTGCTTGAGTCTTTGATTGGCCTTGGTCTATTCCTGGTCCTGGTTTAATTTTTTAGACAAGGTGATTATCTGGTTGTGGTCTGGTCTGGTTCTGACCCGGTCTGGTCCTGGTTCTGATCCAGTTCTGGTTCTGATGGAGGGTGAGGTGGTGCGCAGGAAGTGTGCTCTGAGACTGAGAGACCACTTTCCGTTCAGACGACTGCGGAGGAAACACTACGGTGAGTCACAATCAGAGACCAGCAGGTTCTGGTTCTGGTGCCGTTCAAACTGGTGTTACATAATGTACATTACGGTGTGTTATTTACCATTAAACCGAATAAGACAGGAGTTAAAGTCAGTCAGAGCTGGAATAGACACTCTGTTTGATCAGTGTAATCAGCATCAAGTGTAGATACAAAATTCAATGTGAGCGTCCCAAACTTGTCACCTTCTGTGTTCTTCTTGCACTGAACATGTTGATCAATTAAAGTCTTGTTTTATTACAATGAGATTAGACCGTTTTCCTTTTGCATACACTGCAGTTTACCCAGGGGCGCAACTACCCAGTGCTAGAGGGGTATGCATCATCACCTAATCCCCCCCCTCCCCCTACCATTAATATACGGTATTATTAACAAGGTTAACAACTAAAAAAAAACAGTCACAAAATGACAAGCATTGATCAGATTCCAATAAAGAACCGAAAAGAAGGAAAAGAATCTCAATTCTATAACAATTCTAAGTAGGAGCCAGTTCACAATGCCCAGTACTAGTAACAATGCACTCTCTGATGCGTTTTAATACATACACAGGACTGGATTTTGGATAGCTCAGCTGGTAAGGACAGGACTTTTCACACGAGTGACCCAGGTTTGAATCCCCCTCGGGACGATATGAACTATCCAGTGTGGATTAGTTGTTTTCCAAATTATTGTAATTTATTGTACATGGCATGCTGCCTTATATTTTACAGTTTTCAGCTCAGTAACCTCAGTTTTGCACATTAAGATAGCCTTAATTTAAACCCATTTGGCTGCTACCTTCCCAGTGTTAGCAAATGCTAGCTAGTCTGTTAACATGAATATTACAAGCCTCCAAGCACAGAGGTCTCACCATAAATCCTACCTGTTGCCTGTTTATCAGCTGTCCCATACCTTGACACGCCATCTCCTTTTCCCTCTTTCTTTATTTTTTTAGCCCCAAAGACAACTGTGTGCGTACTGTGACAACACATAACGTTACCTGCTCGCTCAGCACGCTCACGGCGCCCCCGCGCCCAAGCCCACTCGCGATATTCCATTAATTCTATTTATGGAATCTAATGAGGGCGCCTACTGTAGGCTGTTAGTCCTATACAATGTTATATAGTATTGAGGAAATACTGAAATGATTTAGAAATGCACAACAGCAGCTAAGCTACATTTAGGAAATGCCACATTGGTAAAATACCACATTTTTGCTTTGGCGCCCCCCAAGGTGCTGCGCCCCTATGCGCCGCATATGCCGCATACCCCCACAGGTATTCATCTAGACTAGCCCAACTAGTCCCCAACCCCCGGGCCTCGGACCGGTACAGGTGATTCCCGCGCACCAAGCCCGCTCTGCGGCCGGCTCGCTAATGAGGCAATAAGCCCTCAAAACAGCTTTGCCACTTGGAGACCAAGCACCCTGCATTAAAAGACACGTTTATTAATATATTACAGTTTTTATGCTTCTTGTATTATTTTGTGTATTTATCCGCTACACCTTAAAGGCCGGTCCGTGAAAATATTGTCTGACATTGAACCGGTCCGTGGCGCATAAAAGGTTGGGGACCGCTGATCTAGACCTAAGTCTAAAAGCAAAACTGTAAAGATTATTGTGGCCTACCTTTTTGGGGAAAAGCTCCTCCAGTCCTGTGTCTTCTGTCCACTGTGATGATCCATCAGGCTTGTATTGAACTTAACTCTGTTGCAGATGTTTTGACTGCGCCGTCATCCAGGGGCCACGCCTCTATTGCCCAACAACCAGTAAGCAAGCAGGTGATCCCAGAGCCCCACCTCCTTGTGGGCAGTGTCCCGTCTCTTGGCCAATCAGAGAGCCCCACAGGTGGAGGTTATCCTTTCATACAAATAATTTAGAATTTCTCTGACTTTGATCATGGTTACAAACAGGGCTGAGTCCAAAGGTTGGCAGTTCAAAATCTTAACTGCTTTTGGTTTGTCCCACTTCCAGAGATTCACATGGAACAGGACCGAGACCAGGAGCCAGACCCAGGGCAGGACTTAAAGGTCTGGGCTGAGGACAGAATGGGTGAGACCCTTTTGTTCTCTTGTCTTTGATAAAGGTTTAGTATGTGTGAAAGTACTCAGTTCTAAGCACACCACCAGTACTTTTATAATATGGACTTTCATTAAAGTTCCCATCATAGCGACTCGTGGTCCAAAGACTTGGGACTTGACTTGGAGTCGCAGTTTGAGACTCAATGAACCTTTTCGCACCCACCCACTCGCCACTTGCTAGCTCACCCTCCCTCTCTGAGCTGGGAGTGCGTCGGCAGTGACGTTTTCCACTGCGCCAATAAAACTAGTCAAAACAAATACCATGTTTGGCACGTCTATTTTGTCTATGAACAGTTTATACAGAGATAAATCTGTAGAGTACAAATAATGGATGCCAAGAGAAAAACTTAAGACACTTAAACAAACTCGGACAAGTTAAAAACGTACAAGTGAATGTTAGCAAACCTGATGATATGCTAAACTCTGCATGATATGCTATTTAACATTCTGCGTTTAAACTTGTGTTGGCGGTATAGTGTGCTTTTAATTTTTTTTTGTTGCTATCTCTACCATCTAATCTTTATTTCTACCTATGGTTTGCTAAAAAAGAAACAATTTAATTAGAAGCTTGTAAATTAGAAAGGTTAGTTTTTTTATTGTATTGTAGATTTAGCTGACTAGCATATAACCTAGAATTGACAAAAAATACATTTTCAATTATGAGGTTTAACACTAGAAGTCCCAGGAATTTGTAACCCTCCTTTAGCCAAGTGGAAGCTAACTGGCTAGTCTTTTGGCTATCATTAGCATCAATTCATGTGTAAATATGGTCATTACCTGAGCAATCTGCAGGGGGGTTGGGGGTGTGTGTGTGAATGGTTGCTGGTGGCTTGTTTGTATGTGTGGGGAGGGAGGGTATGAATTAGCACATCTAATTGCATGCAGCTTGCTCTCAAATGAGAGGTAATTCCTTTTGTGCTGAGGTGGATAAAATCTCACTGCACATAGCCTACTACTTCAGTGCCCTCAAGAATTCTCTGGTGTACGAACCTCCTCTCCAAAAAAAGAAAATGCAGAGAAGACTCACCACTCGGCAGGCCTTGGAAATGATCCTGAGTGAAGTAAACCCTTGTGACTCAGATGGAGAAGACATAGAACTTCAGCCGGATTCGGACTCAGAGCTGTCTGATCTCTCTTCAGGTTAAGTTTCATTTCATATTATTTCCTATTTCATTTCAAATCAGTAAGTGGAAAACACCAAAAAAGCAGAGTGGAGTGACATAAATATTTACTCTGCCTTTTTTGTATTGTGCACTATTTGTACTACTTAGCAGACATTCACTGCCATCTGAAGTGCAAAACATTATTAGTTGTTTCTTTGCTTTAGTTGTATCTTTTTATTTAAGAAGATATTTCAGACATTATTCCGATACAGAGAAGTATCTATAGAAGTAAATATGTACAAAAAAAAAAAAAAACGGGCCAGTGCAGCATAGGGACAGAGTACTGTTTTTTTTTAAACTATACTCTATTGCTTACTTTTTTCAAAATGTTATAAGAATTATTTGTTCAGATTAACCAGAGAGACAATAGGGATGGCGTACAATTTAAAATGAATGCCATCCATCCATCCATCCATCTTCTACCGCTTATCCGGGGATGAGGTCTCTTCCCGGTGGGACATGCCCGAAACACCTCCCTAGGGAGGCGTCCAGTAGGCATCCGAAACAGATGCCCGAGCCACCTCAGCTGGCTCCTCTCGATGTGGAGGAGCAGTGGCTCTACTTTGAGCTCCTCCCGAGTGACCGAGCTCCTCACCTTATCTCTAAGGGAGCGCCCCTCCACCCTGCGGAGAAAGCTAATTTTGGCCGCTTGTATCCGGGATCTTATTCTTTCGGTCATGACCCAAAGCTCATGACCATAGGTGAGAGTAGGAACGTAGATTGACCGGTAAATCGACTGCATCACTGCAGAAGCTGCACCAGTCCGTCTGGCAATCTCACGTTCCCTCCTTCCATCACTCGTGAACAAGACCCCAAGATACTTGAACTCCTCCACTTGAGGCAGGAGCTCTCCACCAACCTGAAGGGGGCAAGCCACCCTTTTCCGACTGAGAACCATGGTCTCAGACTTGGAGGTGCCTTCTCCAGATCCACAAAGCACATGTGGACTGGTTTGGCAAACTCCCATAAACTCTCCAGCACCCATGAGAGGGTATAGAGCTGGTCCAGTGTTCCACGACCGGGACGAAAACCGCATTGTTCCTCCTGAATCCGAGGTTCAACTATCAGCCGCATTCTCTTCTCCAGTACCCTGGCATAGACTTTCCCGGGGAGGCTGAGGAGTGTGATCCCTCTGTAGTTGGAACACACTCTCCGGTCACCTTTCTTAAAAAGAGGGACCACCACCCCAGTCTGCCAGTCCAGAGGTACTGTCCCCAACCGCCGGCGATGTTGCAGAGGCGTGAGACTCTTAAGGTACTCAGGCTGATCTCATCCACCCCCGGTGAAGTCAGCAGATTCCCACCTCCAATGTAAACAGTGTTGGCAGGACACTGCTTCCCCCTCCTGAGGCGCCAGGCGGTTTGCCAGAATTTCTTCAAGGCCAACCGATAGTCCTATTTCATGGCCTCACCAAACTCCTCCCAGACCCGAGTTTTGCCTTCACAACCAACCAGGCTGCAGTCTGCTTGACCTCGGCTGCCTCAGGAATCCCACGACCCAACCAGGCTCGGTAAGGTCACAGCTTCGATTGGCCGCATCCACAATGGAGGTGGAGAACATGGTCCACTCGGACTCAATGTCTCCAACCTCCCTCGGGATCTGGTCGAAGCTCTGCCAAAGGGGAGTTGAAGATCTTTCTGACAGGGGGCTCGACCAAACGTTCCCAACAGACTCTCACCGTACGTTTGGGTCTGCCGTTCTCCCCCACCATCAAATTCAACTCACCACCAAGTGGTGATCAGTTGACAGCTCCGCCCCTCTTTTCACCCAGGTGTCCAGGACATATTAAAATGAATGAACAGGTTTAATTCTTGCAAGAATGAAGCAAAGCACACATTTAACAATAGTACAGGATAAAGTTTGCTTGGAAAAGATAAACGATAGATGAGATTTTATATCATGCTGGAAAGGTTGTAGGAGGCGTATCGTTCACACACACCTCATGTTTGTTCATGTTTGGATTAGCATGAAGACTATGACTTGATCAGGAATGACATGACCTGAAGAGGACAAGGAGCAACCAGTAATTATTAAATATAGGAAATTTTAAATTGGTATAACATTCCCCCAAATTTATGCTGATAATTTATGCTGGGGTGGTTAGCACTTCTGCTAACCACCCCAGCGTTGTGAGTTCAAAACCCGGCTGACTCAAACATTCTTGGCTGACTCCGGTCTTTCTGTGAGGAGTCTGCATGTCCTCCACGTGTTACCTTACCGTGGGTTCGCTCCGGGTACTCCAGCTTCCTACCACCGTCCAAAGACATGCATGTATAGGTTAATTGGCGACTCTAAAGTGTCCCTAGGCCCAAAGCTGCTGGGATAGGCTCCAGTCACCCGCGACCCCTAACGAGACTAAGTGGTAGAAAATGAATTAATGAATGCTTCACATCTGTGTGGCACCAACTTCACCTCTCATCTGTAATTCCACTCCATAATTCTTTAAGAACGTTCCACAATTCATTTACAGTTCTTGGTTTTGCTTCAGAAACAGCTTCTCAATTGTATTGGAAATTATTGGCTTGGAAAAGTAAACAATACATAAGCTTTTGTATCATGCTGTAAAGTTTGTTGAAGGCGTATCATTCACATATAATATTGTTCAAAAAGTTAAAACAAACCAATTCACCCATCAGATATTAAGAGCTTATCTTTAACTCCTAGCTATTACTTTAGCGCAAAAGCATCATCATTATTTGATCTGTTTACACATAAAAATAAAAAATAAATCTGACCCCATTTTGAATACAGAAAGCTTTCAAAGTGGTTTTAATGTTCTCTACATTGGTTTTGTGCAGAGTTTAATAAAGTATATTCTCTGAACCAAAAGATTAAAAAAAAAGTGAGGCCAAGAACAAAAGGTTTAGTTGATGTAGCGTCTGATCCATGTGACTTTGATCACATCTATGTAATTGGTCCAGTTTGGTTTTGCAGACTCTAAACCAGAATAAAAGTTGCTCCAGAACAGGGTAGTTGTGTAGAGTAAGTTACCATGGAGAGGAAACCCACTAAAAACCAAATCACCTTCTGAAGCCAGAAAACTCATTCAATCTAAACCTGAACTTGCCTGGATCAAAACCTATTTCACCATTTATTTATCCAGGAAAGTTCCACCAAGATTACAAATCTCTTTTGCAGGGGAGCCTGGCCCTATGTGTGTGCGGGGGACTGTTGTACCTGTTTTTGGTGGTAGGGGAAACCAGACATCAAACCCAGGACCTTGCTGTGAGGCAGGAGTGCTAACCCCTCTGCCAACATGCCTGAACTTGGTTGTGTGTAAGACATGTTCCTTTTGCGTCGGCTAAGCTGAATAATAATGAGACACTTTTCTCCGGAGTTGCTGCATTAAGTGCTTTGCATAGATATTGGGGACTACAGGCCATGTGCCTTGCACTTCCTATATTAGGGGGGGATTTTTTGCTTTGGGGTTTTGCGGTCCTGCGTGTTCACTGTGTACGAGCACAAACAACAACCAAAGAAGAATCTGCCGGTTTCGAGTGCACTCGAGGCCTGTTTCCTCCCTGTGTTCGCAGGATTCATTTTCAACTTTGCCGCTAGTGTTTCTTAGTTTTCTTATGCCGGTAAATCAGGAAGTGAAAAACCAGGTAAACGAGCATGCACGCGCATTATGTCACGTACGTTGAAACCGCACGGGAGGTTAAATCCTAAAACCTTATTGAATTGACTGTACAGGCAACTGCGGCGAATTCAAATTTATTAATTCTTTTTTTAAGAAAAGAAGGAAACATTTTGAAATAAGTGATAAACCCCAAAAATTAGGCAAGGCAAAGCAATTATATTTCTATAGCACAATTCATACACTGGGTAATTCAAAGAGCTAAAGACAATTTACAAGATTTAGAATAAGAAAAATTTTAAAAGAAGTACAGTGCAGATAAAAAAAACACTTAAAGTTGTCTTTACTTAATGTAGGCGGAGTTAAAGAGGAAGGTTTTTAACCTCCCCTTGAACATTGTTAAAGTTGAGGCTGTTCCAGATTTTTGCTGCATGAAACTTAAACGCTGTTTCCTCATGTCCATTGGTAAAAAATTACTCTCTATGCAAGAGGTCGCACTAGACTTTGTCACTCGCCGTCATTTTGACGGACGGAGTTGTAAAATTTCCTTTCATACAATAATAATACTTTTTGTTTTACTCACATTTTAAGAAATTTCAAGACAAGCATAGAGGACAGATTATTTGTTTTATTTAAGAAACACAGATAAGTTAATCACACAAAAATTCAAAGGATGTTTTGTGATTCAACTCTAGAGCACGCAGTATATTACACAATATGATTTTCTACAAAAGTCGCAGAATATTTTTCCTCCTTCCCACTTCAGCCACGTAAATTCATGTTCCCACTAAACACGACACTCCCTCTTCTTCACCTCCTTTTTGCCGCTTGATTGTCCCGTAATATCTGTTGGTCACTGCTCAGTGTTCTCCGTTTGTCCTTCTTCACCCTCCACTGCATCATGTCCTCTTTTTTCACCTTTATTTACAGTATCGGAACCTTTTAGCGGTTTGAAAAAACTACTCGCACTCAGCTGCCGTGACCTTTTTGTAACTGAATGCAGCGTGGCAAAGAGAACATGATTCAAGATAATTCCCTTGGCATATGTACATGCGCCACCAACTGGTCTGGAGTAGGAATTACAATAGATCACCCTCAGAATAATCCGTCAACATGACGGATGGCATTCAGATTTTTCCGTCCCTGCTAAAAAAATTCCGTCAATGACAGAAAATATTCAGTTAATGCGACCTCTGCTCTAGACAATTAAAAGGAAAACAAAAAATACATTCATAAAACATTTTCCAACTCTGGAGAGTTGTTTGTTTATTGGTAAAAAAACCAGAATGCTTTCATTAAATATAAAACACTGACCAAAAGGATTTAGGCTGAAGTTGATGCTTACTGCATCCAACCCTTTTAACATTTAAATAAAAGTGCTATATACAGTGGCAAGAAAAAGTATTTGAACATTTTTGGAATTTTATGGTTTTCTGAATACATTTTTTTTTTTAATGTGAGATATACACACATAAACAAAACATGTCTAAAAATGATTACACAAAATAATTCTGATCTTTCATGTCTTTATTGAACACACTCATTCAACATTCAAAACAGTGGAAAAAGTGAACCCTTAGAATTAAAAACTGGTTCCCCTCCACCCCTTGGCAGTAATAACCTCAACCAGGTGCTTCCTGTGGCTGTGGATCAGACCTGCACATTGTTGAGGATTTATGCCCATTCTTCCTGCAGAATGGCTTTAGCTCTGTCATATTCTTTGGATGTCTCATGTGTTTGGCCCTCTTCAAGTCAATCTATAGCATCTCTGTTGAGTTGAGGTCTGGGCTCTGACTTGGCCACTCCAAAAGGTACATTTGGTTTTTCTGCAGCAGCAATGTTCTTTTTAGTAAGCAGTGGCTTCCTTCGTGATGTCCTGCTGTGGATACACTGCATGTTCAGTGTTTTATGTATTGTTTACTCGTACTGACTTTACCTTACTGATGAGTCTTTGTTGTGCTCTTTGTGTCATTTTGACTGGGCGCCCATTTCTTGCTAAAGTAGCAACAGTCCCAAAGCGTCACCATTGTTTGCTTAAATGTAGAAATAACTTTGTAACCCTCTCCAGCTTTATGTAAAGCAAGAATTCTTAATTGTAGTTCCTCTGACTTTAGCTCTGTCATACCGTGTGGTACGCTGGAGCCACAGCTAGGGACAAACAAAGACTGCAGCGCTTTGTGCGCTCTGCAGAGACGGTGATCGGCTGCAGCCTTCCATCACTCCAGGACCTGTACGTCTCCAGGACTCGGGGACGAGCAGGCCGGATCACAGCCGACCCTTCTCACCCTGGACATAGACTACTTGAGTCACTCCCCTCGGGCAGGAGGCTACGGTCCATCCGGACCAGAACCTCCCGCCATAAGAACAGTTTCTTTCCCTCTGCCATTGGACTCTTTAACACTTACTCACTTTAACACTTCATAACACTTACTCACTTTAATAAGCACATAAATCAACTATCCATTGCACTGCAAATTTTGCACCATATTCAACAAACTGTAACTTTAGTGTATATATTCAAATTTTTAGTCTGTATATTTTTATTAGGCCTGAGCCGGTGATGACGGGGAGGGCCTATTGTTTTTGCTTTTTTATTTTTTACTTTTTTTTCTGCAAAATGATTCAATTTGAGCCAGTAAACAGTAAAGTACAGATACTGGAAAAAACTACTTAAGTACAGTAACGAATTACATTTACTTCGTTACTGTCCACCACTAAGTATTTCCATTAAGGGATACTTTTTACTTTAACTTCACTACATTTCAAAGTCAAATATCTTACTTTTTACTCAATTACATTTCGCAAAATTAGTCGTTCCTTGTGTTGCCATTAAAAATGTTGTAGAAGAAGACCTCAAAGACGCGTCTCAGTGGGAGTGTCAGGACCGGCTCAATAGAAGCCTCATTCTCTACACGCAAGCTGATAAACATGAAAATAACAAATAAAAAATACACCTGTGATGAAGCTTTGGTATTAGTAATGGCTGACTCTGATTCTGAGGGAGAACATCTACCTTTAGAGTCTTTTTAGCCGAGTGAAAGTGAGAATGAGCGAGAGTGAGAGTGCGCGTGTAACTTGGACAGCGGCGCCGCTGCTCGTGCCTTTCTCAGTGTCTCTCATAAAGCACACGCTGTTTTTCCCACATTTTGACAAACATCAGTGAAAGAAACGGAGGAAAACTAGTCTCTCTGGCCGCGGTAGTGAAGGGGATGTTGGGAAGAGAAGTCGTGAGCGCGTAGCACCTGCAGCTTTACCTTTAGCACCTGCAGCTTTACCTTTAGCACCTGCAGCTTTACCTTTAGCACCTGCAGCTTTACCTTTAGCACCTGCAGCTTTACCTTTAGCACCTGCAGCTTTACCTTTAGCACAGGTGATAGAAGCCGGGGCGCGTGTACTGCCGTGGCCGCAGTAGTGACAGTGAGTTTGGGAATAATGTGGCTTCTATTGACAGCTGTTTGGGACAAATACGTGTTGTTCATCCTGACACTTTGCCCAGAAGAGGAGGGGGAGGCAGGGGTAAACATAGTCAGCGAGAATGCACTAATCAAAGCAGCGATCGTAATAAAAGTGATGGCTGTGTGCTGTGCTTTATGAGAGGTCCCACACTCTAAAAAACTACTAACTATGCCACATGGATGGATAAGAAAAGATAAAGCAACTGCAACCACACAAACGTTTGTTTGAAATGTTTGTGACAAATATAAATGACTTTGTGCACAAACACATCAAAACCTTTGGTCATTATATAAAACATGTATTTAAAAAAACAATTTAATTATGAAACTATACACAAAACTTAATGCACTATTTCTGAGCAGGAATAAAAGAATCCTAAAGTGAAGGAGAGGAGAACAGAGAGAGTCTGGTTTATTTCCTGCAGTGACAGATGCATCATTTTAAAAACAATACAGTGGGTTCCAAATGAAGCAGAAATGTGCTGATTTCATAGATTAATGTATGTACAGTGGGGTTCGAAAGTTTGGTAAGGAAGAATGGGCAAAGATACCTCAAACAAGAATTGAAAGACTCTTGGCTAGTTACAAAAAGTGTTTACAAGCTGTGATACTTGCCAAAGGGGGCAGTACAAGGTATTAACTCTGCAGGGTGCCCAAACTTTTGCAGACACCATTTTTTTGTTTTCTGTTATTTTGAAAGTGTAAATGATGGAAAAAATAAAATCTAACTTTTTTTAACTTATTATAAGGATGTCTAATCTGTCATTTGATGCCTTTTGGAGATTTTTCCATCTTTTCTTGGCGTCTTTATGCACATTAATAAAAATTTTTACCTGGGGTGCCCAAACTTTCGATCCCCACTGTATTTGATATTTGACAAATTCTTTTGTCCAAGACAGTAACTTCTGCAGAGAAGAGACCAGTCTCAAGAGAAGAGCTCATCCTCTGAACATGGAGCTGGAGCTACAGCATGTGTTCAGAGAGCTTCTGAACTGGGTCTTCTCTTTTGTTGCACTTTATAAAATGGCACATGAAAAAGTCAGAAAAACATTATCTACTCAATAACAAAGCACCAGGGTTGTGTTTGTATGTGAATGTAAGAGGCTATGAGAGCTTACTGTAAATTATTGTATATGATATGTATATATTGCCTGGCCTATAAAAGGCGTTTTTCGCAACTTACCAGAGTTTCCGACCCCCTCACTCACTTTCCTTCGAGCAAGAACTTTTAAGATTCCTGGCTCTGAAAAATGACGAAGATGTATCGTATTCCACAGGCTGCCCCGATAACTTCGTCCTCCATTGTGGTTTTGGATTTCTGCCTCTATGGTTCGCCTTCGTTCATAGCACGTCACTACTAGAGCAAGCCCCTGATTGGTTAACATGCCGCAAATTTTCGCCAAAGTTCAGATTTTTCAAATTGCGCGAATGAAGTGTTTCGTCAAACGCTCAATTCGCGTCGCGCGCGCGAATCATGTTATTTGCCCCACCTCATTTGTGCGGATCGCGCTGCAGGATTTCCACGCGCGTCTAATTGCGTCTTTACATTGACTTAACATGTAAATCACTCACGCTTATCGCTTAATCCGCGTTTGGTGTAAATGCACCTTAAGGCGGTTCACATCTTCAATTCAAAATGGCCACCTTCCCGTGTGTGATAGGGTGTGGTCCCCATTGGCTTTTTTGTTCATAAGCCCATGCTGGATGTGTGTACCAAGTTTTATTTGCCTACGACAAACTAAAATTTTCAATTCCCATTGACTTTTACCACATATTTGGGACGTTGCTATGGCAACACATTTATAGATAGGTGGTGGTTGTCATTGGCTTTTATGCTCGTCATGACATAAGAGATGTGTGTACCAAATTTTATGTCTCTATGACAAACTAAATTCTTGGGTCCCATTATAAGTTTGTAGGGGGCGCTGGAGAGCCATTTCTAAAGATGAGCCTTTTATTTACATATCTTTGTGTTCAGGTCATGAATGTGCACAAACGCCTTTTTGGGTCCAACTCGATCCGAGAAGGCGTTTGAGAGTTAAGAGACATTTTATTTTCACAAAAATGGCCACCTCGTTACAGGCTTGCCACACCCATACCCGATAAGATATCAACAACAAAGTCACAACTTTGGTTGGCACATGTGTCTAGATGATACTCACCAAATTTGGGGCCATTTAGATTAAAACACAATGATTTGCATCTTTTTGCCCCAGGGGTGCGATTTTAGTGGCCACATGTTTCACCCCACATGTCGGACTTCCTGTTGAGTTTAGGGTGTGGCTGTCATTGACTTTTCTGTTTGCCCTGAGGTGTCCTATGGATGTACCAAGTTCTGTATTTCTACATTGGAAAAATTTACTTTCACTTTCTATAGGCCCAATGTATTTTGACTTTTCTAGGGGTCGCCACTGAGTCATTTTTTGTATTTTGTTTTCGGGGACTTCAAATACATAAATTTTTTGCTGGCCTTGAATTCTGGGACCAATAAAAATGTATTTTTGTGCATGTTCACTGGGTCAAATTGAGGATCTTTTTGCAAAAAAAAGCACTGTTTCTTTAGAGTGCCCAAAGTACTATTTTATTTGAGTGCCTAACTTTTCTTTTTTTTTTTTCCATTTAAAATCCATTCTCTACACTTGTGTTTTAGGAACAGATAAGAATATGGACACTGTTTTAGTTTGGATTTGAAAACAATTCATTTAACCTTGAACTGTTAAGTGTGCTGTTATTATTTGTTAACTGCTCATGTGAGTTAATTGTTTTGGTCTTGTCCACTCTCTTTATTCAATGTGTGGAGTGATATTGAGTACTTCCTGTTTCAGATGTGGATGGCACCATTGACCCAGAAACCGGTGAGCTCAGGACTGAAGGCCCCTGATGGAGCACTGTGGAACTACACTGAGGCCAAACCTGTTCTTTCATTGTTATACTGACACATGCTGCACTAATCTGTAATTGAGCACATATTTGTGGAGAGACACCAGCTTCAAAATGTTATCTTGGCTGTATCCCAAAAACAGTAACTGGGCCCTGACGCTGAGAGACAGCTGGACTGTGGCATCTGGATGTGTGTTCTAGGACTTCTACGTGTCACAAATAAATACAACTGCTCAGACACAACCTTCTTATTTAGTGTTGATGCTTTATGTGGGCTTTATTCGTTTTTGTGTAGGTTTTGTTGTACTTAAAAAGAATGAGTTCAGTGCATCATTTGGGATAATTCATTTCCATAGTTATGACAAAGTTATAAGATGGTCAAATATGAATGATATGGCCACAGCTATGTGGTTCCCCTTTATTTTCTTATTTCAATGTCTCCAAGTAGTAATGTTCATTTGATTACAATAGGAATAGGTCAGTAGTTCATTTCAATGTATTTTTAAGATTTTTTTTTCTTTTAATAGAAATGTGTTTACAAAATAATAAATATTATGAACATATTTACATGCATTTCCTCTTTACAACATCTAAAAAGAAACCAAGACATTCACAATAAAAGCTTTGCGCAAAGTTTTGGCTCATTCATCACCCTGATTGGCTGCTGCCAGTTCAGGGGGCAGAGCCTCGTCCTCAGAGCTTGTGTGTCGGGCCGCAGAGCGAAACAAACGCATCAGATCTCGAAACCTCTGGGAAACCTGGAGAGAACAGGAAACAGATCACCCAACTGGCTTTTAACTAAACAAGATAAGCCTGTAAAGCGCAACCAATCCCAGGCTGAGGATGCAAAAGTGCAGAGCCAATTACCTCGCTGGGAGTCTTGTTGCCAAGGACAGAAGAGATCTCCTGGAAGGTGCTGGGATTGGCTCCATCCTGCTGACACTGTGTGAGGATGACTCTGTCTGCCTCCCTGCACACACCACACAGGTTTTGTATCTGAGCTGTCTGATTGGTTTGAACAGACCCAAGAGAGCAGCAGCGTGCTTCTTAGACACAATATTGTATGTAGAATTTATTTTTAAGGCTGACCGCTTCTGACTGATTAACTCTTATTGACTAAAACTGCACGCTCTATCTTTAGGCAAACCTAAGGTTCAAGGTTTTATTATGTGAACTGAAGCTTTCTTAAGTTTCTTTACTCTGTTGCTAATAATCCCAACTGCTAACATGTAACTTTGAGATCTGTTATACATCATGCCTGACTGATATTATAGCCTGGATCAACTGGAATGGTGTGTCTGTGGTGACAGAAGCACTTAGCTCATGCATCTACTGGCTCAGTCCAGCGGTCAATGCAGTGCTGGTTTAAAGCAGTGCAGGCAATAAGAGGCACTGATAGTTTAAAATTCTCACTCAGTGCTCTTGTCTGAGTTTCACAGAGGATTAAAATAAGATACAGGCAATTCTCAAAATTTCTTTGGTGCAAAGTTACCGCACTGTAGTTGTATGTATTTTTTAACAATAACATGCGGTTTTCAGATTAGTCCTAGTAAAAAGCTAATACTACTGACAAAAAAGTGTAAATTACATTTACATAACATTTAGTCATTTAGCAGACGCTTTTATCCAAAACTTCCATTCACCAGTGTTACATTTACATTTTACATTTTTAGTTTACGCTTTCATTTAAAGCGACTTACATTTAGGTTTAATTTACCAGTGTAACAGCTGGAACACCACTGGAAGCAAGGGGTGTTAAGTGTCTTGCCCAAGGACACAACAACAGTATGAACTGTGGGGAGAGCGGGAATCGTACTGCCTACCTTCCGATTGAAGGACGACCGCTCTACCACTGAGCCACTGCACTTAAAGAGAAGTGTATTCTCACTTTAGCCCTGCTGAGGGTTGTGTTACTAAACTACTGACAGACAAGTCCAGCTGCCCTGTAATTGGCTAATTGTGGTCTGGTGTTTTGGAGGAGTTGCTCACCTGGTCCAGAGGATGACCTTCTCTCCACTCGCTGTCAGAGACATGTTCTTGGCACAAACCGGAAGCTCCTGTAAAAGGGGAGGAGCTACAGTGACAGCATCACTCACATCAGAGAGCTCCGGGGTTACAGAGGACAAGGTGTCAGCGACATCATTAATGGCCAAGTTCAGTGGCGGAGGGGTCTCTTCCCACTTCTTCTTTTCAGTTGGCTCTGTTTTTGGCTCGTCTTTATCTTCATCCCCCTCTTCATCCTTCTCTTCATTAAGAGGAAACTGCATTTCCCAAGATGCAACCCCTTGCTCTGCTCACACAGATGTTACAAAACAATTTTGGTGAAAAATTTGCTACATTTTATTTACAGGTTTTATACTACATTTGGTAGAATGCTGTGGCTGCGTCATGTTAAATAATGTTGTAAAAACTGTAATAAACTTTGTTTTAACTGCACCTTTTTCATTTTCACTTGATAAAATAATAGTACCACACCTGTAAGATCTGGTGGCGGCCAGAGGCAGGTGCCTTCGACAACCCAATCCCTGGACTGGCTCTAGGAACACAACCTTATGGGATGGAGCCTGAGCTTGTGCGGGTTGAGAGGTACCGACTAGAGATAGTCAGGCTCATCTCTAAACCCACCCCAGTTGCCATGTGTGTGAGTTCATCCCGGTAAATTAGAGGGATGCCAAT
The DNA here is from genome assembly GCA_024416835.2 of Perccottus glenii. Lineage (NCBI taxonomy): Eukaryota > Metazoa > Chordata > Actinopteri > Gobiiformes > Odontobutidae > Perccottus > Perccottus glenii. Next base: position 32,099,455 of record CM044551.2, on the reverse strand, counting down.
CTGGGGAGAGGCCTCTCATTGTTGTTTACACTGCTGTTTGAGTCGTATACAGAATACCCAACCTTCTAAGAATCCTTAGAAGGGGTGCTGGAAGGTGCTCTGACTGGAGACTCCATCATTCTACTGAGAAACTTCAACGCTCACTTTGACAACAACAGTCACATCTGGATCTGAACCCAAGTGGTGTTCTGTTATTGGACTTCTGCCAGTCACAGTTTGTCAGCAGTGCAAGTGGCACCAGGACACCCCAGGTTGAGGTTGATTATTATTATTATTAGGCCCGAGCCGGTGATGACCGGGAGGGCCTATTGTTTTTGCTCAGATTTTTTTTTTTTTATTGTGACCAAATGATCCTAAATTTGACCAAGTGAACATGCACGAAAAGTCATTTTTATTGGTCCCAAACTTCAAGCTCTGAAAATGTTATGTTTTGAAGTCGCGAAAAAAATACGAAAAATTACTCAGTGGCGACCCCTACAAAATCAAAATACATTGGGCCTATGGAAAAAGAAAGTACGTTTTTTTACACGTAGAAAAATGAAACTTAGTATATCCATAGGACACCTCAGGGCAAACAGAAAAGTCAATGACAGCCACACCCTAAACTTAACAGGAAGTCCGCCATGTGGGGTGAAACGCTCGGCCACTAAAATCGCACCCCTTGCGCAGAAAGATGCAAATCATTGTGTTTTAATCTAAATGGCCCCAAATTTGGTGAGTATCATCTAGACACAGGTGCCAACCAAAGTTGTGACTTTGTTGTTGATATCTTATCGGGTATGGGTGTGGCAAGCCTGTAACGAGGTGGCCATTTTTGTGAAAATAAAACGTCTCTTAACTCTCAAACGCCTTCTCGGATCAGGTTGGACCCAAAAAGGCGTTTGTGCACATTCATGACCTGAACACAAAGATATGTAAATAAAAGGGTTATCTTTAGAAATGGCTCTCCAGCGCCCCCTACAAACTTATAATGGGACCCAAGAATTTAGTTTGTCATAGAGACAGGAAATTTGGTACACACATCTCTTATGTCATGACGAGCATAAAAGCCAATGACAACCACCCCCTATCTATAAATGTGTTGCCATAGCAACGTCCCAAATATTTGGAAAAAGTCAATGGGAAGTGAAAATTTTAGTTTGCCGTAGGCAAATGAAACTTGGTACACACATCCAGCATGGGCTTATGAACAAAAAAGCCAATGGGGACCACACCCTATCACACACGGGAAGGCGGCCATTTTGAATTGAAAATTTGTTCCGACTTAGAATACAACCTCTCTTTTAAAAAACAACAGAAAATAGCTGCTTCATTCCACAGACACCAAACTTGGGCAAAATGAGCTAAACACATGTGTAAAATAGACAGGCGTTTTCCTTGTTGTTTTTGCTCGAGTTATATTTTTTTATTATAATTTGGTATTTTTTTTTTTTTCATATTTTTCTGAAAAATGATTTTCAATTTGACCCATTAAACGTGCAACTAAAAGTCATTTTTATTGGTCCCAGACTTAAAGCCCGGCAAAAATCTATGTATTTGAAGTCCCCCCCAAAAAAATATGAAAAATGACTTAGTGGCGACCCCTAGAAAAGTCAAAATACATTGGTTCTATGGAAAATGAAAGCAAATTTTTCCAATGTAGAAATACAAAACTTGGTACAACCATAGGACACCTCAGGGCAAACAGAAAAGTTTATTACAGCCATACCGTAAACTCAACAGGAAATCTACTATGTTGGGTGGAATGTGTGACCACCTAAATCGCACCCCTTGTGTTCAAAGGCTTTTCATCTAAACAGCTCCAAATTTGGTGAGTATCATCTAGACACATGTGCCAAAAAAGTTATCAATTTTTTTTTGATACATTTGTGGCTGTGGTCGTAATGAGTCTGTGATTGAATCTTGGAAATAAATGCCATTTCCCAATTGCCAGGATCCTTCCTTTAGAGGACGCCCCTCCAGAGCCACGGCTAGAGTCTTAGAAAACTCCTCAGAATCCTTTTACCGTGAACTTTACGCTTTAAAGCATGAAATGCACTCCTCCGAGTGCATGTGTCCCATGATCTCAAGGAGGCGAGGGCCTTTATCGCCGCTTGCGGCTTTAATTTATTATTACTTTTGTCAGAATAAAGTTTTTTCTGTGACCATTGTGAGTTTTTCTTTCATTGACCGAAGGGTACCAACAATTCTGTCCATGTGTGTATAGTTAATGGTTGGGTTAAGCCATTTATTGTCAAACAACTGTGTACTCTTTTTTTTTTTTTAATCATAATGACAACAGAAACTACCCAAATGACCCTTTTCAAAAGTTTACATTTGCTTTGATAGTTGACACAAACAGGTTAGAATGGCTACTAAAGGTAACCATCCTCACCTGTGATCTGTTTGCTTGTAATCAGTGTGTGTTTATAAAAGGTCAGTGAGTTTCTGGGCTCCTGACAGACCGCTGCATCTCTCATCCAGTGCTTGCACTGACGTTTCTGTCTGGGGAAAGCAAAAGAATTGTCAAAGGATCTGCGGGAAAAGATAACTGTATAAAATGGGAAAGTGATATAAAAAGATATCCAAGGAATTGAGAATGCCAGCAGTGTTCAAAATTAGAGATTCTGTTGAAACCAAACCAAGGTCAGGTAAACCAACAAAGATTTCAGCCACAAATGCCAGGAAAATTGTTTGGAATACAAAGAAAAAAACACAAATAACTTTAGCTGAAATACTGGATTGGTGTGGCTGTTTCAAGACGCACAATGAGGAGGCACTTGAAGAAAAATGGTCTGAATGGTCGAGAAAGTCATTACTATGCAAATGCCACAAAGCATCCCGCTTACAATACGCCAAACAGCACAGAGACAAGCCTCAAAACTTCTGGAACAAAGTCATTTGGATTGACCAAAATTAACGTTTTTGGCCACAACCATAAATGTTACATTTGGAGAAGAGTCAACAAGGTCTTATGATGAAAGGTACACCATTCCTACTGTGAAACATGGAGGTGGATTGCTGATGTTTTCGGGATGTGTGAGCTACAAAGGCAGAGAAAAAGATGAATGCAGCATGTTATCAGAAAATACTAGATTTGCACTCATCAGCCCGGAGGCTGCGCATGGGACGTACTTAGAGAATCCAACATGACAACGATCCAAAGCACAAGACCAAGTCGAAGTGAAAGTTCTGGACTGGTCATCTCAGTCTCCTGACCTCAATATAATATTGTCTGTTAAAATAAAGAGCCCCATCCACAACAATCACAGAAGAATTCAAGCTGTCATTGATGTTAAAGGTGGCAATACACAGTATTAAGAACTGGAGTATGTAAACTTTTTATCAGGGTCATTTGGGTAGTTATTATCATTATGATTTTAAAAAGAGTAAACACACATTTTCCATAATTACAAGCACATTGTGTAAAATATATTTTTGAACCGGCGCTCCTAGGACAACTATACATACGCGTGGGTAATCAGGTTACAATGGTTACGGACAGAGCAACAGCAGATTCAACAACTTTAGCATAGCTTGATAAATGAGTTAGAAATGACCACAGTCAAAAAGTTGAGCCTCAGCCAGTTAACTACTTATTCTGTTGTGTGATACCCGACTCGTTTGTTTCGCTTATTTGACCTAATTTAAACTCGCAAACAATGCCAGTCATTAGCTTGCGCCATTCACACCCATTTGAACCTAACATATGGGTTGAGTAAAAATCAGAAAATGTGTAAATGTTTTTTTTGGAGGCATACTGTAAAAACACAGTATTGTATTCTGATTTTCAACCTGTTTAAGATAAACCTGGAGCAATTGAACAGAAACATTTTAGTTATTGGAAAAAACTAATGCAAAAAGTAAATGCTTAGAGCATTTTTTTTTGTGCCAGTTGTCACAAAAGATCGACAAAAGGAAGAGATGAATTATTATTGCACCTTTTTCATATGTCTTTAACAAACACATTGTCACCAAGTGCCTGCTCATGGAGATAGTTAGGTTTCTCTCTAATTAAACTAAAGAGTATGGTCTTGACCTGCTCCTATTTTAAAGTGTCATGACACATCTTTGTTGTAATTTGGCAGTATATAATAATTTCAACTGAATTATTATAAAATTGCAAATACTACAAAAAGTGTAAAAAGAGCCTTAGATCTGCTCAAATAGATCAAAACCTGTTAGACTGTACCTGGCAGGGGGCTATGATCTTCCTCTTTTGGCTGGTCCTTGTCAGAGCTCACCTGAGAGTACAGAGGGTCCAGACTCTTCATAGCTCTGGATACAACACCTGAACCCTGCAACAAACGTAAAAGTATGGAGTGTTAAATAAACAGTTCAAACCAGAAGTTGAACTGTATTAAGAAACTTAAACTTTCTTTCCTCTCTCCGTCTGACATTAGATCAGACAAAGACTTTTCCTGTTGTAGGTCAGTTAGAATTACCAACATTAATTATATTTGCTAAATGCCAGAATAAAGAGAGAATTTTTATTACTTTCTTCAAAGTCAGACATTTATATAGACTTTACTATGCCTTTAAACAATTTGGGAAAGCCCAGATGATGATGTTATGGCTTTGGAAGCATGACAACATTTGAACAACTATTTTATATAACACTATGGAAATGTCCAGCCATCATACCACTCAGAAAAGAGACAGGTTCTGTGTCCTAGAGATGAACGTGCTTTCATGTGAAATGTGGATATCAACCCCAGAACAAAAGCCAAAGACCTTGTGGCTGAAGCTGGTAAGAGAGTGTCATTATCTACACTGAAATGAGTCCTGTACCAACATGGGCTTAAAGAACACTCAGCGAGGAAGAAGCCATTACTCCAAAAGCAACAGAAAAAAAAAATCCACATTACAGTTTGCAAATGTAAAACTGTAAAAAATTGAACTGTTCGGCCATAATGACAATTATTACGTTTGGAGGAAAAAGGGGGAAGCCTGCAAGCTTTAGAACAACATACCAACTGTGAAGTATGGGGTTTGGCAGAGTCATGTTGTGGGGGTGTTTTCCTGCAGGAGGGACTGGTGCACATTACAAAATAGATAGCATCATGAGGAAAGAATATAATGTAGAAATATTGGTCCAAATGGACAATGGCACTAAGCATACCGCCAAATTAGTTACAAAGTGGCTTAAGAACAACAAAGGCAATGTTTTCGTGTGGCCAGTTCTCAATCCTATAGAAAATTTGTCTGAAAAGGTGTGTGTGACCAAACTTGACTCAGTTACACCAGTTCTGTAAGGAGGAATGGGCCAGACGTCCACCAAACTATTGTGAGAAGCTTATGGGAGGACACCCAAAACGTTTGACCCAAGTCATACAGTTTTGGTCAAGGCGATGCTACTAAATGGTAAATGGTGTGCATTTATAAAGCCATTTTTTGTGCCCTTCTCGGGCACCTAAAGCATTACATGATGGTTACATTCACCCCATTCACACACATTCCCACCTGGGGCAGACGGAGAGAGGGGCAGTCATACACACAGTGCTCACGCCTACAATCACACACATTTATACACCAGAGCTGTGTCACTGGAGGCAAGGTGGGTAAAGTGTCTTGCCCAAGGACACTTTGGTTTAAACCAGGGATCCATCCGCCAACCTTCCAGTTATAGGACGACAACTCACTGAGCCACTGCGCCCTACAAACTATAGGTGTAAACTTCTTGGCTTAAAAAATGTCTCTCTCATTATTCTGGCATTAAGCAAATATAAATAATTTTGGTAATCCTAACTGACCTAAAACAGGAAAAGTTTAGTCTGATTTAATGTCAGACAGTAAGAAAATAAATGTGTCTTTCTAAACAGTGTATTTCTGGTTTCCACTGTAAACTGAGTTTTGAGACACTAATATTATCAGAGACTAACCTTGTTGCACTGACAGCGGGGACAGCTTTTCTTTCTGTGTTTACGAATCTTTGCGTCGTGACAGAGACATACCCAGGATTTATCTGACCAATCGCACTCCTGCAAAAGTTTAAACAGGAGTTATTTGAATTTAAACAAGACTGGGGTATTCATTTCAAATTTATGGAGGTCCAGATTAGTCATTTTTTTTTCCAACTGAACATTTACAGAACCTCATAACCATTATAATTTAGGAATTTACTTTAGGATTAAGGGTAGGTTTTATAATATACTACTAATTATTTTGCCTGCAACGCTATTAAAAAGGGCTTAGTTAACAATGAATTAATTTGCTTGAAACACAAGCCCAGCCCATAAGGGGCTTACAATACCACAAATTAGACAAAAAAAAAAGAGAAAACCATAAAATATAGGTGCAATAATTACAATATAACAATATTTTTTATTATAAATTGGCCATTTCAGGAGATTGGTAAAGCTCGATTCCAGCTCGTTTTCCTCAAGGCGGGGCTTGACGGGGCAAAGCGATTTTGTAAACAAACCAACATGGTGTGTGGACGGAGTGGCTGTAAGTGACCTCTGTCGTTTATGCAGTAGTATTATTTCAAACTGATTGAAGAGCATAGGTGAACAAAGTCTCGGCAGTCGTTTGAACAAGTGACTAATTGTGATGCAAGGCAACACTCCAGTGGCATTCGAATGTCATTGGAGGGTATGGAACATATCTGAGGAACTGACTGGTTTACTGAACTCTGCCAGATTGAGTTTCTGTATATAGAATATAGATTCTATAGAGATATATAGAGAGCTCACGTCAGTTTCTTCCAGGCTTTAGGCTTTAAACTTGAAATTAAACTTCATCCTGTGTCGTCAGTGCTCCAGATTATCTCAGGATTGTCTGCAAATATTTTGTATAGGTTGCTCTAAACTCATCATAAAAAGGGACAAAAGAAAAGATTCATTTTCAACTCTGTATTTTTACTACAGAATCTCTGCATGTTTTTTTTTTTTTTTTTTAATCTGACAGTTTCTTGCCAAGGGAAGGATTCCTGTAAATTGTTCCAGTAGAGAGAAAGATCTTTGACTTTATGTCAAGTTTTCTTTTACATAAAATTCTTTTTTTTTAATTAGTTCTGATCACATTAATGGTTGGTTAACATAATTCACCGTCTATAGATGTCACCAAGTAAAAGGCCCAAAAAGAACCCTCAAATGTCTGAATGTGTCTAAAATGTAAATCAGTGGAAGGAACCTTTACTCACTGTGTTTAATCCTGTCTTAAAATCAAATCATGTTAAATTATATTATTATAACATTATTATTATTATTATTATAAATGCATAACAGTAAAATATTGAGAAAGTAACACTGGAGCAACATACCTCTTGTCTAAAGAGAGATAGAGATAGATTTTTCTCTATTCTTATCTAAATGATTATAATCCTATAACCGTGAATAATGGTTCTGGATACACATAACCTAACCAATTGTAGCATGTTTTTATGTTAAAATAAGCTTTAAACAGACATGATATTGATTTCTACGCTGTAGTGAAGAAAATAATATAGCAGACGCGTACTTTGCTCTGTGGCCTGCAGTGTTGGAAGTAACGGCGTTACTAACGGCGTTCATTTTTCAGTAACGGAGTAATCGAATTAATTACTTTTCCCATCGTTGTAACGCCGTTATCGTTACTAAGAATGTAAAGTGTCGCGTTACTACAATTTGGTTGAAAAAAAGCGCGAGGTGTCATGCTTTGGCTACACATCAGCTGCTGCTGGAGAGAGCAGGGGTGTGTGGGCGTCTGCTCACTACATGCTCTGACTTCCACTAAACACAAGACAGCGTCAGCGACAATGCCGAGGAGCCGGGGAAATTCAAAGGTGACGTTCTCGAACTGGAAGTACCGGCACTACTTCTCGTTAAATGAAATTAAAGGCAAGAATGTTTCTGTAACATGCTGTAACATGTCCAGGAAAAAAGACTTTATCCACGTCTGCCTCAAGCAACTCAAACCTTCTGAAGCACCTCACATGAACACATGCTAACACGACACTTGTTGCTGCTGCCCCAAAGGCAGCTAGTGTGAGTTCCAGTGAAGGAGACAGAGCCACTGTTAAAACAAGCAACGCTCGATTTTACGTGTCAGCAACAACCACTGGTTTAGTTGTTAGATGAGGAGTATTTTAGAATAGATTAATGTATTATTCATTTTCTTTGAGAATGAACAACATGTTAATCTACAGAGAGAGTTGTGTTCTGTTTATTGTGCAATAATTTACAGGTACAGAGATTTGCACTACTTAAAGGCCAGGTCTCCCTTTGTTTCTTTTTACACAAGTTTACATTTGTGTGACTTAATTTTGCCATTGAATTTTATTTTCAATATTTAATTTTATATGTTTTTTATTTATATCATATGGCAGACTGATATCTTTTGAGTTGAAATAAATACCAAATGTTCTAAAATACTATATATAGTGTTTTTATTCTTCAATCAGTTAATTTAAACGTCTTTGATATTTAAGATGTTATAGAACGTAATACCCTTATAGAACATAAAAAAAAATAACTTCAGTTACTTTGCTGAGTAACTGAGTTACTTTTACAATGTTGTAACTGAGTTACTAACTCAATTACTTTTTGGGAAAAGTAATTTGTAACTGTAACTAATTACTTTTTTGAAGTAAGATGACAAACACTGGTGGCCTGTAAAAGGGAAGTGACTGATGAGAGAGCCCGCGTCCTTCAATTGTGTCGTCACAGTCAAGGTTTTTGAGAAACAAGGCTCTTTTGTCCAAGTGGAGAGACTTGCCGATTACAGAGAGATCCCCCAGTATATTTGTTTAACACTTTGTGAGTTAGAGACCTCAAACACACAATTGTACATACTTTAATTTTCTGGGCCCAGTATTTCAAAACTTGAAATCCAGATCGTAATGATTCGGATTTCTAAATCCCCCTATCCTGACATATGGCTCAAAGTAATTTATCACGGTATTTTAGAACTTTGACGGATTGAATCAAAATAATCCTGATCCTCTCAGATCCTCTCTAAATCCATTTCCAAATCCATTGCCCCCTGGATTACAGACAAGAAACAGGAAATGAAGCTTAAAAAGCTATGCTCTTGGCCTACAAGACCACCACTGGTTCTTCACTCTCATATCTTCACTCACTAATACAGACCTACGTTCCTACCAGATCCCTGCACTCTGCAAATGAACAACGTCTGGTGGTACCGTCCCAAAAAGGTAAAAAAATCACTCTCACGTACCTTCTCTGGCTCTGTTCCACATTGGTGGAATGACCTGCTGCTACAAGATCAGCAGATTCTGTAGCCATCTTTAAAAAACGCCTGAAAACACATCTCTTCCGTCAACACCTGACTGACATACACTGAGTTCTACTTCCTTTCTATCGATTCCTTTCTTAAAAAAAAAAAAAAAAAAAAAAAATGGGTTTAAACTGACTAGTTTACTGACTGACTAGGTTTTTGTGCACTTATGCTTTTTGTACCTTGTGTTGTTAAAATTGCTTCCATTGTTTTTCCTCACTTGTAAGTCGCTTTGGATAAAAGCGTCTGCTAAATGACTAAATGTAAATGTAAACATTTCACCGAAACAAGGAGGAGCTTGCACAAATTTTGTCTCTAAATGCAAGTATAATCTTGATCAGTGTTGTTGCGTTCTAACACTAGATGAAGGGAGTTCATTGTATTGAACTAAACCACCCAAACATTTATAGGTTTTCATATTTTTAATAAAGATAACATGCAAACAATGACAGAAGAGGGAGGAATAAGTAAATAAACCTTCTGCCTAAGGAGACTTTGAGAGCAATTAATACCAATTTTTACCAAACAATTTAAGTCAGAGGTGTGTCCAATCACTGAGGAGTGGCCGTAAAGCTGCCCTGCTCACTACAAAACACACACCTGGTAAGAATTGTGTCTTGATGAGAAGCATTGTCTGATGTGTCCATGGCTCGCTCAAAAGAGCAGTCTGAAGACCTGCGATCAAGAATTGTTGATTTGTATAAAGCCGGGAAAGGTTACAAAACCATCTCTAAAAGTCTGGATGTTCATTAATCCACAGTTAGAGAAATTGTCTACAAATGGAGAGAGTTTGCCACTGTTGCTTCTCTCCCAAGGAGTGGCCGTCCACCAAAAATGACAAGAGTTCAGCGCAGAATACTCAGAGGTAAAAAAGAACCCTAGAGTATCTGCTAAAGACTTACAGAAATCACTGGCACAGTCCAATATCTCTGAGCAAACATCGACTATATGTCAAACACTGGCCAAGAATGGTGTTCATGGGAGGACTCCACGGAGGAATTCACTGTTATATATATATATATATATATATATTAGGGCCGGGACTTAAAAGCGTTAATTAGGATTAACGCGTTAAACGCAAACGCAAAAAATAAATAACATAATTTTAACCACACTTATTTTTGCACCGCGGAACGTTTTTCAATGAATGGACCGATTATACTGGAGCACCAACTGGCGTCCTTGACCTCCGACCACAGTCAACATGAGCGAAGAAGCTTACGAGACCGCTTTGCTTGGCCCCGTGGATGGGAAATCCAAAAATGAAAGGATTGAAGCGTCGACAAGAGCATGGTTGTGTGCAACAAGGAATTTGTGTATCACCGCAGCACATCGAGCCTCAAATATCACCTCAACACAAAACACACGTGGACGTTAGCCCGACTCCGAGTAAAGTTACAAGGACCAGGGTAACTACACTTCTACACTTAATGGCAAACATTGCACTGGTCTGCTGGACTTAAATAAATAAACAATATTTTGTTGATTAAGCTTATGTATTCAGTCATTATTCAATGGTATACTAAAAATCCATGTGAAAAATTACTTCTCACTGTTCTTAGGACAAATATTTATATATATATATATATATATATATATATATATATAAATGCAAGGTAAAATATAATTTGAATAAAAATTACCCTGTGTTTAAAAGGGTTAAAATTTTATGTGTTTAAATTGATATCTTTGAAACAGGTCTGAATGTATACAAGGTATAAATAAATCCTATGTCATGTAAGAGTACAAATGGCAGTAAACATTTTTTTAATCGGTGTGAGGATTATGAGGGGGTCCGGGTAAAAAGTTTGAGAACCCCTGCTCTACAATATAACAGCCTCAGGCACACAAACAAACAAGTGACAGAATATAATCACGGCTCTGCACATTGGGTATATCTTCATCATCAAGCCGATGCCAATGAATATGAAAAAAAAACACTCACCCACTCAATTCAAGTATTATTCTGCACATGTTTAGGGGCTCCTATTATTGTGTAATATTACTTGACAGTGTTCACTGCAATACCATTTATATTGTTTCTTCTATGGGGTGTGCAATATGTTATTGAGTAAGGAAGACAATCAATAGTAGTATAGTAATACTAGTAATAGTATAGTGTATGAATTGTCTATTGCTGTGTATGAATTGATTGTTCAATGCTGGTCCCTTGACTACCCAAGACAAATTCCTACTGTTGGGTATGAACACATTTTAGACGGATGAGAGATAAATAAGATTAAATTAGTGGATAGAGTAGTTTATGTGAGGGACCTTGTAGTTTCTGAGAGAGTCCATCTTCCTTCTCTGTCGTCTCACTGCCATAGGTCGAATTTTATGTCCGTCTTCTTCTTCGTCCAGTTCAGGAAGTGTCACCTCCTCAAACCCACTCATATTCCTGCTCCCTGAGCTTAGTCCTGCAGCCTCTGCGCCTTCGCCTTCTTCCAGCCAATGAGCTTCCTCAAACTGTCCAGGCCGTGCCGGAGGGGGGCGCAGGTCATCGAAGAAGACCCAGAACTCAGATTGAAGGTGATTATGACCCTTTAACAGAGATGCTATCTGGGATTTCAGCTGAAACACACCACAAGACAAGAAATGATTGAAACTAAGCTCTCGTCATATTGCTTGGTTAACAATTAAGCTACTGAAATGCAATACCAGCTAATATGGGAAATGTCCAAATCTATCTAAAATTCACACCAAACCTCTAAATTCTTACTTCGCTCATACTGGCTGGGCTGATATCAGGCACAAGCTGCAGTGCTTTGATGATCTTCTGGTAGTGGGACGGATTGTCTCCAAAACTTATCTCCAACTGCCTGAGAAAACGCCGGCTGCGATCAAAAGCCTGCTGCTCCTCAAACTGGGGTAAAGCATAGACTCGTAAAATATGGACACTGACAAGGAGTGAAATGGCGCTTTGAGGCATCCGTATTTGTAGCCCAAGTGATAGTACAGCATAAACAATGCTCTTACCAGGCCACACTCCAAAGCCTGTTCCGGTCGTAGAAAGGCTGCAAAGTCTCGAAGCAGATCGGTGCGATGTCCCAGAAGGCACTGCAGCTTCCTGAATAGAGCCACTACTTCCTGTCCCTCCCCTACGGTTGCAAACTCCCCCAAAAGAGACACAAACTGTTCCACCTTCAGCGGGGCTTCGTGTAAAGCCTCACGGACCTGCAACAGACAAAACACTTTCAGAGGCATTTGTACTAGATCCATATACATTTCTATATTAACAGATGATAATGTCCCATTAATTTTTTTGCCATTCTTCGCCAATTAGATTTAAACTTTGTTCTTGTTTTTCACCATATATAATTACTAACTGATCTCTGTTTATCCCTAAAGCACCTTCCCTTGGAAGCAGACCAGTTTGCTTCTTAGGTCTGCAACACCAGTCGATTGCATACTTTCCCAAATGCCCCAAATTTGAAGAGAAAACTGTGTTTAAAGTCCAGAGTTTGATTAAAAGAGATTTTTTCAATTAATAACACATTTATTTGTGCTCCCAGTGAATGGGATGTTACATGTTTCAATCAAAATGTTTTAAGGTTTAGGTTGTACAGGACCCTGGAAAACCTTCTGGAGCACTCCTCTCCAAACGCAAAACAGCATTTATATATTTTCAGGATTTTAAACATCCTTTTTAAAATGGAAAGTCACTGATTCTGCTGTGGGTCATATACATTCAGGTCCATAAATATTGGGACATCAATTCTAATCTTTTTGGCTCTATACACCACCACAAAAAATTTGAAATGAAATGAACAAGATGTGCTATAATTTGAGAAATTTATATTTGGAAACTGTTGCTGTCAACTCTCAATATGAAATCCAAAGATGGCCAAGTCAATCACCTGACTTGCTCCGATTGAGCATGCATTTCACTTGCTGAAGACAAGACAATGTAAGTTGCTTTGGATAAAAGCGTCTGTTAAATGACTAAATGTAAATGTAAGACTGAAGGGAAAATGCCCCAACAATAAGCAGGAACTGAAGACAGTTGCAGTAGAGGCCTGGCAGAGCATCACCAGGGATGAAACCCAGCGTTTGGTGATGTCTATGCGTTCCAGACTTCAGGCTGTAATTGACTGCAAAGGATTTGCAACCAAGTATTAAAAAGTGAAAGTTTAATTTATGATTGTTAATCTGTCCCATTACTTTTGGTCCTTTAAAAAGTGGGAGGTACATATACAAACTGTTGTAATTCCTACACTGTTCACCTGATTGGGATGCAAATACCCTCAAATAAAAGCTAAAAGTTAAAGCAAATCTTGTTCGTTTCATTTCAAATTAATTGTGGTGGTGTATAGAACCAAAAATATTAGAATTGTCTAACTGCAAACATGAAGAGCCCCAGGAAGAGACTCAGGAAGCCAGTGTGATCTATGAGCTTATGTTAATGGTAGGTTATCAATAGGCAAACTAACTGTTGAAAATACTCTGGATGCATTGGAAACACACAGTAATGAGGGATACAGTGCCTTGTGAAAGTATTCGGTCCCCTAAAACTCTGCGACCTTTTGCCACATTTCAGGCTTCAAACATAAAGATATGAAACTGTAATTTTTTGTGAAGAATCAACAACAAGTGGGACACAAGCATGAAGTGGAACAAAATTTATTGGATATTTCAAACTTTTATAACAAATAAAAAACTGAAAAATTGGGCGTGCAAAATTATTCAGCCCCTTTACTTTCAGTGCAGCAAACTCTCTCCAGAAGTTCAGTGAGGATCTCTGAATGATCCAATGTTGACCTAAATGACTAATGATGATAAAGGTGGAATCCACCTGTGTGTAATCAAGTCTCCGTATAAAATGCACCTGCACTGTGATAGTCTCAGAGGTCTGTTTAAAGCGCAGAGAGCATCATGAAGAACAAGGAACACACCAGGCAGGTCCGAGATACTGTTGTGGAGAAGTTTAAAGCCGGATTTGGATACAAAAAGATTTCCCAAGCTTTAAACATCCCAAGGAGCACTGTGCAAGCGATAATATTAAAATGGAAGGAGTATCAGACCACTGCAAATCTACCAAGACCTGGCCGTCCCTCTAAACTTTCAGCTCATACAAGGAGAAGACTGATCAGAGATGCAGCCAAGAGGCCCATGATCACTCTGGATGAACTGCAGAGATCTACAGCTGAGGTGGGAGACTCTGTCCATAGGACAACAATCAGTCGTATACTGCACAAATCTGGCCTTTATGGAAGAGTGGCAAGAAGAAAGCCATTTCTTTAAGATACCCATAAAAAGTGTTGTTTAAAGTTTGCCACAAGCCACCTGGGAGACACACCAAACATGTGGAAGAAGGTGCTCTGGTCAGATGAAACCAAAATCGAACTTTTTGGCAACAATGCAAAACGTTACGTTTGGCGTAAAAGCAACACAGCTCATCACCCTGAACACACCGTCCCCACTGTCAAACATGGTGGTGGCAGCATCATGGTTTGGGCCTGCTTTTCTTCAGCTGGGACAGGGAAGATGGTTAAAATTGATGGGAAGATGGTTGGAGTCAAATACAGGACCATTCTGGAAGAAAACCTGATGGAGTCCTTTTTATTGAAGTAGCTGCAATTTTATAAATACATTTTGTAATCTTGACGAGTGGGGATTCTATACCCTGTTCTTTATGGGCTTTTTTCTCTTGCTGGGCCCTGTATTACTGGCTTGGGCCTGACACACCACACCAAGCCTGTACTGCCGCTTGCACCTGCTGCATCGCACCGAGCCTGTGCTAGGCACAAGAAAATCAATTTTATACCGATACACAATTCTGTAAAGAAAAAGTGTGTTATTTTATTGCTGCTTTTACTGTCAGGGAATGTTGAATCCAACCCTGGTCCAGAACCTTCATGTTTGAGTACTCCTGATGATTTTAAAGCTAAGTGTGGCCTTGGAATTGCTCATGAAGTCTTCTCCCTAAATTAGATTTGATAAAAATCTGGGTTGACAGATTTAACACTGATATTCTGGTTGACATTGCTATCAGAGGTTACAATGTTTTGCGCTGTAACCGTCCCAGAAAAGGCGGTGGTGTCGCTCTTTACGTAAGGAACAGATTTTTGGTAACTGTTCTGTCATCGTTGTCTATTAGTAAAAAGTTTGAATGTCTTGCTTTGAAATTAGAACTTTATGAGGGCCATTCTATCACAGTTGTAGGCTGTTACAGACCTCCTTCAGCAACAAATGATGCTTTGTCCTTATTGACAGGGATTTTAATCTGGATTGGCTGACATCTGTTTCTGATCATTTTAAAGTAATTTGTGATTCTTTTAATCTCACACAGCTGATCAGTAATCCAACACGGCCAAATCTTAAACAGCCAAAAAAATCCTCCATCCTTGATCTAATTTTTACTAATGTCCCGCATAAATATACTGCTATTGGAATATTTGCCAATAATTTAAGTGACCTTTGTGTTATCACCACTGTTAGACAAACAAAAATTATTAAAAGAAGACCTCAAATTATGTTTAAACAGGATTTTAAACATTTCTGTGAACAAGCTTTTTATCATGACTTGTGGATCTGTGACTGGAAAAGATTTTTCTTATTAATGATGTGGAACTAGCTTGGAAATATCTTTATGATGCTTTGTCTGAAATTATCAACAAACATGCACCGTTTCGCAAATTTAGAGTAAAAGTACAATCCCTGGTTTTCCTGTGAGCTGTCTGAACTTTTGAAAGAAAGAGATCATGCTTGGGCTAAGGCCAGAAAAACAAAGTCTCAGGTCGACTGGCTGAGTTTTAGACAACTCAGAAATCGCTGCACTTCCCTTTTATTAAAAAGAGTAAATCTGAATATTACTTGTCTAAAACCACAAGTTATCTCAATGATCCCAAAAAATTTTGGGAAAGTTATTAAATCATCTTATGGAAACATACAGACCAATGAACTCCCAACATGCATTGTGGAAAATTCACATATTTTCACAGATAAATCTGAAATACTAAATTGTTTTAACAAACATTTCGTTTCATCAGGTTGTCTATATGAGACATTGAATCCAACTACCAAAACTTTTGAACCAAAAGGGCATTGATCGCCCCCCTCCATTACCTTCCTCAATTGGCTTGTTTGTTTTCAGACCAGTGACGGCAGAAGTCTACAAAGCCCTCAAGCAGCTGGAAACAGATAAATCTGCAGGTCCAGACAATCTTGATTCTTTTTTTTCTTAAAATGTCAAAAGATTTTATAACTGAACCTTTGACATATCTTTTTAACTTTAGCCTTTTAAACAATGTCATCCCTATGGTCTGGAAGTCTGCTTTTGTTCTTCTCTTGTTGAAAGGACGGGACTCGGCCGATCTTAATAACTACAGGCCGATATCAAAGTTATGTATACTGGCAAAGGTCTTTGAGAAAATTGTTGCGGAACAGCTTAAAAAATTGATTGAGGTTCATGAAATTTTATCAAACAATCAATCTGGTTTTCGAAAATTACACAGTACAATAACTGCTGCAGTTAAAGTATTTAATGATATCATTGAGACTCTTGATTGTAAAAAGTTTTGTACAGTGTTGTTTATTGACTTGTCAAAGGCCTTTGACACCGTCGATCATGTCACCCTGTTAAATCGGCTTCATAAAATTGGTCTGTCTGACACTGCTATTGGCTGGTTTTCTAACTCTCTGTCAGGTAGAACTCAGTGTGTACACCTAGTTGGCATGTCTTCCTCCTTTCTTTCAGTAACTAAAGGAGTACCCCAGGGTTCTGTTCTGGGGTAATTGCTGTTTTCTATTTATGTGAATGATCTTGGTGAAAAGGTGTCAAATGTCTTTTTTCACTTTTATGCTGATGACAGTTATCTATTGTTCGTCTCCTTCAATTGAACAAGCCTTTGATTTCTTACAGTCTGCGTTTGATGCTGTTCAGTCTCATCTAAATCAGCTGAGGCTAGTGTTAAATGCGGACAAATCTAAAGTTATGGTTTTCTCAAATAGAAAACAGCTACCCTCTCAGCTCCCTAAAATAAAAACAGCTGATGGAAAAGAAATCCAAATGGTCTCTTCTTATAAGTATTTAGGCTTTGTTATTGATGAAAATCTGTCCTTTAAACAACATATTGAGCATCTTATACGTAAACTGAAGCTAAAGCTCAGTTTTCTTTTCAGAAATAAATCATGTTTCTCTGCTTATACAAGGAAACGTTTAATTTCTGCAACTTTTTTACCTTTATTGGATTACGACGATCTCCTTTTTATGAATGCATCTGACCGTCTTTTAAAAAAGCTGGACACTGTTTATCATTGTGCTTTACGTTTTATGACTGGTTGTGGAAATCGTGTTCATCATTGTATATTGTATGCTACAGCTGAGTTTCCATCCCTGTATGTTCGCAGGTGGTCACATTTGTTGACTTTCATCTATAAATGTATTCTTGGGCTCCTCCCATCTTACCTCTGCACATACATGCGTAAAAACCAACAACAGTATGCCCTGCGTTCTCAGAAGAACATACTGATGATGGTTCCCAGAGTCAGAACAGAGTTGGGTAAGGCAGCATTTCAGTAACTGCCCCCTGTGCATGGAATGAACTGCAAAAGCACCTAAATCTAGGGATGCACCGAAATGAAATTCTTGGCCGAAGCCGAAGCCGAATAATAATGAAATGCTTGGCCGAAGGCCGAATACCGAACGCGGTGTTTCACATTTTTTCCATTTATTTTGCCAATTTTTTCACCATTACAATAATTAAATAGTAAAAATTTGCTTTTTACTATTTTGTGTTGCCTTTCAGATAAAAAAAAATCAAATAACAAAAATACAATTTCAAAATATTTATTTAACTAACAATGAGCAATACATTTGTTATGGTATTTATTAATCTTCCTTAATGTAAAATAATGAAAAAAATATTTAGTTCATGTTAGTATGAGTGCATTCACAATTTTAACAAATAGGCCTCCCACTTTTGATACTTTTAAATTAAAAAATTACAAATGTGATACTTAATTTTAATACTGTATTAGTAAATGTTAACATTAAGATTAATAAATGCTGTTAATAAGGGGTTTTCATTGTTAGTTAATGTAAAAAATAGAAACTACTTATAAAGTGTTACCATAATCCAAAATATAAATAAAATCTTAAATTAATTTCCCATACAAGTAGCCTACCTGCGTGCATCTGCGCCAGGTCGGGAAAGCGGCCTTGATTGGTCTTACAAAATTCGAGAGGGTTATTGCTCCTGGGGATGGGGACTTCTGAGAGATAGCTACCCATCTAACTGTTGAGCAGTCGAGCTTGTCCTCTGTCTTGCAAATGTTGGAGGATCTCATCGAACATGTCAGACAGCGAGACTGTCTTGTGCTCATCTGTAGTTTACTCTCTGCGCTGTTTTCATCTCCTGCGCTGTGCATCACCTGACCGTCTCCATTACCTAGCGGCTTTCCCAAATCCAACTCGGCCTGGATTATTTCTCGTGTGTCCATCTTTTCCCCCACATCCAAGTAATGATCGTGGGTGGACAGATCAATCCGTGCAGCAATAAACAAACGCACTGCTGCTTACAACGCCGGCCTTCTGTCGGGAAACATGAGCGAGTACAAAGCATCGTGCTATGCTCTCCGACACGCAGTAAGTGCCGCAAAACACAGACACAGGGAACGCATTAGTGTTGTCACGATACTGGAATTTCTAACTTCGATACGATACCTTAAAAAATATCGATATTCGATACCATTTTCGATACCAAAGGGAAAACAACTGTCACAATATTATTATTTTAAATTTTTTTATTTAAAGATAAATATAAAATCAGCCAAGGTCTGCTTAGACCTTAGTTAACTTTCCTCACCGTGAGGGGTCCGGAAATTTTTAATAAAAGGATATGTGTTTGAATATAATTCTTTAAAGTAAAGTCTCATGTATTCCACACCTACAGCCTCTTAAACAATTTGGAGATGAATGTTGATAATCCACTGTTTTCTGTATTTTATTCTTTGGTTACATGAGGAGGATGTTTGAGTGTTTAGCTTTCGCAAAACACAGCTCACAGACAAAAGAAAAATACTACAAAATCAAAAGAAGCTAAAGCTAAAGCTCAGGACCTGGTGGTTTATTGACAACAGTCTGGAATCCTGCATATTATGCCTGGTACTCCTTCATGTGTGAGAACATTTTAAATACAAAATCATCAATTCAAGCCAAATTATTTTCTGATTAAAATAAACGTTCCCTGCCGTCCATAACGTCAGTGAATCTTTATTATGTTTTGCCAAGGCTTTTAAATTTTAGTTGTTTCTAACTCATTATCAGGCTACGCTAAACATGTTGAAATTTCCCGCTGCTCTGTCCGTAACCATAGGAACCTGAGGACGTGTTGACGTAGCCGTCCTAGAAGTGCAGGTTCAAAAATATGTTTTCGCGGTCCGCCTTTTGAAGACCCCTGATGTAGTGCACTTGTTCAAAGGCCTCTCAGATTGTCATACTTTCAGAAACCAATAGTGCAAGTAAAAACAAAAAAAAAACTCGATATCGATACTCGGTATCGAAACTTCGGGAAATGAGTATCGTATCGTTTTAGATATTTCAGTATCGATATTTATCGAAATATCGATATTTTTGACAACACTAGAACGCATTGAGTCACATTTCCAGCTAAATGACTCCCGACGCATGTGGCAAGGACTAAGGACCATCTGTGATTTTGGAAATAAATCCTCTACAGTGGTGAGAGCAGATCCGTCGCTGGCTGACGAGCTTAACACCTTCTACGGCCGCTTCGAAAGCAATCAAAGCAGTGTGAGTCTGCCGTTCAGCGCGTCAGGAAGCAGCAGTCAGAGCAGCGATCATCATGTGATCACCGTGACGGAGGACGAGGTTCGAAGGGCACTAAAGCGAGTGAATGTAAGGAAAGCAGCTGGACCTGACGGGATTTCTGGCCGTGTTCTGCGGTCCTGCGCTGATCAGCTCGCTGGTTTGTTTACATCCATCTTTAATGAGTCTCTTGCCACATCGGTGGTTCCCACCCCATTCAAAAAATCGACCATCATCCCTGTGCCAAAAAACAATAAACCCTCTTGTCTAAATGACTATCGTCCAGTGGCCCTCACATCAATAGTCATGAAGGTCTTTGAGGGACTGGTTAAAAACGTCATCTGCTCCTCCATCCCGGATACTTTGGACCCCCTTCAGTTTGCTTATCGCCTAACAGATCCACAGATGATGCCATCTCTCACATCCTGTACTCTTCTCTTACACACATTGACAGCAATAACAGGAACTATGTAAGACTGCTATTTATTGACTATAGCTCAGCTTTTAATACTATAGTCCCCATTAAGCTAGCTTCCAAACTCATAGACCTCGGACTGAATCCTTCACTCTGCAACTGGATCCTTGATTTCCTCACCGGCAGACCTCAAGTGGTGAAACTAGGCCAGTACACCTCCAGCTCCATCACACTGAACGTAGGAGCCCCACAGGGCTGTGTCCTGAGTCCCCTGCTCTACTCTCTCTACACACACGACTGCGTGTCCTCGCACAGCTCCACATCCATTATCAAATTCGCTGATGATACTGTGGTTCTGGGCCTCATTCACAACAACAATGAGACCGCATACTTGGATGAAGTAGGAAATTAACATCATGGTGCCAGGACAACTGCCTCTCCCTGAATGTGAGCAAAACAAAAGAACTGATTGTAGACTTCAGGAAGACGCAGCAGCAGCCCTACACTCCTCTTACAATAGGCGGGACCCCTGTGGAGAGGGTGAGTAGCTTCAAGTACCTTGGTGTAAACATCTCTGAGGACCTGACTTGGACTACTCACACTCAAACTCAGGTAAATAAAGCCAGGCAAAGACTGTACTATCTGCGACAGCTGAGGAAATTCAGGGTCTCACCAAGCAATCCTGAAAACTTTCTATTCTGGAGCTATAGAAAGTATATTGACTCAATGTATCTCTGTGTGGTATGGGAACAGCTCCAGTCAAGACTGCAAAGCCCTGCAGAGAGTTGTGCGCTTAGCTGAGCGCATTTCAGGGTCTGCTCTCCTCTCTGCAGGACATCTACCACAAACGCTGCAGAAGCAGAGCTGCAAAAATCACCAAAGACTCCACCCACCCCAGTAATCATATTTTCACTCTGCTGCCATCTGGTAAGCGCTACCGTAGCCTGATGGCAAAAACTGAGAGACTTAGGAGGAGTTTTTTCCCACAGGCCATCAGGCTCTTGAACTCAAAACCAGCTACCTCACACTGACACACTGACAGTGTCACTCTGTTTTGCTACAAACTGTTTTGCACATTTGCTTCCTGCACCTTCATGTGATTCTTAATATTTAAGACCACAGCTAAATGCATATATGCACACTGTACATCCCTGTACATTTTTTAATATTTTAAGTCTACAGTTTACATTCATGTAAACATTCAAAAATCTTGAATCTTGAATCTTGAATATCGTTGATCAAGCACAGTCGCGATGCTGTACAGGAGTTCTGAGTCCGCCTGACTAAATCGTGTGCTGACAGCTTCTAAGAGCGCACTTTTAGTTTCACTTTCACTCCGTGGTCTGTTTCACTTGAAGTAGGATGCGTTTTGCAGATGCACCCGTCTGGACAATTCAGCAGAACAATGTCTGCAAAGCGGCCGTTTTGCCTCTTTCTCTGACACTTTAAAGTGCTTCCACACTGCTGACATGTTTGCTGCATAAAGCCCGCGCCTCTCACTCTACGCGGGTTAATTGATTGCGTCATTAAAAACGCCATTGTTCGGCAAAATTTATTCGGCCTTTTTACTTATTCTGCTTTTTTTGGCTATTTTCGGCCGAATAATTTCGGTGGCCGAACATTCGGTGCATCCCTACCTAAATCTTTCTAAATTTGTGACTTTGGGAGAATTTAAATCTATTCTAAAGAAGCGTGAACTCAATGAACTTGGAAAATGTAACTGTTTTTAAACTTGTACACATTGACTGTAAATATCATTTGTTTTGTTGAAGTCATGTATGTTTTTTAAAATGTATGTAAATGCTGTTGTCTTGGCCAGGTCACTCTTGAAAAAGAGATTTTTAATCTCAATGAGTCTTTTATCTGGTTAAATAAAGGTTAAATAAAATAAAAAAGAACTGAGACTGGGACAGAGATTTGTCTTCCAACAAGACAATGATCTAAAACATAAAGCAAAGTCTACAATGGAATGGTTCACAAATAAACATATCCAGGTGTTAGAATGGCCAAGTCAAAGTCCAGACCTGAATCCAATCGAGAATCTGTGAAAAGAACTGAAAACTGCTGTTCACAAATGCTCTCCATCCAACCTCACTGAGCTCGAGCTGTTTTGCAAGGAGGAATGGGCAACCATTCCAGTCTCTCGATGTGCAAAACTGATAAAGACATACCCCAAGCGACTTACAGCTGTAATCGCAGCAAAAGGTGGCGCTACAAAGTATTAAGTTAAGGGGGCTGAATTATTTTGCGAGGCCAATTTTTCAGTTTTTTATTTGTTAAAAAAGTTCAAAATATCCAATAAATTTCGTTCCACTTCATGATTGTGTCCCACTTTTTGTTGATTCTTCACAAAAAATTACAGTTTCATATCTTTATGTTTGAAGCCTGAAATGTGGCAAAAGGTCGCAAAGTTCAAGGGGGCCGAATACTTTCGCAAGGCACTGTACATAAGTTTGTGTATGCAGTTGCCAACGTATTTTCTTCTTGTGATATGTAGCTACACTGGGAGTTCAAGTCAACTGTAAATATGTTAATACCCGTAAAGAGCATTGTGGCGTTATGCAGCTGCTAGCTGCTTTCAGCTGTACTTTTCTGGTCTTTACAGGAAACTTGCGGTCCTTTTACCTAGGACTGGGATGCTCAGAATGCGGCAGGAAGGACAACTGTCCCCAGAGCTGAGAGAATCAGTAGATAAACTGTACAGCAGAAGTTCCATGCATCAGAACCTCTAAAGTCCTGAAGGCTACCTGCAGTATGTTCACATCTAAACCTCATATAAACGTGATTATTAACCTACAGTAGCATGTATTTTTATTATTAAAATAGCTTTAAACAATAACCTGACACGATAAGAAGTTTATGTAGCGACACTGTAGCGAAGAAAACAATATGGCGGACAAGTTCTTTGCTCTGTGGCTTGTAAAGGGAAGTGACGTGATTGGATTGTGTCGTTACAGTCATGATTTTAATAAACAAGGCTCTTTTGCCCAAGTGGAGAGACTCAGCCGATAACAGAGAGATCCTGCGGTTGCTTTGCTTCACACTTAGTGATTTAGAGACCCTAAACATAAAATTATAGGCGCAGAAAGATCTTAACGTGTTTTTTGCATTGAATGACCCCTTTGGACACACAGGGCACCCTTAACTGCATTTGTTGCATTTAAGCTGGTTTAAGCAGAATCTGATCTGGCTGTAGGTGTTTACTCACTGATTTGAAGCATTATGAAAGTTGTGGTATGTGGAATGATGATGTAATCCTTCTGTTTTTCTTTGTGTTGCGTGTAGCAGGTTGTAGGTGTTTACTCACTCTATTGAGGTAGCTCTGAGCGAAGGCTGTGTCCTTGCTCTCTCGGCAAGGGTCATTTTCAAGAATGTTCTCATCATAAAGCAATAAGAGTTTGGAGGCGTTTTTGCTAAGTCTATCCTGGCGACTGCGCTTGAGCCCTCGAGGAGGACGAGAGCAACCTGCAAACACATAAGCGATATTACTATCATACAAAATCAGAGACAGGATTTTGAAAAGCAAGAGTTGAGACCTTGATACAGTAAAATCTACAAATAACTCATATCTACCCTGATGGTAATGCTAACATCCATAGCTATACTCGGCTAAGATGTCACCAACATCTAGAGCCCTATTTTTTAAATACATTTTTTTAAATTAACTTTTTATTTATAGAGATATTGAAGAACCTAGGGTTAGGAAATAAATCACAGTTCTGAAACATGAGTTAGGTATCTCACTATGGGACACATTCTTCAAGCTGTCCCCACAAAATCCCTATAACACTATACATGTCTCCTGGCAGGCAAACGAGACATCTGCTCTCCAGAGGAAAGACGCCATCCTCCTATAAGAGCACTGCGTCATATCACCACTTAAGTCTATGTAAATAGACTAAAGTGCTGACTGAAATAGACAGCCTGTGTAAATATTTTTTGTTCCTTTTATTAAACATGCAAAGTTTTTTTTCTAATACCAGTAGGCTGAAAAATACTAAACCTCCTGCGGCGCACGTCATCTGACTGCCCCATATTAGAGGATGCAGTCAGACGTGGTGAATGCAAGGGAGTCCGTCCCAAAAGTCCTAAAGGTTGCACTATTTCGGGATTTACCTCAGGTGAAAGGAAAAGGAGAGCACCTAAGGAGGTTGTGGTCAATATTTGTGAAGAAAATTAGGTCATTGAAGGACAAAAAACAAATTGGATTTACTGTGTTGCTCACTAAACTCTTTATACTGACACCTGCCTTTAAAACAAGCTTCTGATGAAGCCCAATCAGAAAGGGTTTGGAGTTTATCTGTGGAAATATAGCTTATACAGCGACAGACAACAAATCCAAGTACAGCAACAGTGAAAGACTGAAAGGTTTTAAACGCGCATAAGACATATAGTGCTTGGCTATAATTGTGTGTGACTGAAAACACCCAGCACTTTGTCCGTGCTGTTCCAAAGTAGTTATTTCTGTTGAAAAGCCAGTAACTACCTTAATACTAAGTCATGCACGTCATAACGCTGTGTTTCCTGTGCACTATGCAGTCAGAGCCGTGACAGAAAAGACAGAAGAGTAAAAAAGCCATGCGAGGGGCATTGTCTCTGTTTTCAGGTTGGCCGTGTTATAACAGCACTCCATGGCACTGTGTAGCACAGCCATAGGTTTCTCCTAAGAGCAGTAGGAGTAAAGATAGGAGACTAACTACACTCTGCGGTGTGAGGTTTTCTGTTTGTTTTCGGAACATCCTCAAATTGGCAGCTTCATCACAAAACCAGCATAGAAAGGGCAGCTTTTTAACAGCGAAAACTCATTCACATGAGCCCTAACACTGCGAAAAGCATGTATATGGGCATCTCCACAGAACCACAAGAAAAATACCACAACAAATGTGTAAAGGTAACATTCCATGTTACTCAAAAATTTATTATTTTTTAAATTTCTGAACTTAGTATTACACATTGGCTTTTCTAACCCTTTTCTGCTTATCTCTCTATATTGTGGCAGTCTAAAAGCTATTCAGACGTGGCAGCATGAAGCATGTACCTCGTCCTCGAACAGGCCCCTTGCCCACTTCTCCACGTGTAGCTTCCTCTCCGGCTGTGGTCTCCTCGTCTCCTCTAGCATCGTTTCCCCCTTCCTCCCTAGACTCCTCTCCTTTTGTGTTACCATCTTCCTCATCCTCCTCCTCTTCCTCCTGAGATAGGTCCTCCTCTGAATCTGCATCGCCACAAAGTCTGCGTTCAGCAGCCAACCACGTCAGCTGCTTCATGGTCTCCTGTAAACAAGCCCAAAACCAATGCTTAAAACCAACGGAAACCTGATTACATTTATCTAAAACCTGTTCCAATCCATTTCATTCATTCACTTATTTTCTACCATTTGCCCCATTAGCGGTCAGGTCTTGGAGGGCTGGAGCATGAACCAGCTGCTATAAGCCTAAGGGATGGGGCAGATAAAGGGGTGGGGCCAAAGGCCCCTGCTGATTGACCCCCTTATCTAATAAAATTCTAAATCTAATAAAATTTAAAACTTGTGCTTACCTGTAATTCTGGTACAGAAAGCACAGACTCCTCAGATGCTGATGACATGACTTCCTCTTCATCCTCATCTTGAGTGAGGTCATCAAACTCTTCTTCAAACTCTTCCTCTTCGCCCCCTTCATCTCCTCCCCCCTCTCCAGGCCCCGTCCCATCCTGGCCCTCATGTCCATCTTCTCCATCGTCTGCTCTTTCACCACCATTTTCTCCTCCGTTTGCCTCTTGATCAGCTCCTCCTTCACCATCATCAGCTCCTTGTCCTTCATTAGATCCTCCCCCCTCTCCACCAGCCCCCTCCTGTTCATCATTCCCATCCCCTTCCTCCAAACCTAAAACATTTCTCATAAAGTCTCTCTCTTTGTCAGTCTTTCCTTTATCTTTCCTTTCTTCACTTCCGTTCCTGGCTTCATGGTCTCCTCCTTCACTTTGGTCTCGTTGTATTATGATGTTAGACTTAGGTTTTCCATCCAAAATCATCTGGAACACAACAATTCCAGGACTCAGAGCTGGAGAAAGATTCAGGGGAGTTGTAGTTCTTATTATGGGTTGTGCAACAGGAATTTGTCGTCTTGTAGCTGGGTTGATCAGATTTCTTTTAATTGGACCAGTGGGTGAAACTGTACTGGAAAGCATGGGATGTACATCTGGTAGAACAACCGTACCAGTCATTATGGGAGTTGTAGTCTGTAGACTAGTGTCTGGTTGAG
Organism: Perccottus glenii; assembly: GCA_024416835.2. NCBI lineage: Eukaryota > Metazoa > Chordata > Actinopteri > Gobiiformes > Odontobutidae > Perccottus > Perccottus glenii. Next base: position 32,072,835 of record CM044551.2, on the reverse strand, counting down.
TCAGAGGTTTACAGCTTACAGAGGGTGTTGAGGGTTTAATGAACGAACTTGGACCCTTACTTGAGATTATAGTGTGGTTAAGTGGATTCATTGGTGTTGTAGCTGGTGTTTTGGGCTGTGGGGCAACTACCAAACTTGTACAGGGCATTATGGGAGTTGGTGTTCCTATTCCAAATTGTCTATCTGGCATTAGTGCATGTGCAGGTGGGATTACAGGATCTATATCTGGAATGGCACTAACAGTTGGAACTATGGGAGAAGTGCTTCTTATTAAAGACTGGTTATCTGCTGTGGGGTATGAAGTATGTATGAGGGCAGGTGGAGCTGGTATTGAGGGCTGTAGGGACAGGGCTGCAGTCTGTATTAGAGGGCTGTAGGGGGATCCAAAAGGTAGCAACAAAGAAATCAAATTTTGTTTCTGTGAATTTAGCTCAGACTTTAAAAGTAGAACGTGGTTATAATTAGAAAACAAGAGGTGATCCGACTGGTTCTCTTTGAGTAATTCACCTGAAGTTGGTGATTTTGCTTCACTATGAGTAGGACAGTCTGTGACATTTTTGTTGACCTTCCCATTGTTTTGTCCCTTTTGTTCCACTTGTTTAAGGGTGTGGTGTTTTTTGGCAAGGGGCATTAATGCAGCGTTGTGTGCAAGTGTAAAAAGACGGCGCTGTTGCTGTGGCGCCTGGGGGCGGGTCTTAGCAAGCCAATGGGGGTGGAGCCTCAAGGTACAGCCAAGGGGAAGAGATGGAGGGTAACTCAGGGAAGAAGAAGAAAGACGGGTTCTCTGGATAAGTTCTCGACTGTTCTGTGGAGGAAAAATAAACAGTAAAATGTGTTTAAACGGATTGTAACACAATTGGTCCACTGGCAACAGATTGCGAGCTAATGCATTGTCTGGAACAGGACACAATGGATTTTATTGAGTAGTGAATCTTGCTAAATTGTGTTCTATTTAGATGTGTTTTCTCACTGGGCCTTGTCCCCTTTGCGAAGAAACTTTCCAAAGATGTTTTTTACTCATTTTGCTAGCTTGGGCGTTTAATTTTAGCGACAACGCATTATGTGACCGGGACAAGCGTCAAGAGTGACGGATGTAATATAGGGTACCCGGTCATTTTTCAAAATAAAACATTGTTCGGACTCAGATAATAAATAAATAATGTAAGTTATTTATTCTTTCTCTACGACCCGGTACCAACCAAAGGCATTACAGCATCAGTGAGGGGAGAAGACCCTCCAGAGGCGATCATAATTTTTGCTGACCCAAAGTTATGATCAAAAGAAATGTCTGACTCTGACAGAGTAAATGTAGTGTGTGTTCTAGTTAAAAGAGCAGCTTTCTATCAGGTGGCAAACGAGTTGCCAGTAGATGTGGATTGCAGGTCATTCCCCAATTATTTGTGATTAGGGATGCTCATTTTGATTAATTTTCCCGACCGACAACCGCTGCTCCTTAATCGATTATTAACCGTTAACTGATAAGATTATATTATTGAATTGGCATTAACGGCATTAGTGTACAACGTCCTGGTCCCGGGACGTAAACACGCTACAAAAGAAAGCCTACGTTGTGCTTGCACCTCGTCATGCAAACCCCAACAATTTATATACCAAATTAAAGCTTTATATCATCTGATGATATAAACCATTTTAACACATTACAACCACAGCGCCGACACCAAAGCCTTTTTTACAGACAAGCACAAAGATTTAGTTTGGACTTGTCTTACCTTTGACGGGTCTCTTGGACTGAAACTGCAACAAATCCACGTTAGCTTGGTGTCTTTCTGTCCGTAAAGGTCCAGGGAATAATATCCAGTAAAATAATTATGTCCACAAGACATGTTATATCCTCCAAGGCTCAGAAACTGCAGAGAAGTATTTCCAGCTTGAAATCTGCTGCGACATTTTTTGTCATTTCTATTGATAATAAAAGCCATAAGTCCTTTTGAGACCGCGAAAAAAGCTACTAAAATGCTAACAGGAAGTGTTAGCCTTCGATTGACACCTTTTTCAGCCAACTCTGACGGGTTTTGACCGGGCGGGACCTGGATATGCACCAATGGCCGCGCAGACTGTGAGATTGCAAAACCATGCAGCAAACAAACAAAAAAAAAACTTAAAAAAAAAAAAAAAAAAGTTTTAAACCGTTTAACTGATAGTATTAATCGGTCAAAATTTTTATTTTAGGTTAACGGTTAAACGGTCAATATAAGCATCCCTATTTAGGGGTGTCAACAATAATCGATTTGGCGATGCATCGCGATGCGGGGCATGAACGATTCAGCATCGATGCAGCAAAGTGGCATAATCGATTATGTCACTGTTTATTTTCTGGCGGACAATAAAGTTGTTAAGTTTCAAATACTTCCGGTTCTGGGGGAATAACAACAACAACAAGCAAGATGGCTGAGGCGGAGGGAGATGACTGCGATAGACGGGTTATTAAAAACGCGCCTAAAGCTTGGAAAGCGGACATCTGGGCACATTTCGGATTTTATGAAGTGAATGGGAAACAAGTCTTACACGGTGTGTAAAATCTGCCACACTAAAATTAAGCACGTTGGCAATACAACTAACTTTCCGAACCATGTTGATCGTTGGCATCCTGAGTTAGCTTCAACAACAACACAAAAAGTCGACACATCCCAGCCAAGAATTGACGAGTCGCTAGTGTCAACATTGCCACACAACTCCGAGAGAGCAAAGAGGATCACACGATCGGTGGCATGTTTTATAGCGAAGGATCTACGACCCTATTCTGTGGTAGAAAATGCGGGGTTTCGCCAAATGCTTAAAATAATTGAGCCCCGGTATAAGCTCCCAACTTTATTTTTGGTTAACATTACTGTATTTCACATCTTAATATTTTATTGTATGCCGCAGATGTGATGGTAGGATCAGGGCAGGCATATAATTGTCATTGTCTTAAAGCTGCTAAGCTGCGGTTTTGTTGAGAATAGTTTGCACTTTACTTTACTACTTGAAAAAAATTTCACAGTAATAAGTGGTTACTGTGTGTTGTTGCACTGAATATTTTTATTCCTGGGTGGTTGTTGTTAACATAGTGTTACTTATTATTTTAATATTTGCACAAGACTTCAGGAAGTGCCCTGTCTTAGAGCTACAATTTTACTGTGTTTAAAAAAAAAAAAAAAAATAGCACTGAAAGCAGTGATTTTGATTGTTTTCTTTTTCAGGTTTGAAAATGCCGTATCCAATACCCTGTACCATTTAATTTTATTTAATTACATTTCATTTAATTACATTTTATTTAATTTTATTTAATTACATTTTAATAACTTTTATGTGAAAGATACAGGAGACACATAGCAGCCAATAAAATCTGTTGTTTAATATCTGCTTGTATTGCCTCATGACTGATGAAAAATTTGCCTTGTGTGTGCAGTAGAATTTTGATGCATCGCAATGCATCGTAGAAACGAATTGAATCGAATCGTTACCTGGTGAATCGTAATTGAATCGAATCGTGAGGGCAGTGCCAATGCACACCCCTATCCCTATTTGTGATACATTATCTACCCAGTGGCCGAGAAAAAAAACAAAAAGGACTGGATAATTTACAGAGACTCAAAACAATTTTGTAAGTCCAGGGAAGAAAATCCGCAAGTGCCCTAACCCTTGTGGAATAAAAATATGCAATAGAAAATATAGAAAACAGTGATAGATTACAACAAATAGTTCATCTGTGTTGATTTAAACAATGTCTTTTTATTTGGTGCAAGGGGTCGAACGGTGATGGGTGTAAGCATCATCTTTAATTGTAGCTGTTATGTTAATAAAAAAGAGGAGAAGGGGACATTTGTTGCATTTGTCAAGTTAAAAACTCGGCTCTTCCTGTTCATGCTGTCACATCATTGGTCACAAGGCGCAAGTGAGCCAATGGTTTGACTCAAGGGGTTGGCTTGGCACAATACAAAATGGATTTACCAGAATTTGGAAACTCCCAAATCTCGCAAGAGTCCAGCTGCAGCACAAGCTACAGTTGTGCTCATAAGGTTACATACCCTGGCAGTTTGTGATTGTTTTGGTCATTTTTCAGAGAATATGAATGATAATACGAAAACAAAGAAAAGGTTAAAGCAAAAGCATCTGAAGTCAGTTTTCAAGGTGAAGACATTTTGTCTCCATCTAGGGTATCCACAGTCTCTCAGGGATTTACAAATGACAAATGGTCAATAATGATGACTCCCAGCTTGTGCTGCAGCGGGTGCTATGAATCAAACAGCAAATATTGAGTCGTGTGTGTTGGTTTCCTATAAACTTCTACTTGGTGGAGTGTCTTGTCCTCACAAAACACCACTGCGCAGTCTAAGGCTATGTCCACACGAAGCCAGTGCATCCCCTATCCGATCTTGAGACGGCGTCGTCTCAAGAAAATATCTGCGTACACACGGCCGGCTGAAAACGATGTAGTATATATGCCCGACCAGTATGGGGCGCTGTAATTCTGCCACAGATATACACTATACACGGAGAAGAAGACTTTGAGCATGCGCATAACCTTGCGCGCTGCAGAAGAAGACGAAGACCTAAATATTTATTTTCTAATAAAAACAAGTTCTCAAATTGTTGCAGTCATATATTTAGAGTGTAGTAATTGGTGCCCTCATGTTTGTTGTTTGCCCTTCAATATACGGACTGAGTTCTGAGTGCTTTGGACATGCGGAAATTCTCTCTCCATTCATTTTCTCCTGGTTGCTCTCCTGGTTCTCTTTCGCGGTGGATCTAAGAGCATGTGGCGTATGGTGTTGTCCATTATCGCTTGTTGCTCACCACAACTGCATAGAAGCAATAGATTTTGCTGTAATAAAGCTAGTAGGCTTAGTAGCTTCTGCAGCACGAACTCAATCATGTAGTCCGCCATTATTGTTGTTGCTGTTACGTGTGACGAGGCCGACACGTGATGCGATGACATCATCGTTTTCACAAAATATACGGATTGGCTGTACACACGACACCGCAAGGGTGTCGCAAAGGTGTTGTCGAAAGATTTATCCACTTTAGAACCCTGTTTCAAAAAATAGCGGATTCAGTCTCCCAAAACACCGGATCCGTGTGGACGAAAGGCCAATACGATACAAAATGTATATGGATACAGTGATTTTTGTCTCCGTGTGGACAGCCCCTAAGAAGGCGCCTCAGGAGGAGGATGGTAAATGGTAAATGGCATGCATTTATATAGCGCTTTTTTGCACCCTTCTCGGGCACCCAAAGCGCTTTACATCGTGCTTCCACTCACCCCATTCACACACATTCACACCTGAGGCAGACAGAGATGGGGGGCTGCCATACAAACGGCGCTCAACCTTCTCCTACCACCACCAAACACACCTCTACAGTCACACACATTCATACACCAGTGCTACGGACACTGGAGACAAGGTGGATTAAGTGTCTTGCCCAAGGACACAACGACAGTATGAACTGTGGGGAGAGCGGGAATCGAACCTACTACCTTCCGGTTGAAGGACGGCCGCTCTACCACTGAGCTACTGCCCCCCTTAGGAAGCAGTGTCCTGCCAACACCGTGTACAGTGGAGGTGGGATTATGATAACTTTAACTGGGGATATTGTTGGACGGTGGAAGGAATACTTCGAGGATCTCCTCAACCCCACCGGAGGGTTTATGGGAGTTTGCCCAACCAGTCCACATGTGTTTTGTGGATCTGGAGAAGGCATTTGACTGTGTCCCTCGTGGCGCCCTGTGGGGGGTGCTCTGGGGCCCCTTGCTAAGGGCTGTTCAGTCCCTGTACGACCGGAGCAGGAGCTTGGTTCACATTGCCGGCAGTAAGTCAGACCTTTTCCCGGTGCATGTTGAACTCCAGCTGCCCTTTGTCACCAGTCCTGTTCATTATCTTTATAGACAGGATTTCTAGGCGCAGCCAGGGGCCGGAGGGAGTAATTTAATTTTAATTAATGTAAATTCTAATTTGATCTAAATCCCAATGCTTTGCTCAGTTTTGGGAAAGACACCAACATCCAAGTTTAAATTTACAGTCTTACCACATTGTGTGATCGGGATCGTCTCCTGAAGTCCTCTTTCAGATTCCAAAGCAAAAATCTTTGTTTGTAGCACATTGATTTCCTGTAGATATTTCCAACAATTTTGGCAGAAAGAGTTTGTAGTAGTTGTTTTTACCCCAGACATGTTAAAAAAATAGACTACCAAGGCTCCAGTCGTTCAGCGGGTCCAACGTGTTGTTTAAAAAGTTAAAAAATAAGTAAAAACATAAAAATTCACTTAAAAAAAAAAGAAGTTAAAAGTAATGTAAAAAAGTTGATCATAAAATCATTGGCTAAATGTGGAGATAACTAAATCGAAAAGTAAAGCTGGCACGAGCAAGCAGAGGAGCGAAAGAACTCTTCAAAAGCAGGAAGCAAAGACCATGAAACCATGGCCTCGGACATGGAGTTGCTGATTCTCATTGCAGCCGCTATACACTCGGCTGGGATGAGAATCATTCGGTGTATGTGCTTGGCAGGGTAACAGAGACACTGACAGACAACCATTCACTCTCACATTCATTCACGGTATTATTTTTTATGTTTTCATTTGATTTCATGACTTGAATCTTAACAGATGTCAAATATCAAGCAAACGTTTGTTTCCATATGCATCAGTGTTACAGTCTTGTTGTGTCTCAAACCACTGACTACGGAGCTTACAATAAGTCACTACAGTGCAAGCCTTTACACTGTTAAAGGGGTTAGGGACTACTGGCTGGTTGAAGACACAAACCTTGAGCCAATTTGGAGCGTGGCTGCAGTCTCTGTCCACTGGGGGGCGCTGGTCTGAGGGATCCACTCTGGAACAAGCCACAGGCAACGGAGGGACAACCCCAGATGCAAGAAAAGCCTGTAGACAAAGAGAGATATCCTTGTATACCCATGACAAAAAATATTGGTAAAAAACGTTCAATAATGGTATGACTGAATTGATTACAGCTTTAAACTATCTATTTTCCAGGTAAATTGGCCAGAGGAAATTGATTAAATTCTATCTAACAATAAATATTATATTATTCATTCATTCATCCATTCATTCATTCATTCATTCATTTTCTAGGGGTTGCGGTGGAGCCTATTCCAGCAGCATTGTGCCTGAGGCAGAGTACACCCTGGACAGTGGCCAGTTAGTTGCAGAGCTGACACTTAGGGACAGATAGTGACAGACAATCGTTCACTCTCATATTCATTCACTAGGGACACTTTAGATTTGCCAATTAACAGGGCATGAAAAAGTATCTGAAGCTTTTGGAATTACTCACATTTCTGCATAAAATCACCATCAAATGTGATCTGATCTTTTTCAAAATGACACAAATAAAAAAACAGTGTTTGCTTTAACTAAAACCACCCAAACATTTATATGTTTTCATATTTTAATGATGATAACATGCAAACAATGACAGAAGGGGAGGAATAACTTAAACTTAAATAACTTAAAATTCCCAATAAAGGTGCCTTTTATAGATTTAGACCTGGTTAAATACATTGTGTTCTGATTAACTTTAGATGAGACCTAAAACCTCTTTAGATCAAACCAAAACACTGGTCTCGTGTGTTTCCATAAAACAGTAGAACTTTAACAAAACAACTCATTTCTTTAACTGTTACCTCTTATCCATTTCTACCTGTTAATAATAGAAAGAATGTATTAACAATAATAATTAATGTGAGGACCAGAGGTTCTTCACAAAAGGACCGTATTTGGTCTGCGGACCTTAAGTTGGAAACCCTTGCTCTTAACTCTCAGTGGCTGCAGAGACTCACAGAAGGCAGCACATGAGCCACTAGAACATTATTACATCTTCCTGACAAGGGTCTCAAACAGGTGAACACTTAGTTTAAGATAGTTCTGACTCTAAATAAGTAAGTTTCACCGAGTAGATAGTAGATAGGCAGGTATCGCACCTAGGGATGAAAAAGACGTGCTGTCCAGCCAAATGACAGTGAAGAGCAGAAGCACAACTACTGATGAAGAGGGGAGGGGTGGTACAACTTGTTGCACTGATGAAAAAAAGCAAAAGAAGCACATCTCCCGAGAGAGCAGAGATAGGGAGGGGCTGGGAGTGTAGCAGAGAGTGACATAAAACTTGTCAGCCCATGGGCATGTAACCCATGTAAATGTGATCTCTTATTAAACTAAATTGAACTTGAGTTACCGAATCATTGTGGTCTTTGCGATCATCGCTTCCAATCTGAACTTTGGGAGTGAAGTGAACAATCAGAATTCCTTCACAAATTGAATGTATTGGTAATGCAGAAAAGGTATAAAGAATTTATAAAGGTTTCTCATGGGACTTCCTGTTGGGCCTCGAAGAGATGTGGACGTGTCTAACTGAGCTCTCCCACATGAACCGTAAAATTTATCAACAAGACACTTTTTTCGCTGTTTGAAGCCATACAGACAGTGTGTACATTATAATTTTTGTTTTTTATTCTGTTGACTGAGTTGAGACACTTATAAATATGCCGGACCTGAGGAAGGCTAGTAAAGCTAACGATCCAGCGGAAAGCACGAGTTCGGGGCAGTCAGCTATATTGCAAGCAATAAATTCATTAAGAAACGAGCTGCTGGCGAAAATGGATGAGAAAGCAGAGATGCAAAATGACAAAATACGCAAACAAATCAGTGGTTTGAGAGATGAACTGAAGGGTGCAATTAGGGGTGTGCCGGTTTCAGAATTGGTGATGACGGTTATGACGTGAGTCAAATGTGACGGTTGATAACATAACCGTCGGGGGCCGGTCGTGGGGGGGGGTATTAGTTTGAATAAACGAGCAGACACTGATTAGCTACTTGCTCTACGTTTATTTAAAATTAACAGCAAGACAACTAGCAGTGAATGTGCTTATTAAATGAATCACACACAGTGAACAAATCCTTAACAAAGAAAAAAAACTTCGCAATGAACGTGCTTTGTTTTAAATAAATCACACACAGTAAACAAAACCAAGTTCCGTGACAGGAACACCAACATGTTCCCTGCAGTGCTAAAAACTCGCTCTGATGCTGTGCTTGTAGCACAAATACACATGTATTTACGTGCCCATTTTGCTAAGAGCAGATAGCGTGTTTCATTGTCTCGCCACCATGCTAGTGGATCTGCCGTAGAGTCAATTGGTTGTTCTTGGAGATAGCGGGTTAACGCCGTGTCAGCGCGCTCTGATCGGTAAAGGGGCAGAGATTTCAGACCTCCGTTTATTAAGGAGATCTCCAAGATTGTGCACAGCACAAACCTCTCCCTCATCTCCAGCAGCAGCAGCCCACCGAAGCAGCACCGAAGCACCACTAACTCCGCCCCCGTTTCCCTCGTCAGCTGATACAGTTTCCCCCCGAAGTGAATCTTTTGTCTCCCCCAATCCAGTCCCCCCATTGCCTCTGTATCGTGGGTCAAGGAAAGATGACTTTGCCAAAAGCTCCTGAGTGGCTGGCACTGTATTTGTGCTAATGTATGAGGCATAGGCCTACGCTGAGTTTCATTTACGATGAGATGCGCTCTAGTTCACAGTGCAGTGCAAGTGAACGCGGCGCGCTGGCGCTTCCATGTCACGGTTATCATTGTCTGCTATATTTGCTTTTTATTTATTAAAATACATGCAATTGGTTAATGAAACATTTATTAAAATTAAAATAACATTTGTACAAAACAGAATTCGTTTTTAAGAAAGGTTTTCTACAAAGCAAAATTTTATGAAGTGGTAAATATAAAAAATATTTTAATGACACGGTTTTGGCGGTTATAGAGTTCTAATGACGGTGTTCAACTATAACCGCCAATCACACGGTTATATAATAACCGTCACACCCCTAGGTGCAATTGATCATGCTAAAATCAAAGCTAACGCGCTAAAGGAGCGCACCGCAGGCTTGGAAACTGCAGCTAATACTCACTCGGATGCTATCGCTAATCTGGAGCAACAGGTAACTGAACTGAAAAAAAGAGGTGGTGAGTTTGGCTGCAAAGGCTGAGGATTTGGAAGCGAGATCACGAAGATGTAATTTACGCATCTTTGTGGTTAAAGAAGGACGCAAAGCAGGCGTTTCAGCGAGCACCTTCGTTGCAAATCTTTTACAAAAAGTGATGGGCCTGGACGTTATAGATAGGGCTCACCGTACCTTGCAGCAAGCCCCGGGAAATGGGCAGCCACCGAGAGCTTTTGTCGTCAAGTGCCACTACTATCAAGAGAAGGAACGCATTCTACGAAAGGATAGGAGGACAGGACTTTTGAGCAGAACAGTTAATTGTAATATTAGTAAAATGTGTACCACTTGAACAGCAGAGCCACGACATGCAAGAAATCATTTTATAGTTTTTTCAGATGAATGGAAAAATAATTTTCTTTTGCCAAACCCCTAGACGTGTTCATGGTGTACACAGCATCAAATCTTTGGAACCTAAAGATAAAAAGTTAAATGAGACCTTTAGCATTTTATTAAATTAACACTTTTGGATAACAAATATATAAAAAGAAACCAGTGATGGCTACTTAATGTTAAAAAGAAACCAGAAAGGTGGTGGGGTGCATTCTTTATGTGGACACAAATCTGAATGCCAAATTGGTGGAAATATGACCTTACCCATTGATAATCTGTTATTCCCATTAATATGGAAAAAATGCAAAAACGAAATGGTTTCTTATATTTATAAAGCACTTGGTGCTTTATAAATACAAGTAATTTATAGACAGTATGGAACAAATATATACTGAACAAAATCCTAAAGATATTATCATATTTGGGTATTTTAAAAGTAAAAAAAGCACAAACTTACAGAGAGCTTTGTTGATATTACGTATAGTCTTTCCTTATAAACGACAATCACAACGGTGATGGTGGTTTGAGGGAAAGCAATGTGGATAGAGCTTGCCTGGTTACTGCACCCAGAGTGATGAGATTTGTGGATAATACCACCATACAGTTACAGGTAAAGACCTACAACTAATGGTAGCTGAGATTACAACAAGCCTCTCCCATGGAACCTCTTAAATGGTCCTTGTGTAAGGGCGCCGCCATACAGCGATTTTACAGTGAAATACAGCGATATACCTCTGTCCACCAGGGGGCAGGCTCCAAAAGCGGAAATACAGTGGGGATCAAAAGTTTGGGCACCCCAGGTAAAATATTTTATTAATGTGCATAAAGACGCCAAGAAAAGATGGAAAAATCTCCAAAAGGCATCAAATGACAGATTAGACATCCTTATAATAAGTCAAAAAAGTCCATGAAGTCCATATTTGTACAAGTATCTCTTTATAGTGGAATAGTGTACCACAACTCCAGTGTCTGCCAGATCTTTCTGGAAGGATCGTGCAGTCAAACGTGGGTTTTGACTTACTTTTCTCACAATCCCGCGAGCCGTTCTGTCTGATATTTTTCTTGGTCTTCCAGATCTTGCTTTAACTTTCACTGTTCCTAATGACTGCCATTTCTTAATTATATTCCGAACAGAGGATATTGGCATCTGAAAACGCTTTGCTATCTTTTTATAGCCTTCTCCTGCTTTGTGAGCGTCAACTATTTTCAGTTTCAGTTTTCTAGACAACTGCTTAGAAGAACCCATGGTGCTGATTGTTGGGGCAAGGTCAGATGAGTCTGGGCATTTAAAACCTTTGAGATTGACATCACCTGGTCTATCCAGACGATGATTGAGAACAATCCATGACACTGTCAGGTCCTAGCTTGCCAAAGGGGGCAGTACAAGGTATTAACTCTGCAGGGTGCCCAAACTTTTGTAGACACCATTTTTTTTGTTTTCTGTTATTTTGAAAGTGTAAATGATGGAAATAAAATCTAACTTTTTTGACTTATTACAAGGATGTCTAATCTGTCATTTGATGCCTTTTGGAGATTTTTCCATCTTTTCTTAGCGTCTTTATGCACATTAATACAAATTTTTACCTGGGGTGCCAAAACTTTCGATCCCCACTGTATAAGGAGAAACCCAATGGCGACTTTACAAGTGTAAAAATCATGTTTACAGCCTGGTACAAAAGATGGCTCCGGTCTCTAGTTTTTACTATGTGAAACTCTGTCCGTTTATGCTATCTGAAAACTATTTTTTTACTATGGAGTAAAAGCCAAAAAGCCCAGATGTAACCATCATTTTATTGTCCTGTCATAACGACAATATTGGTGAATAGGGGACCAATGGGCGGATTACATCAATGTTTATTTACAATATATGGATTTACAACAGAGCTGAACAAAATGAAGGAATGGTTCAAGAGTAATAAGTTCCCATTAAATATAATAAAAAACAAAAAATATTTGCAAAACATAGAAAAGATGAATAAATAGATACTAATTGATGAAATAACAATAGAAAGAGTTAATTGGCATAAGCAGTTCTTTTTTTTTTCTTTTTGGCGTATTGAGCCATTGTTATCCCAACAGGGGGAGAAGATGATTTAAACCAAACAGTATGAAAATGATGAGGCAATTTATGCCTGGTTAACCAAATGGTTAGCATTTTGTTATAACAACATTGGTTTAATACAGTTAAAAGATGAGTTTAAATTAAATAATCAACTAAATAATAGTGACATACAGTAACTTTTCTGAAGAAGCACTATTTAGTCTGATTAGGGATGGGCGATATGGCCAAAAATCCATATTGCGATATACATTACAGCCTCTTGCGATAACGATATATATTGCGATATATAAATTATAATAGAATCATTTCAGAACAGGTTACATAGATCCTAAGGAAAGCCAAACTGCTAAATGTATTTTTTAAATGTTATTCCTGTATTCCTGAAAAGGAACTCACAATCTTCTTGCATAAAGCAACAGCACGGTCAATTCGGGGATCTATCACACTTTTTTCTGTTGACAAATGTGTAAGATTTTATATGTTAATTTAATCTCTCTCTCTCGCTCTCCAGTGTTGGGAAAGTTCACTTTATACAAGAACTAGTTCAAAGTTCAGTTCACAAATTTTTAAAATGAACTAGTTCAGTTCATAGTTCAAACTTCAAAATTTTGAACTAAGTTCACAGTTCCAAAAATGAACTAGTTCATAGTTCTTTTTTTCCATATGTTGCTGCGAGCTAATATTTTTCAAAATTATTGCCACAGCCCATATACAGTAAAATCACAGACAGCAATTATTTTATCAGTTTTAACAATGAAGCTATGCGTTAGATTTCATTTTCATATCCAATTTTCAATCCTTATCCAACCAGGGTTTACATTGCATTGAGGGGACAGCATTTCCCCATTGTTGCTTTAATGCTTTGTTGCTGTCCATTCACTCCACACTAGTAGCAGCTGCAGCTTTCAACCCTACAGTACATTCTCAAGAACATGATGACAAACGTGCTGCTTGAATGGTCTTTTTTAATGAGGAATTATTCAAAGAAAAACAGGACAGTAATCATTAAGGTGAAAACGTTTTTAAATTTTAATAATTTTCCATTGTCCACATGCTAAAACAGAATATTGGAATCCTGGGAAAATAGACCAGGCAGGTTCAACAAACAAGTTACATGAATGAATTTAAATGATCATACGCCTTACTACATGTTGCTGTCGCCTCCATGCTTTTTTTTTTTTTTTTTGATGGACGTCACGCATGCGCGGACGCAGGTGGCTGGTGTTGCCAGGTTTGGTGTTTTTCCGCTACATATTAAGACCCGTTTGCGGCTTGTGTGTAACCTGAAGATAACCTGGGAGAGCGTGCCGTTCACAGACACCAGACTGAACGAGTTCACAGTAACGTTCATCAGGCAGTAATTCAGCACGTTCAGTTCACGTTCGCCCAAAATATGAACGCGTTCAGGCACAACACTGTCGCTCTTCCACCCCCAGCTCGTGGCTGTAAATTTCGCGGGGAAATTGCGTCATCAACATGCATTATCGCGGTAGTGCAATAGAATTAAAATCTCTATCGTATGCCAATTTTTTATCATTTATATCGCATATCGTTCATATCGCCCATTACTAAGTCTGATTAAACCAAACTTTTCAAAATAAAGGTAGATTTCCAACAGTGGTCCAGCAGACCATCTCTGTGGAAACAACTCATGTATCTGCTGGCCCATTTTTATGTTTTGAGAATTCTAATGTTGGATATTACGAGAACCTAGGGAGGCACTTTAATGACTTTATCATGTTTCATATGATGTTGAATTTATATGTTTGTTCTTTATATGGATAAAAACCAACTACAACTGTATACAAGTTCAGAACAGTTCTGACAATTAATATATCCACCAGTAAGAGCTAATATTAACATAGTTCTTTGAACTTATAATCATCTATGTTTACACCTATGAAGGGAAGTACACCTGTGAGCTGGATAAGTGACGTGAGTCACATGACTTCCTGTGACATTACTCTGAACTTGACAGGGACATATCTACCAATCTCTCCTGCATCTACCAATCTCGCCTCTCTACCTTCTCCGGTGATGTCACTTCTACAAAAACTGACTACTACCATTCTAAGATAAAAAACGCCTGAAAACATCTCTCTTCCGTCAACACCTAACTGACAAACATGAAAATCTACTTCCTTTCCATATCTCCATTTTCTATATCTCCATTTACATATACTGTGCTGAGTTTTAACAGAATAGTTTTTGGTGCAGTTATGCTTTTTTACTACCTTGTTATGTTAAAATTGCTTCCATTGTTTTCCTTACTTGTAAGCCGCTTTGAAAAAAAGCATCTGCCAAATAACTAAATGTAAATGTAAAATGTAAATTTTAGAGTGCAGAAATCATTTTGCAGGCCCCCTACCCCTTTCAGCTAAAAGCAGAAAGGGGTAGGGGGCCTGCAAAATGATTTCATCCCAAATGACATAGCTCTAGATAACAGCATAACTAAGGCCTTTAAGAAAGGACTTCCAACTCTAGCAGATGAATTGGCAGAGTATTCTAGAGTAGAGGTCTTAATCTTAACCTGGTTTTAGGTTTGACAAACTTAACTGGGATTTTAAAATTTGTATTGATATACATACAGTATACCAGTGATGGTTACATCCGGGCATTGTAAACGTATAAACAAACGCAATACTTTTCCAAGCAAACCCTATCCTGTACCAATGTCTACAGTGTGTGTTTTGCTTCATTCTTGCAAGAATTAAACCTGACCATTCATTCTAAATTGTACACTGTCTCCATCATCTCTCTCATTAATCTGAACTAAAAATTCTTATAACAGTGACTCACCTTGATGATGTTAGGAGGAGCTCTAGAGCTGCTCATCTCTCGAATGTGTTTCATGATGTTCCAGCGTTTCTTACACACCAGGAAGTCAGTGATCCGCTGCTCTTGATCAACACTGCCCTCAAAGTGCTTAAGACCCAGAACAATCAGGCTGCAACAGAGCAGCCAGAAGATGAATAACAGACAGAACAAACAAAGCCACCAAAGTTTAAAATTAGGCAAATAAGAAATTCACAAAAGTGATCCAGAAAGAGGCATAAGGGGATTGCAATTCTATCATTTTAGTTTACATAGTTGAATAGCTCTTAATAAAGAAGATGGTGATCTTTAGAGGAGCTGCTCTACCTCCCAACCCAAACAGACAGCACCACTCTGTCCCAACGTTAGGACAATTATTTTACCTCAGATCAATCATTATCTTTTTGTAAATTTTTTGTTTCCAAATATACTATAAAAAAATCAAAGAAATCCAAGAGTAATACAGATCAAGTGAAAGTCTTGACACACCCAAGATGGCAAACCTTTCAAACATGAACAAAGAACTTTTTGTTGCAAAGAAGGGAGCAAATAAAGTAGCACTACCTGACACCTGGTCAGCACTACCTGATTTATTTTCTTGTCCCTGTCTCAGACCTACTCTCCCCCAACAGCAGAAGAGGGACCTTTTATGATTTTCTTAGATTGAAAAAATAAAACCAGATTTTTTTTGCAATCACATCACACCACACTGAAGTTAAAAAATTTCAGGTCCGACTTCAGCGACCCACCAAAGCATCTGACAATTATCTCCGCCTCATTAACCAATGCGTAATTAAATTGCAAATTGTTTTTTCTTTTTTGCCGTGTATCACTCTGTAAAAAGACATTTCTTGCGCTGAATATACATATTCTTTGTTTTATTGGTGGCCCTTACTTCCTTCTTGGCAAGCTGTGTCAACCAATTGGTGCGCTCTTTTTCCCGGAAATGGCCAAAGCTTTCGTTCACGACTGAAAACTCAATTCAAATCCTTGATAATAAAGCCTAGAAGACATTGTAATGTCATGTTATATTATAGAGATGATGCCTATTACAATAAGCTATTAGTTATACACTTTTTTTCCTCACATTGGGGGAGGTTTAACAAGAAGTACCTACCTATTAAATTTAGGATCCATTTTAAAATTCTGTTATTTGTTTTTAAATCCCTTAATGGTCTTGCTCCGCCATACCTCTCTGAGCTTCTACATCCTTATAAACCCGTCCGCTCTCTCAGATCAGATGATCAGCTGCTCCTGACTGTGCCAAAAACTAAGCGTAAGCTCAGATGGGACCGTGCCTTTGCTGTGTCTGCCCCTAAACTGTGGAATGATCTGCCTTTGCACGTTAAGCAGGCCTCTGCTTCTTCTTTAGCTTATTTTAAAACCACTCTTAAAAAACATCTTTTTTCTTTGGCTTTTGATACCCAGTAAGATGTCGACCTTATTTATTTACTTTATTTACCCGATTCAATTTGTTACTTTATTGTCTTTCTTTCTCTGTGGTTATAAATGGTACATAATGTATGTATCTATTTTTATGTTATTTTATTACTCTGTACAGCACTTTGGTCAACTGTGGTTGTTGTAAAGTGCTTAACAAATAAAGTTGGTATGGTATGGTATGGTACCTGTCTTCTCCTTGAGTGTAGCCCTGTCTTTGCCGAGGTGCATGGTGGGCAGGGTTTAGGCTGCACACAGGAAGTAGTTCTGGATACAGGAAGACCGGTTGAGTTGCAAACAGCCAAGCCAATGGGGCAGGTAGCAGAGGAAAGGCATGGCCTGCATGGACACAGACCAAACCATAAAAGTTCAGTACTTTGAGGACTCAAGTCCTGCAGACCCATTTTTTTTGCTTAGGAATCTGAAAGACTTCATGAGAAAATCCCGATCACGTCATGTAGTAAGACTGAAGACTTAAACTTAGATGATACAGTGTCATTCACAAAACTGAGCAAAATTATGGGAACTGAACAAAATGACACATCCTGGCATTAACGTGCCAAAGTGGCAGCAAATTATAAAAAAGGAATGTTGGCATTACAGGAGCATACAGTATATAACATCACCACTGTAGCAGATCAGTCTCCAAAATTCCACACACACAGTAACATCTGTTGTAAGACTAAGAAGTCTTCAGGATTAACAACTGTTTGTTTTCACTATCAGGCCAAAAGGACTCAGGACCAGGACAGAACCCTGGCGCCATGTCAAATAACCGTAAATTCTTGGGGATAACGTTGTTTATTCAGCTTTCCCCAGGACATTTCAGTTTGAATTATGTGGAATGTCTTTGAAAATATACTTCTACAATGGTCAAATACTACCCCTGGTGGTCAAATGGACAAATGACTCTGACTGCTCACCAAAAAGGATATTGTTGTGGTTATTCCATTAAAAGAAAATGTATTACGATATGGTGGTGTTATTACTGTTCTTTTCCAGGACACGGAGTTGTGACAGAATGGCTCCTTATCCCAGTTTACGGTTTCCGTTTTGTTTTAATGAAATGTAATGAAAGTTTCCATAAATATTCTGACTTATTCTGCATTTTCTCTGTACAATCCTACCAGTACGAATGTTTTGTGTGTTTTATTAAAAAAAACCAACAAATACATTGCGAAGCAAGGAATGTTTGTAAGACTTAGTTTCAACATTGTAAACTTTAGTTTAACTTCCCAGAGTTACGCCCCTTCTCCGGAAAGTCCACGTTGGCCACGCCCAGTCCGGACTTTATAAAATTCCCCCGTAAGCTCTCTTCTGCTTCTTCTCTGCCTCTCTCTGATCCTGTGTCTACCTGCGGCTGGTCCACCCTGGACCGTCCCGTCTTCCCAACCAAAGCTTCGGGCCTCATGGAAACGAGTAGAATTTCTTTGCTTAAAGCCTGTAAGCCTAGCTTGCTACGCAAAGTTTTCCTCCTTCAAACAGCTGCTAAAAATGCTTCCTCCAAGCCTGCTAACAGACGGAAGTTATTTTGGCCTTTTTGTTTTTAAAGACCGTGCCTGCTCACGTGTTTGTCCTCACCAAACGAGCACTCGCAGGAGCAAGTTTGAACACGTGAAAGCCGACCTCTAAGACTATTTTTCCAGTGAGTCACAGTTTATTTTTAAAGACTTAATTTCCCCGCTATCCGGCGGCTAGCTTCAACAGAACGTTTCTGCCTCAACGCTACACCGCCGCACAGCGACCCGTCTGGAGCGACGTGCACGTTACAACCACTCTACCTTTCGGAACCAGGCAGGACGCGCCAAATTCTGGAGAACACTTTGGAACTTGTCTCTCTGCACCGATCCCGACCAGAGTGAGTTTTTCACGTGGCACACACAAAGCCTGGCGTCATAAAAACATAGTCTGTTAAAGCACTAACTTGGTAGACCAAGCTGCTTCCCTCAAATTCCCCTTTTGTTAAGTTTCAATAATATAGATTAACATATCTAAACATTCC
The DNA here is from genome assembly GCA_024416835.2 of Perccottus glenii. Taxonomy (NCBI): domain Eukaryota; kingdom Metazoa; phylum Chordata; class Actinopteri; order Gobiiformes; family Odontobutidae; genus Perccottus; species Perccottus glenii. The sequence goes on along the minus strand of CM044551.2, from coordinate 32,054,172 downwards.
TGGTTTCACGATACCCTCTGAAAGCAAATGTTTATCCCTGTGTTTATCCCTTGTTGCGTCAATCCTTTCCATGTTCCCATCATTTTATTTACCATTGTTCGTTTGTGTAATTTTTAATAAAATCCCATAAAAGACATTAATGTTTCTCTGTTTATATTAAGTAATGTTCAAAAACCAGAAGAATTCCCTTCCTTCAGATTAATGAGACTAGACTAAACCTAACAGTTTCTTTGGACCTGTCAAAACCAGAGTGGTGCCCCTTTTTAATTAGAAATTAATTTTAATAAATTAATATTAATAAAGTTAATTATTAAAATTAATCGGATATATATATATTTATGCAACAGGTTCGCTACACCACACAGCTACAAAACAAAATTCCAACCACTGACTGAGCTAAATGTAAATGAACCAAAAAACTCTGCTGTGACGGAAAAAAACGGGAGTAAATGTTATGAATTCTGTGGAAAATGGGAGACCTAAATTTGGGGAAAAGCACCAGGCAAACAGAGACAGAGATATCCTGCTGCTTGGAGATGGTGCTATCAGTGATGTGAACAACGGCAGATTTGTTACAAGCAACTATTCAAGTGCTATGGTCACTGATTAAACAGCACTACTCCCTAGGCCAAAATACCAAGGGATTAAACAACTTATGTTACACATGGGTGCAGTTGACACCAGAAAGGGGGAATCAGAAGTTTTAAAAAAAGGACTTCTCCAAGCCTGCAGAAAAGCTTGAGGCCCCACACCTAAACAGAAGTCGAGTGAGGCAAATGTCTCAGGGAGACAAACTGCTCCACTCCCTGAGACACCAAAGTGGTTCTGGGCACTTGAACAAAGAAAGGGTCCTCTGAGAAGCCACCAGCCACAGGATTAAAAAAAAAGCCCTCCTGCCTAACCAGCCAAGGATCTGCCTTTGACTCTACCGCCACACTGCCTGCTGCAGACCAACAGCTTGTGATTGGTCCATCCGCAAAATCGCTAAGAGAAGGGGTTCGCTGTGAGGAAGGGACCAGACCGCCCTGCTTTTGAAAAAAATAGGGACTGGTATGCCAGGCTACCTCATCCTCCTCTCAGACCAGCTCCAAAAGTATCAAGGCTACGATCAGCAATTAGGACAGTGAGGGCCCCCGCTGTTCCAGGACTTTCCATCATAGTTATTAGGCCCGTGCCACTAACCGGTGGCAAGGGCGCTATTGTATAGTATTGTATTGTATTGATTATTAGGTTTAGTTACTATATTTGTTAGGCCGGAAAGTGCAACACCATGACTAGTACCCATCATGCAAAATGCTACTCCTCATTGGATTTTCATCCAAATGGCTCTAAAATGGGTCACCATCATCTACAGATGTGGGGCATCAAAAGTTATCAACAATTTTTGAGGTCTGATGATATAGCTGTGGTGAAGTTTGTGGTCGTATTGTGATGTTCCAACATTCAATATTTTGTTCAAACATTGTCGAATTGAGTCGGACCCAAAAAGGTGCTTGTGCACAATGATGCCCAGAACACACTGATATGCCATAATAATGGCTATATTTTAAAATGGCTACAATGCCCCCTACAAAATTTGAATGGGACTTTGAAGTTTTGTTTGTCGGAGGCAGATGAAATTTGGCATAAACATTCCTCCTGTCCCCCTGAACATTAAAGCCTATAAGGACCAACCCCTAACTGCAACTATGTTGTCATGACAACGGCACAAATGTGTGATATAAATGAATGGGAGCCGAGAATTGAAAGCTAATTTGACTAAGTAAACGTAACTGAACCAAACTTCACCCAAAAATCAGTATTTGCAAAAAAATGATTTATTTTGGAGATCCTAAACAAACCCATAAAAAGGGGGCACACCCTGGAAATGTGAAACTACATTACATCAATGGAAAGTGAAAGTAAATTTATTTTGGCCTAGAGGCATGAAATCCAGAATATATGTCATAATAATGTCTATGTTTTGAAATTACTCTCCAGTCTGAAACATACTTTGAAATTTACTTTGTTTTACCAGAATTTCACTGCTGTTTTATTTTGTGAAAAGCTGTCTTCCCGAGGTTCTCAGTTCTGGCGGTTGCAAGGGGCGAGGACTGTATGACACTGCTTGCAGTTTTAATAATTATACTTAGACTCTACAGTGGCTCCAGTGGTCACTGAGTGCACTGCAACCACAGCTCACATACCCACTACCTTCCTTTATTTTTGTGTCTCTTCTTACATGGATTTCCAGATTCTCACCGTTAGTAGCTGCTGTCATGGAGGGCAGCCAGCGTTTGAAGCCTGTACCAACAGCAGTCAAAGCTGCAGAGGAAGCTGAAGTAGATACCAAAGAAGACCCATAAGAAGCAAGATCTGTGTCTATCAGCTGCTCCTCTATCAAGTCTAGCGCAGATTGAAGGTTACACACTTTGAAACTACTGACAGACAGACTACTCGGACGACGAGAAAACTGGTCCAACTCCACCTACCGACAAAAAGAAAACAGGTCAAATACAATAAAAACCTGTTCTAAATCAACTAAATCTAACCAAAGCCTGTTGTATTCTGTCTAAACCTATTCATTTAATCTAAAACCTGGAGTTTCTTAAATCCTAAACCGGTTTAAATAAATTGTTTTAAAGAAAATGTAAACTCTGAATAAACCGAGAATCTGTTCAAAATCATCTAAAACTGAACTATATGCTGAAACTTACCAGGAAGTGTTTAGTGAGGTTAGCTTCATGGCTGAGAGCATTGACTCCTTTTGTTAGGAGGTGGATCTGAGTCAAAAGTTGAACATGCTGTGGATAAAAAACAAAAATAAGGGTCTCAGTAAACAGAAAATATATTTTTTTCTTCATAATCAATGTAGAAAAACACATTTAGAAATAGATTTATGCACAAATTGTCTGATGATATCACACACTTGGCACATGCAAATACACACATCAATGTTCAATGTTCTGAGAAACTGATTTGTCTACAAAGATGGACTTGATAGGAGAAAAATGAGGAAAGACCGTAGTTCACACAGAGGTATTTTAGTGTCTTTATGACATCAATATCTCATCAATATAAAAACTTGTTTTTTGAGTCAACAAATGTAATGTGTGAAAGTGACAGGACCAACAGGGGTACATGCTGACCCCCTGAAGGGGCCACCTCACACTGCCTTTAACATTCCTACCTGCTGGATTTGCTGCTGCAGTTGGAGTTTCTGACTGTGGTTCAGGTGTAGAGCTGGACCAGCACTTCCTGGCAACAAAACCAGCTGGGCCACATGACTGTGGGTCACCTGAGCTCCCAGCTCCCAGCTCACTTGGTCCTGGTTTATACCCTGGTATCTGTTCGGGTTTATAGCCTGGTTTTGGCTGGTGTTGGTTGTGTCCTGTAGGGCTTTTCTCTGACTCTGGTTCAGTCTCCTCACACTCCTCCGGTGCTCTGTTAGTATTGATGCTAATTGAGCCTCAAGGCTAAAAGAAAGAAGACATAAGCAAAGGGTAAATGTTTTGTAAAGTCAAGAACAAATGGAGTTTTTACTGAAACAGCCAGTTTACAGCTTAGTCAGACTGAAGCTGGACTGTGTCTCTACTTTGGTCAACAGTTCCTTGCACTGGGCTGACAGTAACTGGAACACTTAACTAATAAAAAAAAAAGATCATTTGGGCCTGAGTAAGATTTAGACCCACGATTTTAAACAAAAACACAGATATTGGTCCTTGAACTGACTACTTATACGTAGCTACTAGATCATAGCAGGAAAAAAAAATCACAATAGTTATCACTTCAGCTAACAATTCTTGAGAAATAAAAGTTATGCTGAACACAGAGGGAGTCATAATTCAGGCGTTCTACACTAAACTTTCCAAAGAATGATTAACAAAAAATTCTCCCTACTCTCAGCATTTCCGGTGCTTCTTTACTGTTGAATTTTGGTTTAATGAAGAACTGTGACGGTTTTTCCAAGCTAATTCCCTCCAGGTTAATCTCAGATAAACAGTACACTCAAAATACACTGAACAAAAATTTAAACGCAACAATTTTGTTTTTGCCAGTCTAAGGCACACCTGTGCAATAATCTTGCCCTCTGATCAGCATCTTGATATGTGGATGGATTACCTCAGCAAAGGAGAAGTACTCACTAACACAGAAGTGTGGTTGTGTGTATAGTTAGTGAATAAAGTGAGGTCTTAGGAGAGTGAAGCAGAGTAGTGTTTCCTTTGAGCCCGACTCTTCTTGAATAAATCTTAATGAAGAAGATGGTGAGCTTTAGAGGAGGTGCTCTTCCTCCCGACCCAAACAGAGACAGCACCACTCTGCTGCCCCGTCCCAACGGGAGGACACTTAATAACACACACAACACAAAAACACACACACACACACACACACACACACACACACACACACACACACACACACACACACACACACACACCTGACAGAACCGTGGCAGTTATTTTGCTACTACATTTGCACCTCCAACCAACACCAAACAAACTCACATTCATGCCACAGACACAATTACTTTGGATTAGTCCACTCTGTCTCTCTCATTACTTTAAGCTCTGACCGATCAATGTAACATAGTTACAATATTAAGTGAGCATGTATGAACATATACATCCTATAAGTCCTGTTGGGTTCCTCCGGGCCCAAAGACATGCAAGTATTGGTCAATTGGCAACTCTAAAAAGTCCCTAGTGAATAAATGTGACAGTGAATGGTTCCCGCGACTGGCCATTGTCTAGGATGTACCATGCCTAAGGCCAAAGATGCTGGGATAGGCTCCTAACTGGACTAAGTGGAAGAAAATTAATGAATGAAAGTCCTGTTACCGTAATTCCTGAGAAACGTTAAACTGGGGTCCAGTCTGAACAGATTCCTCCCCCTCTAGGTCCCCTGGTTCAACCGGCTCCTCTGGTTCCTCTTCATCTACAGCCTGGTCCTGGAGCTGATGTGGAGAGAATAAAAATGTGTTCAAATCAACTAACTTGAGCATAATCAAACAATTTAGTACCCAAAGGATACCCAAGATCACATTTCACAAAGGCACAGTCACGCACAAAGGCGTGCACAAACACACACACACGCACACACGGGAACCGCAGCACACCGAGCCTCAAATATCACCTCAACGCAAAACACATAGGAGTTAGCGTGGACGTTAGCCCGACTCCGAGTAAAGTTACAAGGACCCACACCCAACCCACACTCCACCAGATGACTGGTTTCAGGACCAGGGTAACTAAGTCCACGACTGAAAAAATAACCAACGGCCTGGCTCACTGGATTGCACTCGACTGTAGACCACTTGTAGTGGTAGAATATAAGCTTATGAATTCAGTCATTATTCAATGGTATACTAAAAATCCATGTGAAAAATTACTTCTCACAGTTCTCAGGTCAAATATTTACATGCAATTAAAATGTGATTAATTTCGATTAATTAATTCCAAAGTCTATAATTAATTAGATACATTTTTTTAATCGAGTCCCGGCCCTAGTATATAGGCAAGGCAAGGAAATTTTATTTACATAGCACAATTCATACACTGGGTAACTGAAAGTGTTTTACAAGAATAAAAGACAATTTACAAGATTTAGATTAAGAAACATAAGAAAAATTAAAAACATTTTAAAAGAAGAGTGCAGATTAAAAAACACTTTAAGTTGTAATGTAGGCGGAGCTAAAGAGGAAGGTTTTTAACCTCCCCTTGTTAAAGTTGAGGCTTGTTTTACTTCATCTGGGAGGCTGTTCCAGGTTTTTGCTGCATGAAACTTAAACGCTGCTTCACCTTGTTTAGTTCTAACTCTGGGCACGAGCAAAAGGCCTGTCCCAGATGTTCTCAGAGTCCCAAGAGGTTAATAGGCAAATAGCAAGTCAGAAATATATTCTGGTGCTAAACCATTAATAGACTTGTAAACCAGCAGTGCTGTTTTAAAGTCTATTCTCTGAGCAACAGGAAGCCAGTGCAGAGATTTTAAAACTGGCGTAAATGTGGTTGTACTTCCTGGTTTTGGTGAGAACCCGAGCAGCCGCGTTCTAAATAAGCTGCAGCTGTCTTAACCCTCGTTTTGAGAGACCAGTGAGCAGGCCGTTACAGTAATCTAACCTGCTGAAGATAAAAGCATGGATAAGTTTCTCTAAGTCTGGTTGAGACATTATCCCTTTAACTCTGGAAATGTTTTTAAGGTGATAAAGTGCAGATGATGTATTTGACTTAATGTGACTCGTCAGCTTCATATATATATATATATATATATACACATATATATATATATATATATATATATACACATATATATATATATACACATATATATATATATACATATATATACACATACATATATACATATATATACACATACATATATATACACATACATATATATACATATACATATACATATACATATATACACATACATATATATACAGACGTGGACAAAAATGTTGGTACCCTTCGGTCAATGAAAGAAAAACTCACAATGGTCACAGAAAAAACTTTATTCTGACAAAAGTAATAATAAATAAAAATTCTATGAATGTTAACCAATGAAAGTCAGACATTGCTTTTCAACCATGCTTCAACAGAATTATTTTAAAAAATAAACTCGTGGAACAGGCCTGGACAAAATTGATGGTACCCCTAGAAAAGACTGTAAATAATGTGACCAAATGGACATGTTAATTCAAGGTGTGTGCACTAATTAGCATCACAGGTGTGTAAAATCTTGTAATCAGTCAGTGGGCCTATTTATAGGGCTTCAGGTAGTCACTGTGTTGTCTGGTGACATGGTGTGTACCACACTCAACATGGCCCAGAGGAAGCGAAGGAAAGAGTTATCGCAGGAGAATAGAAAGAAAATTATAGACAAGCATGATAAAGGTAAAGGCTATAAGACCATCTCCAAGCAGCTAGATGTTCCTGTGACTACAGTTTCACATATTATTCAGAAATTTAAGATCCATGGGACTGTAGCCAACCTCCCTGGATGTGGCTGCAGGAGGAAAATTGATGACAAATCAAAGAGACGGATAATCCGAATGGTAACAAAAGACAATTTTGTCTTATTTTTTATTTTATTTTTTATATTTTTACTTACTTGTGTGACATTTTACTGTGGACGGCAAAGTAAGAATTTCATTGTACAGGGAAACATGCTTTCTGTCTGTACACATGACAATAAACACTTTGAATCTTGAATCTTGAATCTTTGAATCTTTGAATCTTGAAGAGCCCAGAAAGACTTCTAAAGAGATCCAAGGTGAACTCCATGCTCAAGGAACATCAGTGTCAGATCGCACCATCCGTCGTTGTTTGAGCCAAAGTGGACTACATGGAAGACGACCAAGGAGGACACCATTGTTGAAAACAAATCATAAAAAAGCTAGACTGGAATATGCCAAACTATATGTTGACAAGCCACAAAGCTTCTGGGAGACAGATGAGACAAAAATGGAACTTTTAGCCTAGGCACATCAGCTCTATGTTCACAGACGGAAAAATATATATATATATTTATATTTAGATATATCAAGAAAAGAACACTGTCCCTACTGTCAAACATGGAGGAGGCTCTGTTATGTTCTGGGGCTGCTTTGCTGCATCTGGCACAGGGTGTCTTGAATCTGTGCAGGGTACAATGAAATCTGAAGACTATCAAGGGATTCTAGAGAGAAATGTGCTGGCCAGTGTCAGACAGCTTGGTCTCAGTCGCAGGTCATGGGTCTTGCAACAGGACAATGACCCAAAACACAGCTAAAAACA